>JAEIGD010000206.1:0-111092 GCA_018903425.1 Zaprionus nigranus
AAGTAGACATAATTCGTACGTACGTACATATATATGCATACGCGCATGTGCAGCGGCAAAGCTTTACCGCCGGCTCAGTGATGATGAGTGCGTATGTACATATTTATGCTGTAGTCTATGCTAATATACATACAGACATACATACATACTGAAGCTCGAGCCGATATATACATACTTACATTGAATTGTCTGCTTTGCTAACAAATTAAAATCAATAGTTCTTTGCTTAATTCTATGCTAAATTATTAAATACAAAAACAACAAACAATATTAAAACCTCTAAAATTAATTTCTATGCCTATGTATATCTATCTATATCTACCTAATGTATATAATTATATATAATTATTTATATAGTATATGTGTATATAGTGAGGTATCGGTTTATATATATAGTAACATATCCATTCTACACTACACTACACCACACATACACCACACAAAACTCAAATTATAAACAACACACTTACGCACACATAATTGTAAATCACACACATAAATTGTAAACACAACTCCCCAATTACTCTAAGCATAAAATATGTAAAACTATACCACTGTACCACAGAACATAAGCCCTTCGGTTAACCTCGGTCGTAAAACCCGCGACATCATAAGGACCGCGACATAAACAATTATCCCCAAAATTCCGTGACATAAACAACTGTCCCCTAAAAATTCTGTGACATAAACAATTGTCCCTAAAATTCGGAGACAATAATAATTGTCCCCTAGACCGCTCGAATTCGGATCCTCGCGACCACTTGGCGTCGACCACTTGGCGAGCCAAGTAATAAAAACGCAAACCACCCAAATCGCCTCTCACGCGTTCGACTCAGGATTCTCCGATTACCGCTATTTTCGGCAATCTCTCTCTCTTCACGAGAACAAGAGTTTACAAACCCAAACTCTCCTAAATCTTTGTCTTCGGCTAGGCCAAACAGCCTATAAAAACTCAAGCGCGCCTCCAGGCATTAGTTCAGTACTGAGTACGCTATCAACTGCGATAGCATCGCCTACTTCGACATTTAGAGGTATATTATCCCAACCCCGGGTTAATCCAAAGGCTTCGGTTCTTCTCGATAGAATTGAATAAAAGTGTTAATTAATAATACAAAAAACCAACATAGTGTTTTTTTTTAATTAACCCTCGGTCTGAATACGTATTGGCGCAGCCGGTAGGATTCTTAGGTAAAAGTCGTGCGACTCGTTCCAAAAACTAATCTAGTGACAAAGGAGTCTTGTACGACCAAGACTTATCCTTTAAAGAGATTAGACCACGGAATTGGCGCTATAGTGAACGCGAATCGTAATACGATAAAGACTTAGAATCCGCCAAAGAACTACGTGAGTCGGTAATTGACATATACGAGTCAATTCACTGCAAACGCATAAAAGTGTAAAAACAAAGACTTCACCCCAAAACCACCACAATACAAAAAGTATAACATCAAATAGTGACGATGACAACGGAAGAAGTGAAACTACTGTCAGAGCAACACCTGAATCAGGCCTTGAGTCAAATAAGACAAGTGCCTTCATTCAGTGGCAGTACCCAGGGAGCTCAGGCGCCTTCATCCGAAGGATCGAATTCATTCTACAATTGTACCCAACAACGGACACCAGGCAACAACATGTGTGCTACAGCGCGATCGAGATGCAGTTGGCAGGAGATGCTCAGAGAGTATCACAATTATCCGGAGCCAGGACTTGGCCAGACCTGATGGCAGCCCTAATCAGCGAATATAAGACGCAAACACCATGTGAGGAATTACTTCGCCGCCTTTACAACACCACTTTCGTTGGAAGTATCCGTAAGTTCGTAGAAGATTTAGAAACTAAGTCGTTCATTATTTCCAATAAGTTAATGTTAGAAGACGATGTTAACAATACGAGATTATACGCAAATGCCATGAATAACACGGTCAAAGACGTGATAATGAGGAAATTACCCGATAGATTGTTTATGACCCTAGCTAGGTATGATATAACAACTGTGTCCAAACTCAAACAGGTAGCACAGCAAGAAGGCGTATACGAAACGATCCTCAATGATAAAACAAAATCACAGAACAATCCTAATTCAAACACAAATTACCCCCAAAGTTCTAAGAATAAGGGAAACTATCAAAATTTCTCAAACAATGCCATGCATAATGCAAGCAAACCAAATCAGAATACTAATTCTAAGCCTACTGAAACTAATTCACAAGTTATGAAAGAATTCAAACAGAAATTGAGTCATGGTAGAGCCCAGAACCCCTTAAACCACCAACAGCAGAATAGTAGTGCACCAAATCCCCCAGTTAAACGGCAAAGAGAAAGTACTAGTGGCCAATTTAAAAATGGACACAGGTGAAAATTTTTTCTTCAACCAGCCTCGGAGTCGGAAAGCGATTCAGAGGAGGAGGAAACCCGTTCTTAAAAATTAAACTAAATAACATCCCACTCAAGTGTTTAATAGACACTGGTTCGTCTATTAACATCATGAAACAAAACTTCTTTAACTTTCCCATTAAAACCTCCAAAGTAAAAGTCCATACTATAAACGGCATCATAGTTTTTGAACCAAAGCGTTTCATTTCACCAAGCAAACTTTGCCCTAACAAGCAAACTTTCTTTATTCATAATTTTTCCGAAAAATATGATTTGCTGCTAGGAAGAAATTATTTAGAGTCAACTAATGCTCAAATCGATTACTCAACTCAAACAGTCATCATAAATGGCTATCCTTTCAAAATGTGGTACGATCACATCCAAACAGATGAGACAAAGGCTACCAATGAGTGCCCTAAATCATCTAAATCAGAGGAAACCCCTCTAACAAAGGAGAAAACCCTCCGAAAACCTAAGCGGAAATCCCACTTAAAGTCAGATAAGTCCAAGGTTACCAATGAGTGCCCCAAGTTATCTAAATTAGAAGAGTCAAAAGACCACCAATGAGTGTCCCAAATCTTCTAAAACTGAGGAAAACCCTCAAATCACCCCTTACATAGAAGAAGCCCTTCTAGCAATCTCCTCTAACTACGCCTTAGACGACGAGTTAAGAGAGTCCAATGTATTTAGATTAGAACATTTAAATGCAGAAGAAAGGGAACAACTTTCGCATGTCTTGCTTGAGTATAGTGATATTCGGTACAAGGAAGGTGAAAATTTGACCTTCACGAGTACGATTAAACACCCTATTCATACAAAACACGAAGACCCTATCTACAAAAAACCTTACAAGTATCCCCAAGCTTTCGACTTAGAAGTCAACAAACAAATTAACGAAATGATTGAACAAAAGATAATTAGAAAATCTAAATCTCCTTATTGTTCTCCGATTTGGATTGTCCCCAAAAAAAGGTGACGCTTCTGGCAAAGCAAAATTTCGATTAGTCATAGACTATCGCAGTCTCAATGAAATAACCATTGATGACAAATTCCCCATTCCACTAATGGATGAAATATTAGACAAACTCGGACGTTGTCAATATTTCACAACTATTGATCTAGCTAAGGGTTTCCATCAAATCCAAATGGACCCGCAATCAATTCCCAAGACAGCATTTTCGACAAAACATGGACATTACGAATACACTCGTATGCCATTTGGTCTAAAGAATGCACCAGCAACCTTTCAACGTTGCATGAACAACCTCCTAGAAGATTTGATCTACAAGGATTGTTTAGTCTATTTAGATGATATTATTATTTACTCCACTTCGTTGGAAGAACATATAACATCACTAGAAAGGTATTTGATAAGCTTCGATCAGCCAATCTAAAGTTGCAACTTGATAAATGTGAATTTCTGAAGAAAGAAACAGAATTTCTCGGTCACATTATCACAACAGATGGCATTAAACCAAACCCCAATAAGATAAAAGCAATTGTCAATTTTCCAATTCCCAAAACAACAAAAGGAATAAAGTCTTTTCTTGGACTCTGCGGATTTTACCGTAAGTTCATTCCATTTGCTAAGATAGCAAAACCCATGACAATAAAGCTAAAGAAAGGAGCAACAATCAATATAAACGATACTGATTACGTGTCCACTTTTGAGAAACTTAAGGTACTCATCACGTCCGATCCCATTTTGATATACCCTAATTTTGAAAAAGAAAGTTCTCACTAACCACAGATGCAAGTAATATAGCTATAGGTGCTGTATTATCCCAAGAACATAGACCTATTTGTTATGCAAGCAGAACTCTAAACGAGCATGAACTCAACTATTCGGCAATAGAAAAGGAACTATTAGCCATAGTTTGGGCAACAAAATACTTCAGGTCCTACTTATTTGGTAGAAAGTTCGACATATTAAGTGATCACAGGCCTCTTGTCTGGCTAAGCAACATGAAAGATCCTAATATGAAGTTGCAAAGATGGAAGATAAAACTCAATGAATACGACTACAATATTCAATACCTACCTGGAAAGGAAAATCATGTAGCTGATGCCTTATCCAGAATTCAAATCCAAGAAACCTTTCTAGGAGAGGGAAAATACAGTTTCCCTTCCCACTGTCGCAACTGTGCATAGTGCACAAGAAGATAACCTAAGTCACATTTCGCATAACCGAAAGACCCCTGAATTATTACAACAGACAATTAGAATTTATAAAGGAGACTCGATGAAGTCCAAATAATAAAATATTTTCATAAAACAAGAATTAAAATAACCTACCAAGTAATGACAGAAACCCTCGCAAAAGAACTAATTAAAAGAATACCTCTGCACTAAAAAAAGTGTCATCTATTTCCCAGAATCAGATAGATTTCAAATCTTTCAAACGCTTATGTCCAAATAATAAGTCCAGATAACCTCACCAAAGCAATGAGAACCAGTGTTAAATTAATAGATCTTCAAACATATGCCCAGTTCAAAGAGATTGTTCTTACAACCCATAAAGAACTCTTACACCCAGGAATAGAAAAACTCATTCTTTAATTCAAAGAAAATTATTACTATCCCGACTATCAAAAACTAATTCAAAACATTATAAATGAATGTGAAATCTGCAATCATTGCTAAAACAGAGCATAGAAATACTAAGTTAGCCTTCGAAACCACCCCAGAAACCTTCAACCCCAGAGACAAATATGTCATGGATTTCTACCTAGTAAATAACAAACAGTTTCTATCATGTATTGACATTTATTCTAAATACGCCTCCCTGATAGAAGTAAATAGTAGAGATTGGCTTGAAGCAAAAAGAGCAATCTTACGCATATTCAACGACATGGGCAAACCCTTAGAAATAAAAGCCGACAAAGACTCCGCCTTCATGTGCACTGCACTTAAACTCTGGTTAGATTCAGAGGGAGTAAATATTAACATTACTACAAGCAAAAATGGAATTTCTGACGTTGAGAGATTTCATAAGACCGTCAATGAAAAATTAAGAATTATAATGAGTGAAAATGAACCTGAAAATCAATTTACCAAATTTGAAAAAATACTTTACATATATAACCACAAAACAAAACATAATACAACTGGTAGAACACCAGCAGATATCTTTATTTACGCGGGAACCCCTGCCTATAACACTCAACAAAATAAAATAGATAAAATCGATAAACTAAATGAAAACTAGACAAGACTTTAGCATAGATACCAACTTCAGAGAATCCCCTCTGGTCAAGATCAAAAACTACCAACCCTTTTAGAAAAACAGGAAATTTAAAACAGATAGATAACAAACACTTCGAAGAAACAAACAGAGGCAGGAAAATAATCCACTACAAATCTAAATTCAAAAAGAAAAAGAAAACTAACAATAGTAAATACGATACATGTTAATTCCAGGCCTACTCCCGAGCATGATCCTCATGATATGCCTCCTAACAACGGTTAACACACGAAGCTTAGAAGTAACTCCTATCCAAGCAAAAAATGGTTATTTAATATTTCAAACCGGATCAAAGGACTTACCCATAAACTATGAATACCATTATTTTTCAATTAATTTAACTAAAAACTGAATTGTCTACGAAGAGCTCATAAAACAGGCACAATCATTTGAAGAATTTACAACAAATTAAGTACCTAATAGAAAAACTCAATAGGAGAAATGAATGGTGTAAGAATCGCAAAACGCAGCAAACGTGGTCTTGCTAATTTTATGGGCACAATTTATAAATACTTGTTTGGCACTCTAGACCAAGAAGATAAAGAAGAGTTGCAACAGCAAATAGGCGATATTTCCAGGAATAGTGTACAAATAAGTGAGCTCAATCATGTAATAGACGCAATTAATAAAGGAATACAAGCAATAAATCATCTAGATCACCTCCGCGAACAAGAGCAAATGTTAGCTTTAGTAATCTTTAACCTACAGCAATTCACAGAGTATATAGAAGACATAGAGCTTGGTTTACAATTGACACGTTTAGGTATCTTCAACCCCAAACTCCTAAGACATGATTCATTAATTCACGTAAATTCAGAAAAACTCCTTAGTATCAAAACCTCTGCATGGCTCAAGTCTGACACTAATGAAATCTTGATAATTTCCCAAATTCCAAGAGAAATAATTAAAACTCCAATTTTTGAAATAGTACCATATCCAGACAAACAAAATAATGTACTAACAGAAACTACCCATGATAAATACTTTTTACATAATAACCAAACTTATACAGCAAGCTCCCAAAGCTTAGTCATAAACAAATGCATAACGGGTATATTGAATCAAATAGCAACACAATGTAGATATAGCAAAACACACTCTGACTTTGAAATCAAATACGTTGAACCAAATATAATTACAACTTGGAACCTTCCCAAGACAGTTTTAAACCAGAATTGTATTAATAGAGAAATCACAATAGAAGGCAACAATATGATTAAAGCGTTTAATTGCTCTGTTCAGTTAGAAGAAATATTAATTACTAATACAATGTTAGATTACACCCAGACCATTTATGTAAACAAAGAAATAATCGAACAGCACGCTCAAACAAATAATATTTTTCAAGCAATAATAATCACAGCACTAGCCATAATAATTGTACTTGCTCTAATGTATTTCATTTACAAATATAAGACCATACCCCAAAAACTAATTGTAAAATTTAGAAACCCAAATCCAGAAAATGAAACCATTGTAAAACCAGAAATTGAAAATATTGTACCAACAGTAGATACCCCTGTATTGTACCCTAGAATAGGCGCCTGAGGACAGGCTTTTTCTTAAGGATGGGGAAGTAACATATCCATTCTACACTACACTACACCACACATACACCACACAAAACTCAAATTATAAACAACACACTTACGCACACATAATTGTAAATCACACACATAAATTGTAAACACAACTCCCCCAATTACTCTAAGCATAAAATATGTAAAACTATACCACTGTACCACAGAACATAAGCCCTTCGGTTAACCTCGGTCGTAAAAACCCGCGACATCATAAGGACCGCGACATAAACAATTATCCCCCAAAATTCCGTGACATAAACAACTGTCCCCTAAAATTCTGTGACATAAACAATTGTCCCCTAAAATTCGGAGACAATAATAATTGTCCCCTAGACCACTCGAATTCGATCCTCGCGACCACTTGGCGTCGACCACTTGCGAGCCAAGTAAAAAAAACAAACCACCCAAATCGCCTCTCAAGCGTTCGACTCAGGATTCTCCGATTACCGCTATTTTTCGGCAATCTCTCTCTTCACGAGAACAAGAGTTTACAAACCCAAAAACTCTCTTAAATCTTTGCTCTTCGGCTAGGCCAAACAGCCTATAAAAACTCAAGCGCGCCTCCAGGCATTAGTTCAGTACTGAGTACGCTATCAACTGCGATAGCATCGCCTACTTCGACATTTAGAGGTATATTATCCCAACCCCGGGTTAATCCAAAGGCTTCGGTTCTTCTCGATAGAATTGAATAAAAAGTGTTAATTAATAATACAAAAAACCAACATAGTGTTTTTTTTAATTAACCCTCGGTCTGAATACGTAATTATATATACATAATACATTGCCTACCATATATTGACAATAACATTTATTAAACATTATCATTTTCCAATCTCTGCTATTATTAAAATCAGTGTTTGCGAACAAACAAGAATACATACATACATATATTACTGCACATACCTACATACATACATCTAATCAACGAAAGCTCACGCATGCATGATCAGCTGTCGGCTTAACTACACTAGCCTACAAAAACTTAAGATCAAATATTCTTGCCATTTGTAATTATACACTGATAAAGTAAATAAAATATATTTTGTTATTATTTTATGTCATTAGCTTCCGTTGTTACTACAGTGGGCAATAGAATAGGTACACTTTTGGATTAAATATAAATAGCCTAGCCTTCCGCTAGTAGTTTCAGTATAGTTTTAGTTTTAGATCATGAAATGTTATTGTTTGCGTATAGTAATGAATGCCATATACCGAAGAATTGTGTTATGAATTAAGAAATAAAAGTATAAGTTATAAAATGAATCTCTAATTGCCTTATTAGTTCCTGAAGACATGGTATAATGATTAGATAGTCAATTCTGTTTTGGGATACTCTATTACTGCCTCGCGCTGAGTATCATGGTTGGGTAGGGTACAGACTGCGAGCGTCGAACATCACCTCAGACGCCGCTCTACAATAGATGCCTGGTTGTAAAAGCCTTCCTATTTTTTTTTTTTAGTACTTTTGGTCTTGTTTGATATAAATTTTTGGAGTTTAGCTCAATTTAAGTAGTTTCTGCGGAATCCTAAATAAATTTTATGTACTGGAGTCGATGATCAGCAACAACCCACCCCACCCCGAACGAGCTTAGGGAACCAGAGGATTCCGATAGCTGAGTACATTCGACTTGTGAACTTCCCGTTCACGAAACCATTACACCGGTTGTCACATAAATTTTTGGTGCCCAACGTGGGGCTCTGTTTTGCATTTAAAAGGACTAAATAATACCTAATGTCCAAAGTTTTTAGCCACGTTTGGACGGTTGTCACATAAATTTTTGGCTTCCAAACGTGTGAGTCCTTTTACGTCAAATAAAGTTTGGTTGTTTTACAGCTAAAGTAGATTTCCCCACACACCTTTTGTGTAGAGTTGAAAAGTTTTCATGCGTGTCTTGCCATCTGACGTTGCGAAGATAGTCTTGTCTAGCTTCCGGTGATACAGATACATTCGGTTAGATTTGTTTTACGGTCTACGATTGTTGGATAATTCTGTATTAGGATTATCTTCCGAGAAACCATTGACTTTTCTTTTCCGATTTGAAAAAATAGCAATGAACATCAGCTATACATATACATATGTATCTCTATATATATATGATTTCCTTCTCTCACATTATTGCTCGCTTTTTTTTCTTCGTTAGGTCTAGGAAATATTATTGTTTGATTAGCTATCGTTGTGAAATACTGTTATACCCAATTTCACAATATTGATGTCAGAGCATTTATTGCCTACCAATACTGATTGCTAGTTTGACATATTTTTCTTTCGCTTCTAATTAAATAAGTGTGGACCCTAGTACCATAACATTTGATTGGGTTATTAGTTAATTTGTTTTCGTTAGAAGTTTAGTTTAGTTGTTGTCATGGAACTCGTGATCATGCTGCTTTTGCATACACTTGCCGAATAGCTTTACTAGATAGACGGCGTAAATCAAAAAATTAAAACCTTTCGTTAAGTTCAATAGCCTATATAATAAACACCTGCTTTTTACAAACTACATCTTTTGTATTTTAATTGTACTATCTATTCAGTTGCCAATATATGTCATTCAGGAAACCTTTTGTTATGAACATGCCTGTCACAAACAGCCCTCGGAACACGCCAACTCCTTTGGTCAGTACCGATAGTAAATGTGCTATCTGTAATCAGTTTATGTACAACACGCACCCATGCTACTCCTTAGCATGTTTGCATGTCTTTCACAAACTTTGCCTAGAAAATTGGATGGTCAGTCATTCTTGTTGCTATTCTTGTAATGTCGCCATTCAACCTAACGATCCTAAGCTGGTCGTCGGCAATTGTTCGCCTCCTAGAGCACAGCCGATCGCACCGACTGCACAAAACACCTCGAGAGTTATGACTCGTAATTTGACCAAAAGCTTTAGAACAAGTTCAAGGCCCAAGCACCTCGCATGATCAAGAGCCTCGTTCTTTGAATCAAAGCGCTGCCGCTTCATCAGTTTTGGACGTCAGTAACAGTCCTACTCAAGTACCTCCAGTTAGATCCACTCGTGGTAGACAACGAGGAAGGTCTTTTCGCCCTCCAACTGCCCACCGCAACAACGAGTTTGATTATACAGTTATTCAAAACATGATCGAACAAACTGTATCTCGATTAATGTCGTCTTTGAACATCCAAACAAATCCAGTTGATGTTCAAGTCCCGTCTGTTCCCGTGCGAGAAACTCCGTCTCCCGTAACTTCATCCCTGTTCACCCGTAAGACTGCCGATATTATGCAGAAATGGAATTTACATTTCGATGGATGTCCAGAAGGTTTAGGGGTGGAAGAATTCATATATAGGGTAAAATCACTAACAGATGAAACTTTGGATAGCGATTTTACGGCCATGTGCAAACATATGCATGTGCTATTTGCTGGCAAAGCCCGAGATTGGTATTGTAGATACCACAAGCAAGTCAACCGCATAGTTTGGTCTGATTTCTGCTCTGCTCTTCGCCAACACTATAAAGATTATCGCTCAGTTTTTATGTCTATGGAGTTAATACGATCGCGTAAGCAAAAGTTTGGAGAACCTTTCTCAGCTTTTTATGAAAGCGTGGCTTCGCTTATCGATAAATCTTCCATAAAAGTTACAGAAGAAGAATTAGTCGAAATTCTTAAAAATAATTTGTTGCCTGACACACGTCAGAAATTACTGTATCAACCTGTACATTCTGTGGGACATTTGCGTCGCCTTGTACAGATGAGTGAGAATTTATCGTACGAACTCAACTGTCGAGCTGAGCAAGTACGAAAGTCAAAAGCCTTTTACTCCTCCAAGACAAATTCACGCCCTTGAAGAATCATGTTCTGACCCTGAAGAAGAAGAAGTTCAACATGATCGCGAACTTGCTGCTCTTCGTAACGCCCATGCAAAACTTAAGTGCTGGAACTGCGATGAGCTTGGTCACATTTGGGAGAATTGTCTTGCGTCTCGACGTATCTTTTGCTATGGTTGTGGTAAACTTAATGTTTACAAACCACAATGTAAAAATTGCTTGCAAAAACTGTCGGAAAACCGTCGACAGGGAGCACCCAAAAACACCCGGATGCCCCCGAAAGCATAAATTTGAAAATTGCTAAGCCCGAACAGAGTACAACATCAGATTCGTCTGATCCCGTATTTCTTTCGGTTGAGCAACCCTCTTTATCGTCTACTAATGTTCCTCTTTATCATCGCTCGTATGAGGAGAGATTGAAAAACTATTTAGAAATTAAGAATCGTCTCTTTAGTCAACCCATTAGTAATCGCGTTCGCCGATTAAAAACTTATTATGCTAAAATTAAACAAAACAAGAAGCTCATAATATCAACTATCTTTAATAATAATCAAGATTTACGTAGCTATGCAGAAGTTTCGTTTCTAGACTTCACAGAACTTGGTCTGTTAGATACTGGAGCGAATATCAGTTGCATAGGTTCCACTCTTGCTGCTAAAGACTTCTCAGCGATTCCACAATATAAACCATTGAAGTCGCATGTGAACACAGCAGGAGGAGAAAAACAAAATATTATCGGAGTTTTGGACGTTGAAGTATCATATAATAATTTGGTCAAACCAATCAAACTGTATGTTATTCCGTCAATAAAACAAAAACTTATCTTGGGTCACGATTTTTTGGAAAATATTTCAGCTTGCTCCCAATATCATTGGCGCCCTTGATTCACCCTCCGCTTCGTTAGACTCACCCGATCCAAATTCTTATCCATTGAGCCCCCAGCAGCTTCATCAGCTCGCTGTTGTTAAAGAGTTGTTTCCCAACGCCTTAAAGAAACTTGGCCGAACTTCGCTTATCGAACATCATATCGATGTAGGAGAAGCAAAGCCCGTCAAACAACGCTTCTATCCCGTCAGCCCAGCCGTTGAAAAGTTGCTTTATGACGAAATCGATCGAATGTTAGCTCTGGATGTTATAGAACCCTCTGTTAGTCCTTGGAGTTCCCCTATGCGTCTCGTGGTCAAGCCTAACAAAGTTCGCCTTTGTCTTGATGCACGTAAGCTTAACGATGCTACCAAGAAGGACGCATATCCTCTGCCTAGCATTGATGGAATCTTTTCACGTTTGCCTCGTGCTAATCTCATTACTAAGCTTGATTTAACCGCTTTACCAATTCAAAGTGATGCCTTTTGGCCTTTGTAATGCTCCCTCCACTATGTGTCGTCTTATGGATGATATCATACCGCCAGATCTCAGACATTGCATATTCGGATATCTCGATGACCTTTGTATTGTCTCCGAAGATTTTTCTTCGCATCTCGCAGTTCTAGTTAGACTCGCAGAGCAATTCCGTAAAGCCAACATTACTTTAAATATACTCGTAGCTAAAAGCCAGTTTTGCGTAACCAGCATTACCTATCTTGGTTATGTAATTGGAAGTGGTGGTATCTGTACTGACCCTTCAAAAATATCGTGTGTCGTTAATTGGCCTCCGCCAAAGAATCTTAAACAGGTTCGAGGTTTTCTTGGAATTTGTGGATGGTATCGTCGATTTATTCACAACTTCGCAGACCTTTCTTGCCCCATTACTAATGTGCTTTCTACAAAATCTAAATTTGTGTGGACTTCAGAAGCTCAGTCGGCTATGGACAAGTTAAAAATCGTATTGACCTCCGCCCCTGTATTAGCTAACCCTGATTTTGCTCGTAAATTCTATTTACATTGTGATGCCAGTGATTTTGGCATTGGCGCAGTCCTTATTCAGCTTTCCTATGATAAAGAAGAGAAACCTATTGCATATATGTCAAAAAAATTAAGTAGCGCACAACGTAACTACAGCGTCACCGAACGTGAATGCTTGGCTGTCATCCTTGCTATAGAGAAGTTTCGATGTTATTTAGAACTCCAAGAGTTCGAAGTAATCACCGATCACTCAAGCTTGGTTTGGCTTATGCGTCAACAAAACGTGTCTGGAAGACTCGCTCGTTGGATTTTTCGCCTACAGCAATATAAATTTTCCATTTCTCATCGCAAAGGAAAGGAACATGTTGTTCCCGATGCCCTCTCTCGTTTATGTGAAAATGAAATCGCTGAATTAGATATGAGCCCAATAATTGATTTGAATTCACAAGCCTTCTCAGAAGACAAATATACCACGCTTAAGAGTCGCTATAACGAAAATCAAGCCAGATTGCCAGATCTGAAAATCGTTGATAACTATTTGTACATTCGCACTGAGCATGCTTCTGGAGAAGAAGTATAAGATAAACTTTCCTGGAAGTTATGGGTTCCAGAAAGCCTTCGACTTGATGTTCTTAAACAAGCGCATGATAGTTGTACCTCAGCTCATGCAGGGATGCACAAAACTATTGAAAAGATTCGTCGTCACCTCTTTTGGCCTGGCTTGGCAAAAGATGTGAGAGAATATATACGCTCATGTGACAAATGTAAAGAGAACAAAGCCCCAAATTACACGCTTCGTCCTCCCATGGGTGCTCATAATCCCACCTGTAGACCTTTCCAAAGACTCTACATTGATCTTTTAGGCCCATATCCACGCAGCAAAAATGGCCATGTAGGCTTATTAATCGTTCTTGACCACTTTAGTAAATATCATTGGTTACAGCCTCTTAAGAAGTTCACTTCTAAAGCTGTACAAGATTTCTTACTACACCAGATTTTTCACAGTTTTGGTGTGCCCGAAACCATTGTCAGTGACAACGGCACCCAATTCAAAGCCCATGAATTTAATGCCTTTTTCACCGAGCTTGGTATTAACCATATCTATACCGCCTTATATTCGCCGCAAAGTAATGCCGCTGAACGTGTTAATCGATCTCTTTTAGCCGCCGTTCGTTCATACCTAAAGCACGATCAGACTGAATGGGATATTCATTTGACAAGTATCTCTTGTTCCCTTCGTTCGTCCGTTCATCAGTCTATCGGATGTTCTCCATATAGAGCTTTATTTGGATTAGATATGATAACGCATGCCGCCGATTATAAGTTGCTAAAATCTTTATCACTGTTAGAAGATCCTATTGTGCCTGTTTCTCACTCAGATAACTTAGCTTTATTAAGAAAAGATATTCAAGCTAACATTCGCCGAGCCCATGATAAAAATACAGCACAATACAACCTTCGCAGCAGACCTGTGTCGTTCAAAGAAGGCCAGGAAGTATTTCGTCGAAATTTCGCACTCAGCAAGTTTACGCATAATTTCAATGCAAAACTTGGCCCGCAATTCGTAAAATGTCGCATTGCAAGGAAGCTTGGTAACTGTTATTACCAATTAGAAGACTTGCAACGAAAAGATATCGGTACTTATCACGCTAAAGATCTTCGTAGCTGATTCCCGCTAATCTTTCCGTCTGACGGTGTCAGATTATCGGGTGGTGTAATGGTCGCCGTTGCACCATTGAAACGAAATTCAAAAATTTGTCGTTTTATCGCATTGATATTGGTAGCGATAAAAAATATTATTGATTTTGTTTATCTAAGTTCTCAACCTGGCTTAGCAACATAATCATGTCCACCCAACACAATAGCAAGATCGCATCAAACTTGTTGCTTCGAACATGTTCGATGATGTTTGCTGTTGCCGTGCGAATTGATCCCCTAGTTTCAAACCAGCATCCGCCAATTCGAAAAATATGTCAAAGCTTCAAACATAGGCTAAGGGTCATGTTGCGCTCAGATGCATCTTTGTAGGTGCTGAATCATAGAAAAAGCTCTTCTTTGCAGAGAGCCTGGTCTATAAATGCTGCTACCCTTCTCTATTTGCCCTCTTTTTCTGATCGGTTGAAACTATAAGTGTCCACTCCACGTCGGTTAGCGCTGCGTTTGCTACACGTGTTGAGTCTATATTCGTGCGTTTATATTTCGTTAAGTCTGTGGAAATAAAATATAGCTGCATATAGTGCACATATACGCAGCTCAATTAATTTTCGTGTCGGTGCATTTAAATGCCCAAAAGAAAAAAACCATAATTTCGAAAGACCGAAGACATAACCCCATTTGCCACGCCCATTTTCTGGACCAGAAATCTGAAGACATCAGCCTTCCCGATCAGCTTAAGAGCCTATTATTACTTTCTTTGTGCTCAGCACAAGAAAAGGTATGTCACCCCCCTCGTATTTTGTTTGAGTGAATTTTTGTACTAAAGTCCTCATTTTGCACCTAGATAACCTGGTTGACGCAAGTCCCAGTTACCCAGCCTGCACCAGTCGACGACTTTGGTAGCCCACCTTTATGCAGAGGCTTCTGCTTGGCATTGGTGTGGGCTGACGAATCTCTGACGAATCTCTGACGAATCTCTGTCGAGTATAGATTGGAAATTTGGAAAACCAAAAGTTTCCTTTGGAGTGCTGAGCGCTGTCGCCACACTCTGTTCTACCGAACATTGGTTGAGTTGCCGAAATTCCTCCCTTGGAAGTCTGTTGCGACAGAAACATCCGACGTTGGATACCATTTCGACGTGTGCATCGCCTCTCCCTACACTGGGATCGAGCTTTACCGTGCCTCACCCCCCCTTGCAACGCAAGTGCAGCTGCGCAGCCACTAGAAGCTTTCTAGCATCGGCTTATCTTAGTTTAGTTGTCAATTTTCTTTGCTTACACTCGGTCAGTGTATTAAAAATTGTATATTTTTTTATATTTTTTGGATTTAGATCCTCCGTGCAAAATATTGCCCCAGCAGTGAATATAGTAGTGTAAAAAGTGTAATTTTAATCATTGAATGGTTATCATTGCAAAATTTCGTTGAGAAAATGCTATGCTGGTAGTGTATGTAATCAAGTAAATTCGCAAATCTTGATTTCGATCGGATCAATTGTTTAAAAATAATAATATAACTCATTGCTAGTCTCTTAAAAATTACAATTCCCCTAAAACGAACTCATATGCAGCAACAAAGACAATTTAACAAATATTTAATAGTGCTTAATAAAACATCAAGAAACATACAAACACACCAACATACACACACACATCTACATCGTTGGAAGGCCTTTCATCGTGGAGATTCATGTAAGTGAGAAAAATAACCAATTAATTTTGTATTGTTTAAATTTCCAAGTTCTGCAATTGTCATTTCGTTTTAATGTTTTAAATTGTTTTCCAAGTAGACATAATTCGTACGTACGTACATATATATGCATACGCGCATGTGCAGCGGCAAAGCTTTACCGCCGGCTCAGTGATGATGAGTGCGTATGTACATATTTATGCTGTAGTCTATGCTAATATACATACAGACATACATACTGAAGCTCGAGCCGTATATACATACTTACATTGAATTGTCTGCTTTGCTAACAAATTAAAATCAATAGTTCTTTGCTTAATTCTATGCTAAATTATTAAATACAAAAACAACAAACAATATTAAAACCTCCTAAAATTAATTTCTATGCCTATGTATATCTATCTATATCTACCTAATGTATATAATTATATATAATTATTTATATATATATGTGTATATAGTGAGGTATCGGTTTATATATATATACATAATACATTGCCTACCATATATTGACAATAACATTTATTAAACATTATCATTTTCCAATCTCTGCTATTATTAAAATCAGTGTTTGCGAACAAACAAGAATACATACATACATATATTACTGCACATACCTACATACATACATACATCTAATCAACGAAAGCTCACGCATGCATGATCAGCTGTCGCACTGGTTCAATGTTCGGCTTAACTACACTAGCCTACAAAAACTTAAGATCAAATATTCTTGCCATTTGTAATTATACACTGATAAAGTAAATAAAATATATTTTGTTATTATTTTATGTCATTAGCTTCCGTTGTTACTACAGTGGGCAATAGAATAGGTACACTTTTGGATTAAATATAAATAGCCTAGCCTTCCGCTAGTAGTTTCAGTATAGTTTTAGTTTTAGATCATGAAATGTTATTGTTTGCGTATAGTAATGAATGCCATATACCGAAGAATTGTGTTATGAATTAAGAAATAAAAGTATAAGTTATAAAATGAATCTCTAATTGCCTTATTAGTTCCTGAAGACATGGTATAATGATTAGATAGTCAATTCTGTTTTGGGATACTCTATTACTGCCTCGCGCTGAGTATCATGGTTGGGTAGGGTACAGACTGCGAGCGTCGAACATCACCTCAGACGCCGCTCTACAATAGATGCCTGGTTGTAAAAGCCTTCCTATTTTTTTTGTTTTTTAGTACTTTTGGTCTTGTTTGATATAAATTTTTGGAGTTTAGCTCCATTTAAGTAGTTTCTGCGGAATCCTAAATAAATTTTATGTACTGGAGTCGATGATCAGCAACAACCCACCCCACCCCGAACGAGCTTAGGGAACCAGAGGATTCCGATCGCTGAGTACATTCGACTTGTGAACTTCCCGTTCACGAAACCATTACACCGGTTGTCACACAATTTAGGCACAACTTTTTGTGTTTTGACGAATTCAAAACGTTGCATAACTGATATAGCAGCAAACGATGGACACGTATCAAGATTGTGCGTTTCTGACTTGCAAAAGACGCACACAGACGATGACGAACGCCCTCCATCAGCACAAGCAAAGGACGATTTAGACTGATGGGGCTTCTTAGCGTCAACTCGCGACCTTGTTTTTGTCCCGAGTTGACTCTTCTGCTGACAGATACTGATATCTTTTATTCAATTGTTTAGCACAATCTTCCCAAGATGGCAGCATATCATAGTCAAGCTGCTCTTCAAAACGAGATTTGGTAACATGGTCTACCTTTGCCATGACCATGTGAATTATCATTTCATTAGCAATGTCTTTGTCGTTTCCTAACGACGACAACGAAAGAATAAAAAGCAGACACCGTATCTATGATCGATCTTAAACTCGATGCAGATGGTTTTGTCATGCTAGGTATATCAAACAATTGTGAAACTGTATCAAAGTATATAAGACATTTGTTATCATACACTGCTTTGAGACTAGCGAGGGCCTTTGGGTAGTTACAATCCGTTAATTGGTATGGCTTAACTACCCCTAATGCTTCGTCTGCCAAACAAGAAACTAGATGATTGAACTTTTCGACGTTTGACAAGGAATTATCGTCATCGACTAAACTTTCAAACAGGCACATAAAATTTTTGTACTCCGAATGTTTGCCACTAAATTTTGGCAAACGCATTTTCGGCAACTGAGATCGTTGGCTCGAAGCTATGGAGCAATCATGCTCAGGTCTTGGCCCTGAAGTCGACTTGGATGCGTTAATATACAAGGCTCTTGTGACGACACACAAGTCCTCTAATGGCCCTCTAGAATCATTAAGAGGGCTTAAATTATCCAGATCAGTCTGTAGATCCATTGCCTTTTGTATATAACCTTCTAAAAGCTCTAATCGGCAAGCTAACTCTGTTTTATCAGACGAAATGGTCTTTGCTTTAATTGCTGTTTGCATACGAGCAATATCAGCACTAACCTTGTCAAATCTTTGCAAGCACATTTGTAATTTTGCACTTGTCTTGCTGATTTGTGGCTTTTCACTTGTCTTTTCGGACTCAGACATGTTGAATAAAGAAAACACTTAAAAAATTCAAAAGGAATAAGTGTCAAAAACTTTGTGAGCTACCCTCGCAACAGCTGACTATGTAAATCTAACTTGCTTATACACACACACGCGCAAACTATGCGTTGTGTGAGCAAACAAACGAAAGTGATCCAAGCGATCCGAAATAAAGCAGGCTAAACTTTTGCTGTAACTACGTTTGTAGGCAGCAATGTAAAATGCGGGGTGCGGGGTATGCAATGCAATAAGAGAATATATGCACACGCACTCTAAGTGGTGTGTGTATCAAACAAACGAAAAGAGAAACAAGAGAAAACGAAGATCAAATCAAACGTTTTCTGCGCTACGTTCGTAGACAGCAATAGAATATGCGGGGTGCGGGGTGACAAAAGGCAAGCGTCGCCAAATGCTAGCGGCGCCGAATGCAAGCGAAAGAGAAGACGCAAGATTCAAAGCGCATGCAAAGAAACGGTCCGAGTTCAACGGACGCAACGACGAAAGGAAATATGTATGTAGGTGTATATGTGCATACGTAAATATGTATATGCTTATAACTTTATGTATTAACGGCTGTTATAAAATTCGGGGTTATATGTAAATATGTATGCAAAAGCGAATTTGCAAAAAGACCGCGATAATTTTGCGTTGGCACAATGACACCCACAATTAATGACAATTTGACCACCAGAAGTTTTATATTTAAATAGAAAATGTAAATAAATATTGCCGTTTTGTTTGTTTATCTATGTTTATATCAAGATCATGCAATCGAATATTACTTGCTAGTATATGTATATAAGAGCCAATATATGTGTGTATGTTCATATGTGTATAACTCAGAACTGTTTTGTTCTATTGTATATAATATTTGGCGGTTATTTTTGTGAGGTAGGCGCGAAATAATACTACATATGGCATTAAAGTATTAACATACATACATACATACTAGCTTATACATATATTTTGCATGCAAAGGTTATTAAAGTAAGTGCCAGGAATTGAGCTGTTCACTAATTTTTATAATTTTATGTTGAACAAGCGACAATACAGTAAACTGTAAGCTCAATTTTTGACACTAATACCTGGAGACTGTCTAGGGAATCAATAGACATGGACCGACAGCTATTTTCCATTAGGTCCAGCGGCGACAACAAAAACGGCTTGGCAGTTGGTTCCAGCGGCGACAACAAATACGGCTTGGCAGGATGGCACACTTTGTTATTAAATGTCTTTTTTAATTTCCCTGTCCCTGCTCGGGCGCCAATGAAAAATCTCTAAGCGTTTTTAGAGAGTCGAGAATTAAACAATTAAAAATTGAGACGCGGTGGTTTCGATGATTAAACAATTTTTATTGTTGCTGATGGCACACCTTTGCTGCTTTCTTAGCGAGATCGAACTATAACATACTACTAGAGCGGTGACCACAACTCGGCCACGCACTCTCAAATTTGCCGTCGGCAATTGCCGATCGATTCAAAGCAAACGAGAGATGACACTTCTTGTGTTCTCTTAACTACTACTTAATGACACTTCTTGTGTTCTCTTAACTACTACTTAACTACTTATTTTAACATTGAAGAGCTCCAACAGATATAGAATCGTGATCTGGGCATGCGATATATGTTTTAACATGTATTTTCTCCTTCTAAGTCCGAATCCGAAGTCAAAATTTATATAGCACGTCTGAATTTCGACTTAACCTCAAAAAACTCGAAAAATTTTTAAAGCCCCAAAAAATAATTATCACGTCAGAATTTTCACCTAACTGGCGATGCCCTTGACCTGAACAGAGCACGGCAAAACCCATTTTCGGCGGAAAGGCCAAAAGCCTTTGCCAATGAGGTGGGCATGCGGCTGTATGGGCTGCACGCGTCCAACAGCACACGCACCTCGAAAATCTTGCCGGCCATATCCAGGTCGACTATGGCGGTCGGCATCATGCTGATCGCCACAGAGGGGGACGTCGCCAGGGACTCCAAAGGTGGAAGAGGCGTCACGGATGGCAAAGATATCTGTGGTTCCTGCCTCTTGGGTTGGGAGGTGGTTGGAAGGTGGACAAGCGTTTGGTGGCCCTCGCCGCATGTACGACAGGTGCCGCCACTGCGACATGAACCCTTCGAGTGTTCATGGGCGAGGCAGTTCGGGCAGTATTTGTTGATCAACACTGCCCGAAGACGCTTCTCCGCAGCCAGACGCAGGAATCTCTGGCACTTCTTTAGGGCGTGGACTCCTCTGCACACGCGGCATCTGAAGGAGTTTACCCCTTTTGGTTTCGCTGGGGTGTGTGCCTTTGGTGGTGCCATCTTTACTAATCTGGAATGGAGAAGGTGGATATATGGATTAGTATTTTGGAGAACATATATCCACTGATGGACAACACAAGGTTAGGAGGGTGTCTGGACTGTGTCCTCTAAAGGAAGTAGGACTAATTTCGTTACTGGCCTTTTGATCACGCCACGGGTGGTGAGGATGTCCACCACGCGGACAATGTCATCAGCGCCAGGATGCGTAGAGTGGATTCGGCCCAGACGCCATTCGTTGACTGGAAGATTGTCTTCTTTGACAACCACCATATCGCCGACTTGGAGGTTTCTCGTTGGGAGTTGCCATTTGGAGCGTTTGTGCAACTCTTTGAGGTATTCCTCTTTCCAACGGAAACAAAACTGTTGATGCAGAGCCTTAAGTCGCTGCCATCGGTTGATGATGGATACAGCGTCTTCTTGGATTTCAGGCTCTGCTACGGACATGAGCGGACCGCCGATCAGAAAATGGCCAGGAGTCAAGGCTAAAAGATCGGTGGGGCTCTCAGACATGGGAGAAATCGGCCTGGAGTTAAGGCACGCTTCGACCTTGCAAAGGAGAGTGGATAATTCCTCGAATGTGTATTTTAGTGAGGAAGTGGACTTGTAGAAGAGCGATTTGAAGCTCTTTACTCCAGCTTCCCATAAGCCACCCATGTGCGGTGCGCTGGGAGGGTTAAAATGCCATGCGAGGTTTTGATGGCTGTATTTGATGGATATATCAGCCTTCACTGCCTTCATAAATTCAGAAGCAACGACCTTGGAGGCTCCGACGAACGTCTTTCCATTGTCGGAGTAGACGTTGTGCGGGCAGCCACGTCTCGCGACGAATCGCGCGAAGGCTGCAAGAAATTTCTCGGTTGTGAGATCCGAGGTTGCTTCTAAATGTATGGCCTTTGTGCTGAAACAAACAAAGACACAAACATAGCCCTTGGTTATGAGGCAGGCTCGACCGGTGAAATTCTTAATTTCGAAAGGACCAGCGAAATCGAGTCCCGTGTGGGTGAAAGGTCGAGAAAAGGAGACTCTCGCGGAGGGCAGAGTACCCATGAGTTGAGTTTGCAACTTCTTTCGATGAAGGATGCAAACTCGACAGGAATTGATGGTGGCTTTCACTAAAGTTCGGAGTTTTGGAATCCAGTAGCGCGATCTGATAAGACGCATCATTAATTGATTTCCACCATGGAGGGAGATACGATGCGTAAAACGGACAAGGAGGTGTGAGAAAGTACATGAGTACGGAAGGATGAGCGGGTGCCGTTCATCATAGCTTAAAAGAAGCGGATGTTCTCACACGACCGCATGCTCTCATGACTCCACTGGCGTCAATGAAAGGATTTAAATTAATGATGTCGCTGCTCCTTGCAATCTGTTCCTTATTCAACAAACAATTGTACTCTTTAAGGAACTGAGTACGTTGGGTATTCCGGATGAGCACATCTTGAACATTGGAGAGTTCAGAACTTCCGACATCTGGAGAGAGCGTAAGATCAGGTTTACGACACCTTTGAATAAAGCGGTATACGTAAGCCATTACCCGCAGTGCTCTGTCGAGCTCGGAAAATCTCTCCAAGATGCAACCGGATGAAGGAGGCAACTTGGTTAAGTTGCATTTAACAGGACGAAGTTCTTCGTCTGTTTCATGAGCGATATTGATCGTAGCAGGCCATTGTTCTGCTGGAAGGATCAGCCAATCGGGTCCATGCCACCAGAGAGTGTTGTCAATGAGGTCCTCTGACGAGACACCTCTACTGGCCAGATCGGCAGAGTTGTGCTCAGATCTGACGTGGGACCATTTGCCTGAACTCGTGAGCTGAGTTATCTTAGCTACTCTGTTAGCCACGAATGTCGTCCATTGACATGGAGGCTTATTAAGCCAGGCTAACACAATTGTGGAATCAGTCCAGTAGTACTTTTCGTAGCTATTGACTGGAAGCTGAGGAGGAGTGTTGCTGATAACTCGGCGAGCAGTAATGCGCCGCAAAGTTCTAATCGAGGCAAGGAGATGGTTTTTACCGGAGCTACTCTGGTCTTGGCAACAAGGAGATGGCTGGAAACTTTGTGTTGGATCTCAACATGGATGTAAATAGCTGCTCCGTAGGCGCGCTGAGATGCGTCCCAGAAGCCATGGATTTGGAGCTTAGCTAAGGGTGTATATTGGACCCATCTTGGGATCCGAATCCTATGGAGGGATGAGTAGCTGGATAGGAAATCCTGCCAGCGTTGCTTAAGATCTTGTGGCAACGCTTCATCCCATCCAAGATTTTGCAGCCATATCTCCTGCATGAAAATTTTGGCACGGACCACGAATGGTGCCAGCCAGCCTGCTGGATCAATTAATTTGGCGATGTGAGATAGAACTTCACGTTTAGTGTAAGACTGTCTCACATCTTCTTCGGAGGGGCAAAGAGAAACTCATCCGTATGCGCTTGCCAGCGTATACCGAGAGTCTTTGCTAAGCTTGCTTCCTCTAGTTCGAGAAAATCTGCGTTTATTAGATGGTCCTTGTGGATATTAGCTAGCACATCTTTGTGGTTGGAGGTCCACTTTCTTAAGGGAAAGCCAGCTGTCTCAAGAGCTTTGCATAACTCTTGTATGGACGCAGTGGCGCGCTTTATGGAATGCGCGCCAGCAAGGACATCGTCTACGTACATGTAATTGGATATGATGTCGCTGGCGAGAGGAAGATGTGTGCTAACATCCTGGGAAAGCTGTTGAAGAACCCGAATGGCCAAGAATGGAGCACAGTTAACTCCGAAAGTGACTGTGTTGAGTTCATAGTCACAAACTTCGCCATTTGGGTTCCTGAAGAGGATACGTTGAAATGGCGTGTGACTCGTATGAACGAGTATCTGCCGGTACATTTTAGTGATGTCGGCATTAAAAACAAAACGGAAAAAACGCCATTTCAAGATCTGCATAGTCAGATCGGATTGGAGAACGGGTCCTGAATGTAGGATATCGTTCAAGCTCTTCCCATTGGAGGACGGACTGGAGGCGTTGAAAACAACGCGAACTTTTGTGGTGGTGCTCTCAGGTTTGAAAACACCGTGATGAGGGAGATAAAAATTGTTGCAGTCGTTACTCGGAGAGACCGGCCTCATATGGCCTAAATCTAAATACTCCTAAATAATGGAGTCGTACTGCTCTTTTAAAGAAAAGTTTCTCTTTAAACGACATTCGTTTCTGAGAAACTGAGCGAGTGCGATAGACCTTGAATGTCCTAATTGGAAGGTTTCAGGATTCTTGAATGGGAGAGTAACGACATATCTGCCCTCATTAGTTCTTGATGTGGTGCGGAGAAAGTTGTTTTCACACGCTGAATTAGAAACTTTTACCAGCTTGGCTGGTAGATCCTCCACAACCCAAAACTTGGTGAGAAGATCATCAAGCCTTTGCTCTTTGCTGATCTGGATCCTTGTGGTGAAGGATGACACGGTCGAAAGATTCGACTTGGCTAATGGTCCAGTGAGGACCCAGCCGAATATGGTCTCTTGACCGAGCAGAGTTCCACAGATTTTGGACACAGAGCCACTCTTTATAATAGATGGAAGTAAATCGGCTCCTAAGAGCACGTCTATTTGAGAGCTCTGGTGGAAATGCGGATCAGCGAGTTGGAGGTTTGGCAGGTCCTTCAGAAAATCCTTGGAAATTGTGTAGGATGGAAGGTTGCCTGCCAATTGGGGGAGAACAAAGGCTTCAGTTTTTAGCTGTAACCTGGGAACGAGCGGGGAGCCAATCTGGAAGTGGCACAACTTTTGTGGATTGGCTGAGATGGCTTGATTTAAGCCAGCTACTTGAACTTGCACGGCTTGGTAGGAGGGCTGTATGATGTTAAACATCCGTTCGGAAATGATCGTAGCCTCTGATCCAGGATCGATCAGTGCACGTGCCTTATAAGTCATGCCCAAATGGCAAACATTTATAAGGGCAGTGCCGAGAACAACACCTTATGTGTTCGCCGTGAAATAGTTCTGAATATTAGTCGTTGGAGGAGTGGACTGTATATTCGAATTGGTAGTTGGTGCAGAATCTGCTGAAGAGGGGCGCGGTAGGAGGGGTGCCACGATGCAGGAGTGTATTGTGGCGACCCTTGCACGTAAAACAATTATGTTGACTCGTGCAATCTTTTAGGATATGTCCTCTTGCGAAGCAGTTCAGATACAACTTCTGCTGTTTGATGAAATTGGACCTTTCATCAACAGCCATTTGAGAAAGCGCGGACACAGACGTATTGGATGGTTCTCCTTTGAGCAAAGTTTGCAGGTTTGTGGGTTGCCTACAACCTTTGTCTCAAAGGAGTTGACCTTCCTCGTAGGAGGCTCCTTTCGAGCAGGTTTGGGACTAGTCTGTGCGCTTGTAGTAGGTTGTACGTCCTCTATCGCTTCTAATGTGCGATATCGCTCTGAAAGGAAATCTGACATTTCCTTCCACGACGGAATTTCAGCCTTGTTTAGAACTGACTGCTCCCAAAGTGACAACGTCAGCCTTGGGAGTTTAGACGAGCATAGGAAGACTAGAAGGCAATCCCAATTCTCTGTGCTGATTTTGGAGTGGTCTAGAGCCGTTAAGCAACTTTCAATAGTGCTTTGAAGGATTTGGATGGCGGCTCCAGACTCGTGGAGAAACTGACGGAAGGTTGAAAAGGATCTTAAGTTGGCTGTTGACTAACAACCTCTTATTTTCGAACCTGTCCGTCAAGTTTCTCCAAGCAGAGGAGAAACCCTCATTCGTGAGAGGGGATTTGGAAACGATTGCCTTCGCTTCTCCACTGGTCTTCGCATTTAAATGGAATAATTTCTCGATCTGACTTAAGCCGGGATCGGAAATGTAGACCGCTGTGAAGAGATCACGGAAAGTTGGCCATTTAAGGTAGTCACCGCTGAAAACTTCAGCATCGAAAGGTGGTGACCGGTAGCTTCGTGGGTGGAAGGCTACTTGTGGTGCTACAGGTGCTGGAGTGGGAGCCGTTGCGGTCTCTATACTCTCATTTAATTGAGAGGCAAGTTCCTCGTATATGGAGTAGCAGTGGTCATACCGCATTTGCATGGCGATCTTGTCCGCAGCATTCGTCTCCGTTTGAGACAATGCGTTGGAACTGAGTTCATATTTGAGCTCTACGGCAGTCCATAAGGAACGAAGCTGCTCAAGACGCACTCTGTGAGTGTGAAGTGAGGCTGTAGGAGAATTTTGAATCCTAGATTCGAACTGCGTGAGCTTATCGGAAGCGTTAATGAACTCTTGGAGTGCCATTTTTATTGCTAGTGAAATCTGCTGACCAACTGCACGAGTGATTGGAGGAGTGTGCACCGAAATTTTTGGCACCTGACTAACCTTAGATGTGACCGGAGTTACAACTTTCCGTAATGAGGCGGGAGAAGCTGTTCTACCAAGAAGGGAACTTGGAAGAGAGCTGGAGCGTCTATGCTTAGTCGTGGGTACAAACAAGGTGTTTCTTGGTGTCTTTACTATCAATTGGCATAACAGGCTTTCAAAAAAGCGAGAAAAATGCAATTGATGCTGGTGACGGAACCAGAAACGTGAAAGAGAAGAGCGTAGAAAATTGGACGAACAGAAATTCTTGTTTGAACAATAAACAAGAATATTAGACAAACGATCGGAAATTTTATCGAATCTATTGAGCGAGGACTAAGTTGATAAGTTACAAGGCAATACTTTTTGAAAAAACGTTGCAAAAAAAAAATAATATAAATATTATATTATAAATATCGATATATTTTATTGAGTGATAATAATTATCGAAACAATTATTATACTCAGCATGAAATTCTGAGAAAAAGATGTAATATAATTTATTTTCCAATAATAAATTATACTGTGGAAAAATAAATAAATGATTATTTATTAGTAGGATATCTTTTCTCAGACGGAGGAAAAATATATTCGATAATTTTTTTGCAATGTTACAGCGCTTTGTAATACCACAACACAGTGCACAATAAGACGATAAATAAATATAAGTGACTTTAAAAGTCACTGTTGCCCACCAAATAATATTTTTTAAAAATTTGAGCTAGTGCAGCCCTGGAACGATAACACTGAGTGAATGTAAAAAAGTGGTGGTGGGTCGATTGTGATCGAACTGCGATCACTAAGGCAAACTGCGACCACTAGACTGACAAATGTAAACAAAGAAATTATAAAATATTTCTTTGTATCTAATTAAGTGTTTAATTTAAAACGGAAAATAAAATAATGTAAGAATGCAATAAAACAATGTAATATAATGTGTTTATGTGTTATTATGTGTTTAATTTAAATATTTAATTCAGAATATATGTGTGTAGTGCCGGTGCAGCCGAAATATTGCTGCCGGCAAAGTGTATTGATATATGTATGTACATATATGTTAGTATCAATAAATAAATAAATGTAAAAGGAATACAGTATTATTTTTTATTTGGAGTTAAATTTTGGAGGTACAATTGCCGCTTGAGGTTCGGACCTTGGCAATGTATTTTAATGGGCAACGTAAGTATGTATGTGGTATATGTGTATTTATGTTATATATGTTACACATATAGTACCATGCAATTTTGGGTTAGAATGGAGAGTGTATGTACCTTGTTCGTTAGAAAATGGTAGGAGAAGGTACATACATATATGTGGCAGAGGTTTCTAAATAGAATCGGATGGATAAAACTGTGTGTAATTTGTAAGCATATGGCAACCTTGCCTATCAAATACGGTGGTAACCCGTGAGAACATATGGCCACGCTAATATATGGTCACCAAGTCGTCGTCGAAGGGGCAGCCGGCGGGCGGCGGGTGGGGGGGGGGGATATTTAATTCATTTAATATTTCGTAAATCTAATTTCTTTTAATAAACTTATATTTGCTCAATCTCATTGCCTCACCACTCGTAAAGCCATTCCTCCTTACAGTTCAGAAGTGGGATGATCATGAGCAAAGACAGACAGTAGCGAACGCGTTGGCAAAGAATAACGGAACTTAGTTACGATTGAAACATACGTAGATGCAAAGCGTTTTATCTATCAGTGTGTTGATACGAATATATGTATGTATATGTATTTGTCTGCAAGCGGTGTGAATATACAAACGGTGTGAATATACAAACGGTATTTCATACAAACGGTGTAGGCATACAAACGGTGGGCATATAGACAACGTAACGCAACGCAAGAACGAACGAATCGCAACGTAACCGTGCAAAAACAATCACGTAACGCAACGCAAAAACGAACGAATCGCAACGTAACCTTGCTAAAACAATCACGTAACGCAACGCAAGAACGAACGAATCGCAACGTAACCGTGCAAAAATAATCACGCAAACGCAACGCTAACATAAGCGTGCGAAAATATTTCCGCAACGAAACGTAAACACGAACGCCAATTCGGTATATTCAAATACAATTACGCGACGTTAAATAAGACGTAAATAAAATGAAAATTACAGAACTGAAAGTCGATCAGTTAAAGTTCCTGTTGCGGGAACGAGAGTTGTCCACAACTGGATCGCGAGATCAATTAGTTCAACGTTTGATGACCCACGAAAAGTCTGACGAAATCGAGTTTTGTGTTTCTTTCGCAAATGAAGATACTGACGAAATGCCGGTGGTAGCACAACTTCAGGCCGAGATGGGCCAACTTCGTGAGATGATGGCAAATTTTATTAGTTCGCAAATTGCTGCGACAAATGCAACGCAAGGTGCACAGGCGGCTGCAGCCAACGTAATACCTGTACCACCGAGTCCAACAGCTGAAGTCGTACACACTAACACGACTACACGACATGCATCGGTCAAGGAAATCGCCAATACCCTGCCAGAGTATGATCCAACGGATGAGAATGGTATCTCTGTGGATCAATTTATCGATCGCATTAATCGAGTGATAGATGCCTATCACTGGGACGAAAAACTTCTCTTGCTTGCCATTTATACTCGACTAAAGGGCGCTGCCAGAATGTGGCTAGATGCGTCTCCAGTTTTACACACCACCTGGAGCGAATTTTCGTATGCTATTAGAGATGAGTTCGGTTCGACACCCGACGAAGCCGAGATTCACCACATAATGTCAAATGCTGTTCGCCGACAGAAGGAAACTATCAAGGAGTACTGCTTTCGCATGTCAGCCCTTGGAAATCGTTACAATTTAAGCGAGTCTGCTACTATTCGATATGCCCGAACTGGGTTAAAGCACCGAGAGCTACAACAGAGCATTGTGACCACAAAGTTTGCAACGATGAAACAGATGCGTGACGTCATTGACGAGTATTTTGTCAACCGAGGTAGGCTTCAACTGCCAAAATACGATCCAGTATCGAAGAACGATGAACCGAAATCTAAACCACACGAGTCTGCAACAACAAACGATAAATTAAAATGCTTTAATTGCGGCGAACCAGGTCATTTTTCGAACAAATGCCCACAACCACCGAAACGACACCGATGTACTACGTGTAATAAAGTACACCCCAACAACGGTAACTGCGTTAAACCCGAAGCGAGTACACGACGCCTTGGGGCAACGAATCAAGACAAGTGCTTCTACAAAACCATCATCGTCCAATCGAAACCGTATACTGCGTTAATTGACACAGGTAGCCAAGCTAGCATGGTTCGTGAGACAGTAGCACAACAACTCGACGCCAAACGATGTAAGTGTGCAATGCAAATTCGTGGTATTTGTGGTGGAGTACGCATTCTAAACGAAGCAATCATCATCGAGCTGATCATCGATAATACTGTCACCGAAGCACTGATGTATATAGCCGAAGACAAAATCGTACAGCAAGATTTTCTTATCGGCCAGGATATCCTTGTTAACTCAAATCTTACGCTGAAGTTTGAGAACGGAATGATGACTTTTGAGAGCAAACGAGCAACACAGCAAGTATCTCACTTCAAGAAAATTACTAATCTTCTTTCTAATATCGACAGTAATGACGATAAGACACGCATGCAGAACCTACTAGAAGATTATGCCGATGTCTTTTCCTCTGGCCTTAAAGGAATTGGAAAAACTAATGTGGTCGAAGCTGAAATTGAAGTAGAAAATAAACAGGCAGTGGCCCAAGCGCCATACCGAATTCCTGAACCTAAGCGTGACGTTGTGAACGCTATGATTGACGAGCTCCTCCAACACGATATTATTGCCAAATCAACATCTGAGTATGCAAGCCCAGTAGTTTTGATTAAAAAAGAAGAACGGAGGCGATCGACTGTGTGTTGACTACCGACGTCTGAACAAGTTGATCAAGAAAGAAAACTTTCCTGTGCCAAACATTGAAGAACGTTTACAAGAAGCGAAACGATTCAAATTCTTTTCTACGTTGGATTTGAACAGCGGATATTATCAGATCGTAGTATCACCTGAGAGTCGCAAGTTTACCGCATTCATTACAACCGACGGATTGTATGAATTCAAACGTATGCCATTTGGGTTAAAGAACGCACCGGCGGCTTTTAATCGAGTGATGGCTGAGATACAGAAACGTGTCCGAAGGGGAGATATGCTGCATTATATGGACGACATATTAATTGGCAGCCATTCGTTTACCGAGATGTATGAGAAACTTCAACGTATACTACAAGTGCTACGAGAATTTGGCCTCACCCTGAACGTTGACAAGTGCGAATTGTACAAGCAGACAATATCATTCTTGGGGCACCAGTTACACGCAACCGGGATAAGCCCAGGTGAAGTCAAAACCAATGCCATTGCAGAGTTTCCACGTCTAAGGAACGTTTCGGATATACGTAAATTCCTAGGGCTTAGCGGATACTTTCGAAAGTTTATCCCCGGATACGCCATTATTTCCGAGCCCTTACGCAAGCTACTACGCAAAGACCAGCCGTTTAAATGGGAACCACAGCAGGATGACGCATTCAATGAACTTAAACAACGCCTTATTTCGAAGCCTGTTCTTGTTAGCTACGACGTCAGCGCAGAACACGAAATACATACTAATGCTAGTTCTGTTGGTTTAGCCGGAGTTCTATTGCAAAAGGAACATGATCAGTTAAAGCCAGTAGCCTATTATAGCCGATCGACGACATACAGCGAAATGAAGTTCCACAGCTACGAGCTAGAAGCTTTGGCTGTTATCGAGTCACTGGAACGTTTCAAGTATTATGTCTATGGGAAACAAATTCGAGTCATCACTGATTGTAATGCGCTAAGAACGACGATGGAGAAACGAGAGCTGATACCCCGAATTGCCAGATGGTGGCTACGCATCCAAGAATTCGATATTGAGATACTGCATCGCTCTGGTACGCGTATGGAACACGTCGATGCCTTAAGCCGAGCACCATATGAGGATTCGCGTGAAATGGAAGAAGCTGACCTAAAGATATTCAAGACTGTCATTGATGAAGCCGATTGGTTGTTTGCTGTACAATTGCAGGACGAGAAAATAAAACGAATTGCTAGCCAAATGATCGCTAAGAAGATCACGGAGAACGATGAGTATGTCCTTGAACTTGGTCGCTTATATCGCAAACATAACAACAAGCACCTTTGGGTTGTACCCAAGCAGTTACGCTATCGCATTCTTGTAGAATGTCATGACAACGCAGGACATATGAGCACCGACAAAACAATCAGCCGAATTATAAATCAATTCTGGTTCCCCCGTATGCGAAATTATGTTAAAGGATACATTAATTCATGCGTAGGTTGTTCCCTGTATAAGCAACGAGGAGGTCGCCAAGAGGGTCAATACCATTACGATAACATCAAGCCAGTACCGTTCGCTACGGTACACATCGATCATCTAGGATTTTTTTTCGAAAAGTTCCAAGCGTAATGAGCATATCCTGGTAATCGTTGATGCATTTACAAAGTTTACGATCATACGAGCCGTTAAAAGCACCGCAACCCGACACGTTATTGAAATTCTCCGAGATGTTTGCAGCTACGTTGGAATGCCTGAAAGAATCGTGACCGACCGAGGAACAGCTTTTACGTCGAAAGATTTCGAAAAATTCTGTCGAGAACATAATGTCAAGCATGTTCTTAATGCTGTTCGCACCCCGCGAGCAAATGGACATGCCGAACGCACTAACCGCATAATCCTATCAATGCTATTGCCTACTGTTGATAATGAGAAACGCTGGGATGAGAAACTGTACCAAATCCAGTGGAGCATTAACACGATGACCAACAAGACTACTAATCGTTCTCCATTTCAGCTATTATATTGTTATGAGCCACGAGACACGTTGAAGAACTCCGTAATACAAGCGTTGCAATGTACTGATGACCAAGTGCTAACTACCGAAGAGTTGCAACAGCTTCGTACCGATACTGCAACACGAATTGACGAACATCGAGCAGAAGCTAAGAAACGTTACGATACCAAGCACGCCAAGCCGACGGTTTACAGTGAAGGAGATTTAGTTTTGGCCGAAAACGAACCAGCTAGTACAGGCACCTCACGTAAACTCGAGCCTCGTTATAAAGGCCCGTTTATCATCGCAAAGGTACTACCACGTGATCGATATTTGGTCGAAGATTTGCCGAATGCCCAACGAACTCAGCGACACTACAAATCCGTGTATGCGTCCGATAAACTCAAGCCGTGGTGCCAGATACCATTAGATGACACCGATGATGAAGACAACCCAGCAGATAACTATCTTAACGATTCGTGCGAGGTCGCTACGATATGTCAGGAAGCCGACTGTAAGCATATGGCAACCTTGCCTATCAAATACGGTGGTAACCCGTGAGAACATATGGCCACGCTAATATATGGTCACTCAGTCGTCGTCGAAGAGCAAGCCGTCGCGCAGCGTTTGAACGGGTGATCATATTTAATTCATTTAATATTTCGTAAATCTAATTTCTTTTAATAAACTTATATTTGCTCAATCTCATTGCCTCACCACTCGTAAAGCCATTCCTCCTTACAAATTTGTGATTCGATTTTTTTAAAAACTTCCATTTTTATTTTTTTTTTAACATTGGATTAGGGTGTATTTAAAATTAATATAAAAAAAGCTTTTCTGTTGGTATACCCCCTTTTGAGCATTGTTTTATCTGTATTCGCAAAAGATTCATATGAGTAATAAATTTTTGCTTAAAAACTGTATTTTAACTAATAAAAAACATAAATCAAATACGTGATTATACATACTTGCATAAATGCCAAAATAAATTATCAAAAAATTTCAATATTTTGAAATTTTTTTTAAAATTTGTTTAGGTTATGTTGAAATTCAGACGTGATTGCCTGGTTTTGACATTGGATTCGGATTCGGAAGGTCCAAAAACATATAGAAACATATATCGCATGACCCGATCATGACCCCCCCATTATTTTTTGGGACTTTAAACATTTTTCATGTTTTTTGAGGTTAAGTCGAAATTCAGACGTGCTATATAAATTTTAACTTCGGATACGGACTTAAAAGGACAAAATACATGTTAAAACATATATCGCATGCCCAGATCACGGTTCTATATCTTTTGGTAGATATCCAATGGTTTTTCAGTTTTTTGAGGTTAGGTCAAAATCCAGACGTGATGGAGAATTTCTGAACCCGGATTCGGATTCAGCGCCCCAAAATACATATAACTGCATATGCCACATACCCAGATCATGACAATTTTTTTTTTTGTGGGGTTGTGTTATTTACGTTAGGGTATTCTGGGTTCTCATAGTTGAGTAACAAATGAGCAACCAAAGATAAAGTTGCGAATAACGATAGACGTGAAAAGAAATAACTGAAGAACTGAATAACTGACTCACTCAAGAGAGCATTTCGTATTCTTTTGTTCTTTCTTTCTTTAAGAGAGCGCCGTTGAAGAGAACGATCAAAGTCCGAGTAGCTTCGCGAGTGCTTTATGCGTTAGATTCGTCTGCTCGGTGTAAGTTTTTAATAAAAATATCGGTCACTTACCCCTTTTGCCGCTATCCATCGACGAAAGCGCTTTTGGCGAAGATGCTGCAAAAGAGATCTTTGGGTTCTGCAACGGTTGGACAGTGGGTCAAACCATGCCTTTTATGCACACTTTATGTTTTATTTTACACTTTTGCTGTTCATTTGTTTCACTTGATATAAGTTTTTGTTTTATTTCATTATTTTTCGCTAAACTTTTATTATTTGTAATTATTTATATTTCGTTTTGGTTTTCTTTGTGATTAATTTTTTTTTTTTTGCACTTTGCCTGCACTCCATTCTCATTCTCTCACCATGGGTACAATTATAATTTTTCTTTTTCTGAATTAACTACACTTCAATTTGGCAAACAATTAAACTAACATAATAAAAATAGTATAAAAAAAATAAGAATTTGGCAATTTGGGAATTTCATAGATAGCGGGGAACAAAGGTCGCTTCTCTTTTGGTTGCCTGCACCTTGCGCTTTTCCGCTTTCCGTTGCCTTGCACCTTGCGCTTTACGCACCTTCTGCCTATACTGCCGACATCTCTTTCGTTTTATAAGGCAAGTCACTGCACTTCACTTAGATTTGCATTAGCATTGCCGGTCAAATATCTTAGCCAGCTAAGCTTCACACACAAAAAAATTGGATTCGCCTACAGCCCGGGCCAGCTGGGCTTCTGCCCGCTCCGCGTCTCTCGAAACAACTAAAATCTTCTTGCTCGAAGCGGAGAGAGGTGTAAGGTGAAGTCTTGCAGAGAACAGCTGTTTGCAAGTCAATCTTTCAAACTCAGCAACTTGCGCTAGATAAAGAAACGAAGAGGGAAATAATGAGGAAACCTCCACTTATCATGGTATTGCTTGCCACAATTGGTAACTGGCAAAACTCCTAAATATAATTACCTGATATATATATATATATATTAAGCTATATATTGTAATAATTTTTGATGATGGTTGCTCAGGCTTGCTCATACTTTTAGTTTCGCAGAATGATCTGTCCGGTATAAGGAACGAGTTGGTAGTAAACAGAGCCAAGGCTTGACCTATCCAAACCTATTTGGCGCCTTTTCAAGTTCAAAATGCAGCGGTAATTTTTCCTAGTCACCTTACCACGGGAAAGCAATCCACCTCTACTATGTTGACAATGAAACACTTCTTTATCGATACCAAAAAAATCAATTCCGCCTTTTTTTTTTGTATTACATTTTTTTTTCGATCGCTAAAACAACCAAGAGCAAGGGGTTTATTTTTTTTTTGTTTTATATATTTCTATTTTGCTAGTTTTGAAAGTCTTTAACTTGCTACTATTCTAAATCATCGCAATCTACTACTAAAACTAAAACCAAAGTGTTGCCTCTTACTGTTGCATACTTTAAGGTGTAGCTCAGAATTATTTGAGCGACAATCGCTCCTACAGCATCTATAAAGACTATGATATACTCTCTTTTGGTCGTTCTTGCCACTTAGTTTACCCGTGATGTCTATATGTACCGTATGAAAAGGTATTTCGACTTTAGGAATCGGATGCATTTCTTGTTGAATTTTTCCAGATTGTGGTTTCGGTAGTTTGCCCGTGATGCATTTGTCAACGAACTTTCGTACGTATTTCGTCATTCCTACAAACGAGTAACAGCTATACACTTTGTCAAGAGTCTTTTCCCAACCAAGGTGTATTAGAGCTTCGTGAATGTGGTGAATGACAGCCCACCTATAAGACCTTGGAACTACAGGTAACCAACGGGTTCTACCATTCCTCTGAATTTTACAATACAGCAAACCAGCTCTCAACTCATACGTACTAGCAAGATTAAAGATGTTATTTCGAGATCTTGCTGCTGTTTAGCTATAAGCCAGGTGTCACTCAATTCAGTTAAATCTACACGCATTGCTTCGTTAAATACTGAAAGGGTTTCCAAATACTATGAATTATATCTTGAATCTTCTGGGGTTGTCCATTTACTGTAGTACTCAATAACATGGTTTTTATCGTTTATCATGTGCAGAGCTAGCATCTGTATGAAGCTCAATCGGATACTGTGGATCGAAAATTGTTAATACTGGGCTACGGGTCAATGCAAAGATGATCTCCTTTCTCACTGCTTCATGATTTTCCTTCCAAACAAAACTATTATTGTCTTTAGAAGTAAGGCAAAATAGACGCTTTAACGTTTCAGAGAATTTTGGCAATCCAATGAACTGTCTGAACTGCGTGACCATTTGCGAAGGTGGCAATTCAACTAATGCCTGCAACTTTCGAGGATTAGGTCTTAGCTCACCTGCCTCTACTACGTAACCGAAATACTCGATTTTTGGTTTTAAAAAACAAGACGAAAAATACTTTCCCCCACGCAACCTTGCAATTTGATCCGAGATAAGAGGGAAATCTATATAACAGGAAGAAGAAGGCGTGGGAGACCCCACAAGCTGAGTCGATTGAGCCATGTCTGTCTGTCTGTCTGTCTGTCTGACCGTCTGGCCGTCTGTCTGTATGAACGCACAGATCTCAGTTATTGTAAAACCTAGATTTACCAAATTTGGCAAGAGATACAACCTTATAATTTGGCATAAACTAAGTTGATTAAAATATCTACGTATTCACCAAATTACAATCCGATCGTACAATAAACACAGAAGTAATTGACGAAAGTATGAGCATAAAACTAAGTGCGTCAGCTAACAAGGGAGGCGAGCGAGCGTAAAGCGCGAACGCCATCTGTCCGGATTTCTTTCAAAGCATGTGCATATGCATATGTGTGTGAATTTAACAAATTAAACTACACGGGAACATAGGTCGAAGGGTATCCCACTGTCGCGTTTTGCGCGACTGTTGCTCTCGTTTTTGAATATGTTTGTTGAGAAGGAGAATTTAAATACTAAACGTAATATGTTAATTTAGCAACAATCATATTCTGTAATTTGGTCACACTGATCTGAATCAGTTCTTTTCTGTTTTCTTGTACTTTCCTTCTTCTTACGTCTACTTCCGAACGACACACAACGCCGTCGCGCTTATGTGAAATAAAACGATTATTAAACTGACACTATATCGCCTCGCGTTTTAATCCATCATTTCCCAATACTATATTTTATTTCTGTTTCACTAATTTAATTTTACTAAGCTTTTATGGAATGTAACTTTCATTTTATTGTCTTTCACTTTTAATTTGTTGCTTTTAGTTCTCTCATTTCATTTATGTAGGAATTGTGCAATTTATAGGGTATTATATATGTAGGTATTTGTTGGTATATGTTCACATAAGTAAGTGTATCGTATATAAAAGGAAAATAATAAGTTCACTTACCCAAATCCATCCTATGAGCTCAGAGGAATTGTTGTTGGGATTAAATTAATTTTTTAATGAATTGACTGAAAGAAATCACACTTGTGCACTTATACATATAATACTCATGTATGGTATATTGCCAAATAAAATGGTTTGCCTCCCACAAAAAAAATTAATTAATAAAAATACAAACGCTACAGTCAGGAGCTGACTGTATAAGGTCATGGATTGTCATAGTATACCGAAGGCAATAAGTATAGGTATGCATTTCTAGCGCGTAACAAATTTCATTATATGTGCTTCTTCATGATTTTTTTGGCACGAACTTAGAATGCATATTGCGTCTTGTCGTTTGGTCTAATGTCTCACCATTTTCGACGACTACGAGAGAAGTTCAGTGGCTGAGTGGACTATGTCCCGGACTCTAAGGCCAATGATATGGAGCGGTTTTCGAGGTTCGATTGCTGCCGCGATCCGATCAACATGTGAAACTCTTATGTATTTCATAATTTTTTTTTAAGTTTTAGTTTCGTCGGTACACAACAGCAACTGCAAATCTAATTGTACATATGTATGTATCTACAATCGTGCAATAATGTATGCTGAAGTGGGACGCCAATACATATATGTGGATATGCAGACATGTATGTATGGGCGTCCTAATCGCACATTCATAACTTTACAAGGGCATATGATCTCTGTTATTTTTTAGCATTCTAATTGCAAAATATTGAGACCAAAACAAAATAGGAAACATCCAATTGGAATCGTACTGAACTTGCAAAGTCATAACAGACAAAATACGGAAAGAGTGACTGCATTGAAGAACGCATTAGTTCGCGTTTTATTGATGCGTGCTAAATAATATAGAAATACTTAACTTTATTTATAAATAATTAATATTATTTATAGCTATTATAATGTGATTGTTTTTCATATGAAAACAAAGTAATGAAAATTTTATTTATTTTTATTGAAATAATTAAATAATGTAATTTGTTTGACTGCAACTTTTCTTTTAGTTTATTAGAATAAAATAAATAAATAAAAGAAGAAATTAATAAACGAAAATTCGCACCCGCCTCAACCGGGAGTTGAACACACGCACTCTCTCGCAGCCGTCCGCCTCTCTAACCACTCGGCCATTGCCTCACTCCTCGGCCCATCGGCAAAGCTGCATTGTGAATCAATTCTGCTACCATACAATGCAAATAAAAGTTTAATCAAATGCTGTGTGTCCGACGCTAGATTTGAACTTCGGTATGCTTGCGTAAATTAGGTCTGCTTAATTACATATGTTCAAAGTGAGTTTAATTCGTATCATATCTCACTAATTTATAGTCCGATTTTAATGAAATTTTCACATAACGCCCGTGGCAAGGTATTTGTCATGTAAGATATACAACTTTGGTTATTGAGTTAATATTGTAGTTTTTAAATAGTTATTACTGATTTATAGAGGGGGGAAGAGGCGTGTCAAAATTTTAAAAAAAACTTTGAGACACTGCAATATATACGTATGTTGTCACAAAATTTTATGACTCTAGCTCTTACAGTTTCTGAGATCCAGGTGTTCATACAGACAGACAGACAGACAGACAGACAGACAGACGGACAGACAGAAATGGCTCAATCGACTCGGCTTATGATCCTGAGCAAGAATATATATACTTTATGGGGTCTCCCACGCCTACTTCTGCCTGTTACATACATTTGCACAAAGTTAGTATACCCTTTTTGACCATTTTCAATAGTCGAAGGGTATAAAAACTAATTCATTGTTTTGTTCTTTGTTTTCATTTTTGCATGATTTTTAATTTTGTTAAATTCTAATTTTTATAATGTGCAACTGTGTGGATATATGTGTATGGCAATTTTGCGTTTGTGTAATTTTGTGCATGTGTAATTTTGTGCATCATTTTTTATGTACACGTATGTTACAATTTTGTATAAGTTATAATTGTTTTATAGTTGCACTTTTCTTGATATAGTTTGTGGATATAGATGTAAGTGTTGAGGTATATGTGTTGATGTATATGTGTTGATGTACATGTGTTGATGTACATGTGTCGATGTACATGTGTTGATGTATATAGATGTAGATTATAGATGTAGAGATTATATTTTTTTTCTTCTCCCAGCTTTGGCAGGGCAAGTCAGCGAGGTTATGCGTTCGCTGCTCACCAAGATTTTTCCAGAAGAAAGATGTGCACATCTGGCGGGTGTGCAGCTCATTTTCTGAACAGAACCCCGATCTAATGCACTGTGGAGCCCTATCCGAAGAGACGTGCACTCTAACAGCCGGGGTGCTCCGCTGGCCGTTGCAATGTGCACGCTCTGTAAAAAAATTAACATCTGTATTAGATTTAATCGGATAACACTGCTAAAGTTTATTACTTACAGATTTCTTTTTATACCCTTCGACCATTGAAAATGGTCAAAAAGGGTATACTAACTTTGTGCAAAATGCAAATGTATGTAACAGGCAGAAGGAGGCGTGGCAGACCCCACAAAGTATATATATTCTTGCTCAGGATCACTAGCCGAGTCGATTGAGCCATGTCTGTCTGTCTGTCCGGATGTCCGGATGTCCGGATGTCCGGATGTCCGGATGTCCGTCTGACCAGATGAACACACAGATCTCAGCTATTATAAATGCTAGAGACACCAAATTTGGAATGAAGGTTCCTATGTACTCGGCGCAGATCAAGTTTATTTCAAATGTTAAGTGCCACGCCCACCGCCCCCGCAAATCAATAAATTAATTTTTGAACTCAATTTGTAAGCGCTGTATAAAAGATACAACTTTCTGACTTTAACATATACTAAGCTGAATGAAATATCTACGTAGTCTCCAAATTACAATCCGATCGGACAATAAACACAGAAGTTATTTAAGAAAGTATGAGCATAAAACCAAGTGCTTCTGTCAGCTAACAAGGGAGGCGGGCGAGCGCAAAGCGCGAGCGCCATCTGTCGGGATTAATTTCAAAGCATGTGCATATGTACATACATATATGGGTACATACATAGGAACATACATACATAGGCCGAAGGGTATCCCACTGTCGCGTGCTGCGCGACTGTTGCTTTTCTTACTGGTTTGATATTAAAAAAATAGAACACAGCACTTTTTAAAAATTTTAACTTTTAAATCCACGTTTTTCTTGAAGGTGCGAAAAACTTTTTTTATTGCAGACTCCACGTCTGTTCTTTGCGAATACCAAAAGAGAAAAAAACTCGATGAGAGCGTAAGTGTCTCACGAGCAGTGCAAAACTTATCAGCAACGCAAAGTTCTAATTGAAGCTTTGATCCGTTTAGAGTTGAGTTAAAGTCTACCGATAATGACTTCAAATTATTTAGATAAGAAATTTATCATTTTTCGGAGTTAAGCGTATTATTTAAAAAAAAATCGTTTTTTTTGTTTGGTTTTCGCTTTTCCATTTTTTTTATATACAATTGAAAGGGCTGTACATTACACATACTTATTTATAATTCTATTGCTTACAAGTTTATTTTTATCTTTATCTACACTTATATTATCATTTAAATTTACATTATCACTTTCTTTATTAACCAGGGACCGTAACTGATATGAATTTTATGCATAAAAATCATTTTAACGATTATTTTTTGATTTTTATCATAAAAAACTTTGATTAATGATTATTTTTGGATTTTTATTATAACAATTTATTTTAATGATTATTTACAACAAAAATATTTTTAAGTCTCCAAATAACCGTTATATCAACACTTTTATTTTAAAAATCTTTACAAGACTTTTACTGAAGACTTTTATTATAAAAGTCACACAAAGACTTTTATATCAAAACTTTTTTAAAAAAAGTCATGTCAAAAAATAAATCTCTCAGATTAAAATAATGAAAGTCTCTTTGCAATTGAATTCGTTCTGTCGGACTTAGGACCCAATCTGTCTACCGATACATATAAAAAAATACAAACGCTACAGTCAGGAGCTGACTGTATAAGGCCATGGATTATCATAGTATACCGTAGGCAATAGGTATAGGTATGCACTTCTAGCGCGTACCAAATTTCATTACAGTTGTTTCTTCTTGATTTTAATTTTTTTGACTGTAACTTTTCTTTTAGTTTATTAGAATAAAAAAATAAAAAAACAAAATAAGAATTAATTAATAAACGAAAATTCGCACCCGCCTCAACCGGGAGTTGAACGCACGCACTCTCGCGCAGCCGTCCGCCACTCTAACCACTCGGCCATTGCCTCACTCCTTCACCCGTCGGCAAAACTGCATTGTGAACCAATTCTGTTCCCCTACAATGCAAATAAAAAGTTTAATAAAATGCTGTGTGTCTGACGCTAGATTTGAACTTCGGTATGCTTGCTTAAATTAGGTCTGCTTAATTATTATTATTATATACATGTATGTTCAAAGTGAGTTTAATTCGTATCATATCTCACTTATTTATAGTCCGATTTTAATGAAATTTTCACATAACGCCCGTGGCAAGGTATTTGTCATGTATGATATACAACTTTGGTTGTTGAGTTAATATTGTAGGTTTTAAGTAGTTATTTCTGATTTACAGAGGCGGGAAGGGGCGTGTCCGAATTTTAAAATAACTTTGAGACACTGCAATATATATGTATGTTGTCACAAAATTTGATGACTCTAGTAGTTTCTCTTATAGTTTCTGAGATCCAGGTGTTCATACAGACAGACAGACAGACGGACAGACGGACAGACAGACATGGCTCAATCGACTCGTCTACTGATACTGATTCAGAATATATATAGTTTATGTGGTCGGAGATGCCTCCTTCTGCCTGTTACGCACATTTCCGTTCCGACAAACACAATAGACCATGAATTTTTTTAAAATCCATGGCCTAAAAATATTGTGCATTAAAATCAATAAACAACAGTGGAAAATTTACATTTTTTGCTTCTATCTTCCATGGTATGCGGTACACGGTATTCATAAAAAAGAAAAGACTTTTATGAAAGACTTTTATTTTTTCAGAAGCCTTATATATTTAGTGTTTGTTTGTGTTTGTTGCCGCAGCAGTAGCCCGGACGCGGAGAGTCATAAAATAAGAGAAATGCGCGTACGTCTTTACTGTGCGAATGTTTATTAGAAAAAACTAACATTAAGCAGCATTCTGTTATAAACTTAACATAACATATTCATACAATTCAATCAGCTGACATGCATGCATTGGTAACATAAACGATGATTTTCGACACCCTTCCTCAATGCAAGCATGTTTACAAAAATTACTTCAAATTTAACAATTTCGTAAACTCAATATGCTTCTTCTTCGACAAATTCTTGGTTAGTATATCTGCGATCATATTATTTGTCGAAACGTACTGCAACATAACATGCCCTTCCTTAATGATCTGTCGCACAAAAATGATATCTTATATCAATGTGCTTGCTGCGTGAATGATGTACAGGATTCTTGGCCAATTCCTGCGTACTCAGGTTGTCACCATTTATAACTGTTGGAGTTCCATCTATACCACAACCGACTTCAATGATAAGCCTGCGCATTACCAAAGCTTCCTTGCACGCCGCTGATAACTCCATGTATTCAGCCTCAGTGCTGCTAAGTGCCACGCTCCGTTGTTTCTCCGATTTCCAGCAAATCGGACCACCAGCTAAGAAATATAGGTAGCCAGTATGGACCTTGTTCGGTCGACCTTGTCGCCGCCCCAATCTGCGTCAACGAAACCTTCAAATGGTTTTCCACATTTCCTGTAGTGTAGCCTATACTTTACTGTTGATGCCAGATAACGCAAAACATGTTTCACGCCTGCAAGGTACTCACTATGGGGTTCCTGATTACGTTGAGCCAATTTTGCGATCGAATGCAAAATATCTGGTCGTGTTGTAAGAGCCAGCCACATCAGCTCTCCAATCATTGATTGATACGTTGTCACGTCAATCCTTGTGCATTGAGCATTCTCGCACAAAACCTGATGCCCCTGTTCTAATGGTGTAGCTGCCGGCCTGCAGCTCTCCATACCGTATCGCTTCAGTAAATCCTTGATATACTGCGAACTATCAAGAGTAATAGCGCCAGTTTCTCCCTCACGTAGAATTTCCATCCCCAGAAATAGCTCCAACGGCCCTTTATCAACGCATTCAAAAGCCTTTGAAATGCTCAACTTTATGTTGATCAAATCCACCTTAGATTTGCATGCTATAAGGAGATCATCAACATATACCAGGATTACCGATAAGTCACCTCTTGCCTCCTGTTTATATAGGCATGGCTCATTGTCACTCGGTACAAACCAATTTTTCGTAATACGCTATCCATGCTTATGGTTCCATTCCCTTCCTGACTGCTTCAGTCCGTATAACGCTTTCTTCAATAACAACACCTTGTCCGATTGAGTGCCTTCTGCATAGCCCTGGGGTTGCTTCATGTATACTACGTCCTTCAGATCGCTATTCAGGTATGCCGTGCATACATCCATCTGATGTAAATATAACTCCAACTCCGCTGCTAAAGCCAGAATGAAACGCATGCTCTCCAATCGACAAACCGGCGAGAACGTATCCTTGTAGTTTACGCCATATTGCTGCGAACAACCTTTCGCAACCAACCGTGCTTTAAAGCGCTGTATTCTGCAAGCTGCCAAGTTTGATTCATAATCAAAGACTCGTATTCCTTCGCCATCGCCTCACGCCAGTACGTTGCCTCTGGTCCTTTCATCGCCTCCTCATAGGATGATGGAACAGTTACATTCTCAGTAACCATAGCGCTGAGTAAATTATATTGCTTCTTTGGGCGACCGGGTCTGCCCGTTCTTAGCAACCTTGGTCTCCCTGGACCAATACGCACAGCCTGCTCTTCCAGTACCAACTCCTCCGATGCGCTCGCGTAGGATTCGTCACTGCTACCTTGCTTGGTAGCAATCATTGTGTCAGACGCATCCGTGTCGTCATCATTGTCATCTTTCTCAACACCATTAGGCTCCATATGACACTCGTCAACTGACAATTTGTGCATCACACATTCCGCAACTGCCTGCTCCGAAAGTCCAAGCTCGTCAAAAACCACGTCTCGTTTCTCGACTACTTTCCTAAACTCTGGATCATAAAGTCGATAGCCCTTGGCATTTGCCGAATATCCGACCATTCGATACTCTTTCTCCTTGGGTTTGAACTTGCTTCTGTGTTGACCTTTGTCCAGCGCCACTGCGAATGAACCAAAAACTTTTAGATGACTGATATTTGGTTTCTTACCAGTCCATGCTTCCATTGGTGTCTTTCCAATTAATGACCTAGTGGGCGAACGGTTCCGCAAATACACCGCTGTGTATATTGCCTCTGCCCATAATTCTTGACCTAGTCCTGACTGTACCAATAAGCATCTGGCCATTTCCACCAACGTCCGATTGGCGCGTTCAGCCACACCATTTTGTTGTGGAGTATAAGCCACTGTCAACTGCCGTGCAATTCCCATTTCCTTGAAATATTCATCGAATTTCTTGTTGACATACTCTCGTCCATTATCACTTCGTACGCATTTCAGCTTTTTTTCCGTCTGCCGCTCCACTAGATTTTTGTACTCCATAAGCTTGTCAAAGACCTCATCCTTGCCCTTAAGGAAATACACATATGTCCGCCGTGACATATCGTCTATGAACGTCAGAAAATACCTGGATCCGCCAATTGATTGAGTTTCGAATGGACCACATACATCCGTATGCACTAATTCCAGCAGTTCTTGCGCACGACTTTCGCTCGCTTGCGGAAACGGCTGCACATTCACTTTACTGATCATACACGTCTTGCATGAAGTGTTCTTTGTGACATCAATCTTATCCATTCCTCGAACTAATCCTTTATTGAACATATCCATAAGACTTGCGTAATTCAAATGTCCGTACCGTTTATGCCAAAGCGACGCATCCGCGTTTACAGCTGCATAACATCTGTTATGTTTGCATTCTATCGTGTATAGACCTCCAGCTCTGTTAACTTTCAGAATACATTTTCCGTTTCGGATAATTTTTGCATTTTTTGCGTCAAAATTAACAGTGCATTTGTTTGCGACCGCATAGCTCACACTTATAAAATTCCCCTTCAGTTTGGGAACATATAAGACATTGAGTAGCTCTACTGTATACGACTCAGTTTGCAACTGCACAGTGCCTATGCCTTCTGCTTGCAAAAATCGAGCATCCGCCAATCCGATCATTTATGTATGCTTCTCAAACTTTGTGAACATCTGCCTCTCGCAACACATATGACTCGTTGCTCCACTGTCCAAAATCCATTTGAACTTTTCAAAGCTGCTGCCATCCAATGCATTCAATAAGCTGAACTGTTGTTTCCCGCCTGTTACCGACACTGCTTTGCCATCTTCATTCTGTGAATTCGCCGCCTTGCGACAATTCACTTTTATGTGCCCTTTTTCGCCGCACCTATAACAGGCGACACTTCGTTGTTTCTTCTTTGTAGCGAGTTTCGCACATTTTTGCGTCGCAGAAAATGCCGTTGAATTTTCTGTATGCCTTTCCGTATTCTCTCTCCTCTCGCCTTCTTCCTTGAGTTGTATGCACAGAATTTCGAACGTCGGCAAACTGTCGCGCGTCTCAATGGCGACAACGAAATTCTCATACTCAACTGGCAAACTTGAAAGTAACACGATTGCCTGTAACTCGTCATTCATCGTGATTCCAACTCCAGCTAGTTGATCGACGATCTCACAGAAATTACTCAAGTATCCAGCCATGCTCTGTCCCTCAGACATGCGCAAACCTAGCAACTTCTTGTATAATGACACCTTCCTCACAGGTCCAGTCGGCTGATGCACCTCACGTAGCTTTTTCCACGCTGCATTCGCCGATGCACAGTTTTTTATATATCCTAACTGTGATACCTTAACGCTCAACGTGATCATTGCCAATGCTTTTCGATCAAGAGCAGACCAGTCAACGCCTTCACCGGCACATGACTGCTGTAAATCGCCCGACGCAACATTCCAAAGCTCAGAATGCACCAACACGCACTTCATTTGGATACACCATGAGTCATAGTTGTTCTCCTCCAGCTTCTCGATCTGGTACAAGGAACTCATCTTGTTTTCCCGTCGCAATTTACTGTCTTTCTAATTGTTCCAAAAATAATCCGTGACTATTTTTCCATTCACCACATAAACACTCTTGTTCATAACACCTCCATCTAGGATAGGACGAAACCTGGGCTCATAACCTGTTGGTTTGTGTTTGTTGCCGCAGCAGTAGCCCGGACGCGGAGAGTCATAAAATAAGAGAAATGCGCGTACGTCTTTACTGTGCGAATGTTTATTAGAAAAACCAACATTAAGCAGCATTCTGTTATAAACTTAACATAACATATTCATAGCATTCAATCAGTTGACATGCATGCATTGATAACATCTATTATTTTAGCCATCAACGGACCTAAATCCCTTGGTTGGGTATATTTTAACAAACTTCGTACACGCATCTATTACTACCAGTATATGTCTCTTTTTCGTATCTTTACTATTGATGGGTCCATAGTTGTCAACATGTAATACTTGTGAGGACTCATATTGTGAGCCCTCCAATTTATTTGTTTTATTTTTTATTCTTTGTTATTTATTTTTAAGTAGTACCACGAAGGTCCTTTTTTTTAGTTTAGAAATCGCCACGGAGGCAATAATTATTAAGTGCAATGAAGTCGGTCATAGACCATAGCCAATTAGTGTAGATTATAAGGTAGCTCAAGGAGAGCGCACATAAGCTCAAGGAGAGCACACATCAGTAAAGTGCACGGTCATTCTTCCGACAACCCGAACGCAATCGACGCCCACGCACAGAGCAAACAAAAGCAACGACCACGAGAACACACACGAAGCAAATGCAAGCCGAGCGAACGCCAAAGAGAACGATGACCACGCACACGAGAGAGAACGTACATACAAAGCAAGGGCAAGCCGGGCGACCGCAAAGAGAGCGAACGCAAAAGAGAACGATGACCACGCACAGAAGAAAGAACGTACATACAAAGAAAGGGCAAACCCGGGCGAGCGCAAAGAGAGCGAACGCAAAAGAGAACGATGACCACGCACACAGAGAGAACGTACATACAAAGCAAGGGCCAGCCGGGCGAGCGCAAAGAGAGCGAACACGAACAGAGCAAACGTAAAAGACGGCCGCGCAGCCAAGAGAACACACCCACACATAGAGCAAGCGCAAGCGACAGCGACACATACAAACAAGCGCAGCCAGAGAACGCAAGCGCAACCCAACAGCTAAGAGCGCAAGCGCAAACTAGAATACACTCGGAGGGAAAAATCTGCACACCGGCAAACTACAAATGAGCGGCGAACGACACGGGAGCGCACCAAGAACAAAACGTAACACACACACACCTACACGTGCGAACTAGATACACCGTGAGAGAAAATTTGCACACCTAACCAAACACGGGCAAATCTAAGCCGGGCGACGTCGACTGCGGAGGAGGTGAAAGCTGGCATGAGAAGGAAGAAGGACAGTTCCGAGATAACCAGTGCACCGAGCGAAAACTTCAGTACAAAAAATCCGGTTAAGTGTCAACACGGGAGCACAAACAACAAGAACGCAGCCGTCCAGGATCCGCAGAGCCACACATAGGAACAACAAAACAACAACACGCAGCTACCAAAGAACTGCCAAAACTACGCCAAAGAACAAAAAGTAGAAAAACACTGCCACAGAGAAGAAAAACCGTCGTTGGACATAGGACAGACAGATACTACCAAAAAGGGTGAGCGAATAGTTAGCAGGCAGGGAAACTAAGCGAGAGAAACCAAAGAACAGAGCAGGCTACGTAGGCAGGGAAACTGTTTAATGAAAATAAAGAAAACAAGAATGAAAATGGCGCGTTTTTCTAATAATTAAACACAAACATAAACGTTGAGGCAGGAGTGCGGGGGGTACTACATTCGTGAGGCTGGTACACCGACCTTCTACGACTGTGTCAAAGTTCTGCTAGGTATGAAAGCAGGTATTAACCACATCATACCTATTGGAAGTTTTGGAGCAGACGCAAGTCAGTGAACTTGGACGCCTTGGTGCATAACCAGGCTCCAAGGTCAACTGAGCAGCGAAAGTAGATGCGCGGAGCCAGCTGAAACGTTTGTATGATTTTAGCCAGACGGCCCAGCCGCTGCAGCACGTTCGTAAGGTAGAACGACTCGGTATACACCGAGGCATGGTCCGGATTCTTTTTCCCCTAGGCACTAGGAAATCACTTTTCCGCCCTAAAAGAGGTACATATTCTCCGTCTCAGGTCTCGGCACTTTAAAAATGTTCTGTAAAGTGGCCCTGGGCGAGACTGAGTGTACCCCAGCTGGAAAAGCTTCCTTACAGATGGCGCCCGAGCAGGGACCTGAGACGAGAGGGGAATTGTGTCCTTGGTGGCCTAAAGAACCACTACAGGAGCGCGAAAAGTGAGTCAGAGCGTCGGTACAAACCGACGATAGTTTTTACAGAAGGATAGGGCCTACACAGACGGTCAGGGTAACATGGGAAAACACAGGAAGAGCACAGGACAATCGAGCACAAAAGGATAGTGAAGGAGTTGGTTAGGGTGACGCGAAGGAGTCGGACGCGACAGGACAGCGTGGATCGTCGTCCTCGCCCTGAGAACAACAACAACAAAGGGGCGTAACGGTGGTCTACGAGACTCGTGCTTTCGGGTCGCCCGAAGAACCTTTAACGGGACCCGAAGTCGAGCATAACGGTTCGGTGCGCTCGGCCAGGGTATATAAGGCCGGCATCCGGCGCAGAGAAGGCACTCAGTCTCCGGCTTCAGTCGAGTAAACATCTCCAGTGAACGATAAAAAGTTTAAAAGTGTTTTTCGCGACAAGGATACAACGAGCAGACAACAAGGATACAACGAACAAGGATTCAACGAACAAGGAAACAACGAACAAAGATACAACATTTCATAGAGGCACGACCATCAGCAGGCAACAAGGATACAACGAGCAGAGATACAACGAGCAAGGATACAAGGAACGAACGATCAGAGAGGCACGACCATCAGCAGGCAACCAGGATACAACGAGCAGATATACAACGAGCAAGGATACAAGGAACAAACGATCAGCGAGGCACGACCATCAGCAGGCAACCAGGATACAACGAGCAGAGATACAACGAGTAAGGATACAAGGAACAAGGAACAAACGATCAGCGAGGCATGACCATCAGCAGGCAGCCAGGATACAACGAGCAGAGATACAACGAGCAAGGAAACAAGGAACAAGGAACAAACATTACATAGAGGCACGACAACAGCAAGCAACAAGGATACACGAACGAGGATACAACGAGCAAAGATACAAGGCTACAAAGATACAAAGATACAACGCATAGCGAGGCACAACCAATAACGACACACGCACAGGATACAAGGTTACGAAACTACGACCATAAACCATGGTAGGCGTACGATGGGTGTCCTTCAGGAGGAAGAACGAGCTGGAGAACCTCGCCGACGAATTTGGTTTCGAGCGGGAAGGTACCGTCGAGGAGCTGCGAGCACGAATGGCGGCGTTCATTGGTAAGAAGGACCACTCGCCGGCCACAATCCACCGCCTCGAATCACTGGAGGCACAGTATGGCACCAGCCCCAGCCCGGATCGTCGACCAATCGGGAACCATCCTAACACTCCAGTAGCCCACCCTGAACCGGACCAGAAGACCCCCAGCCGCATGGTAGAAGAGGCAAAACATATGCCAGGAAAGCAGACCTTGCAGGTTCCCACAACAACAGGTCACGGCTTCACGTAGCAGTGAAGCAGCAGCCGTCCAACAACAAGATCAAATGGAAGGATCTACTTTCGCACAAACGGCGGACCGCATGCGAAGGTGGGGAATCAATTTCGATGGCACCTAGGACCTGCTGCGTTTTATCGTGCGTCTGGAGGAACGGGCAGCATCGTACCGGATAAATACTGAATATATGCCGAGCGGACTACAAGGCGAAACCTGGAAAGTCTTCCGAGCAGAATTCCTGGACTTCTTCTTGCCGCCCAGATACTTCCAACGGACAAACGAGACATTCAAGATGTACCTTTTGGAGATCTGCCTGATGATGCGGCGAGCTGGATATACAGAAGCCCAGGAATTGGAGAGAGCATATGAGAATATGCTACCGGAATACCAGCTGTTCGTGAGAAGGACCGACATTAAAACATTAAGGGACCTCACAACCTTCGCCACCAACTACGAGGTGACACGGGAACGAGAAAGGAGCCGGCGGCAATGGAGCTCGTATCCAGAGTCAACGCCAGTCGGATTACAAGGGGACTACGTGGACACCGACGACAAACAAACCTGCATCGAACCCAGAGACAACAACAACAACAGTAAACACCGCACCAGGGGAACCACACAGGATTAACACTCGGGAAGCCTGTCGCAACTGCGGAGTAGCCGGGCACTTCGCTAGGGAATGCCGGGGACAACGCGTGCTGCACTGTTGGTCATGCGGTAAACAAGGGACCAGGACCATCGACTGCTGCAGGACTCCAATGCCGGGAAACGGGTAGGGACCCTCACTGAACCCACACTCAGTGGGGGTATCACCACAAGTCCGGCAGTAAAAGAAATTTTACAACTGCGCGACGCCCGTATCAGTGCGAGGGTCATCATCGAAGGATATCTGGTCCTCGCCACTCTCGACACAGGGGCCACAAGGACCTTCATCGGGGAACGGCTAACACAAAAGATCCGTAACGACGGCAACAAATGCGAAGTAAAAACCACGGTATCCCTGGCGGATGGAACAAAAAAGAAACTCACACAGGCGCTATGGGCAGATGTCCAGTTAGGCAGGACATGCAGTCAGGTGCAAATGCTCGTGTTACCAATCGTGTTGGACGACGTTCTCCTAGGCCTGAATTTACTAGGAGCTGTTGGCGTAACATTGACCTGCGGAGGAGCAGAGCTGCGATTGGGTACCCAACTCGATAAAAAAAAGGACCAACACCGCAAAGAAAACCGGACAGTGACCAGGATACACCAGAGAACACAGCCAAAGGCAAAACACTGCAAAAAGAGAACCAGGATCATGGCAAGAAGACACCGGAACACGACAAAGGCAAAACACAACGAAAGGCGAACAAGGATCATGGCAAGGATACACCGGAACACGACAAAGGCAAAACACAACGAAAGGCGAACAAGGATCATGGCAAGGATACACTGGAACACGACAGAGGCAAAACACAACGAAAGGCGAACAAGGACAATGGCAAGGATACACCGGAACATGACAAGGGCAAAACACAACGAAAGGTAAACAAGGATCAGAGCAAGAAGACACCGGAGCACGACAAGGGCAAAACACAACAAAAGGAGAACAAGGAACATGGCAAGGATACACCGGAACACGAAAAGGACAAAACACGGTAAAAGAAGAGCAAGGATCATGATACGAAGATATCGAAACACGACAGGAATGCATCAGCGCAGGACAAACGTGAAACACAGCAAAAGCATCATGGCAAGCATACCCAGGAGGACGACAAAGGGAAAACACAAACCACGGAGAACAACGACCACGGAGACTACAGCAGTACGAAAGTCCTAGGCGCAAAAGATGACCAAGCAGTACGAAGGAACCCGTTCCGGAAACAGATCTCGAACAGTGATCACCAGCGAACCGGAGCCGCAGCGATCCATTCAATCCCGGAAACCACGGCAGCAGAAGAAACGGAAACAAACGTCAGTGAGGAGAACACCGCACTGGGCCCCGAAATGGAAAAATTTCTCGAGACGGAGCTCGCGTTGTTTGAGTGTTTGTCGGGAGTATCTAATATCACAGAACATGTGATAGTGATGAAGGATGAGCGTCCTAGTAGGCAAGAAGACTGGAGAAACGCGGATGTGTGTCGACTTCCGGCAACTGAACGCTCGGTCTATTCCGGACGCATATCCTCTGCCTAGGATAAATTCCATCTTGGAACGGCTACGGGAAGCCCTATTCATCAGCACGCTGGACCTCAAGAGCGGGTATTGGCAAATACCCATGGCCAAACAAAGCTGTGACTGTACCGCATTTACGGTACCCGGACGAGGACTTTTTCAGTGGAAGGTGATGCCATTCGGCCTACATTCAGCCCCGGCAACATTCCAACGAGCATTGGACCAGGTGATCGGTCCGGAGATGGAGCCCCATGCTTTTGCATACCTCGATGACATAATAGTCATCGGAAAATCGCGTGAAGAGCACCAGGAAAACCTTCGGGAGGTCTTCAGGAGGCTGCGAATGGCAAATCTGAGGCTAAATCGGAAGAAGTGTCACTTCTTCCAACGCAAGTTGTCGTTTTTAGGACACGTCATCAGCGAGGGGGGATCCACACAGACCCAGAAAAGGTCTCCGCGGTCCAGAAATTAGAACCCCCAACCTGCGTAAAGGAGCTACGCCGATGCCTAGGAATCGCCTCATGGTACCGCCGATTCGTGCCTAATTTCGCCACGGTCGTACAACCGATGTCTCAATTGGTACGAAAAGGCCGCTGCTGGGAATGGAAAAAAAGAGCAGCAGAAGGCGTTTGACACGCTCTAACAGCGCTTGACAGAAGCACCCGTTCTAGCGTGCCCCGACTTCAGCCAGAAATTTGCGCTACAAACCGACGCAAGCGACTACGGCATAGGGGGAGTCCTCACGCAGGAAACTGAAGAAGGCGAACGAGTCATCGCTTACGTCAGTCGCAGACTCATCGCGGCCGAAGAAAATTATTCAGCGACTGAGGAGTGCCTGGCGATCATTTGGGCCATCCGCAAACTACGCTGTTACCTGGAAGGATATCAGTTCACGGTCGTCACCGACCATCTAGCAGTAAAATGGCTCAACACCATCGAAAACCCGACTGGCCGAATCGCACGATGGGCGTTGGAACTCCAGCAGTACCAATTCGACCTACAATATCGGAAAGGGAAATATAATGTCGTCGCGGATGCGCTGTCGCGACAACCATTGGAGACCCTGTGCCAAATGAAGGAAGAAACGCCCACCTGCACCTGGCTGCAACGTCGGCGTCAACAAGTCGAGAAAGAGCCCGAGAAATATCCGGATTACGCCATACAAGATGGGGAGCTGTACCGACACTTGGTACTAAAACCGGAAGACGAGGAATATATTCCCTGGAAGTTATGCGTAGGAACAGCACTACGACAACGAGTCCTCCAGGAATGCCACGACGCACCCACAGCTGGACATCTTGGGATCCGGAAGACCACGACACGGGTAGCACAACGTTACTACTGGCCCGGGATTTTCCGGGATGTTGCGCGACACGTACGGAATTGTGTCCAGTGCCAAAAATACAAAGTAGAGCAGAGGAAACTGCCCGGCAAAATGCTGACTCGACAGGCTCAGGAGCCCTTCGACATACTCTGTGCCGATTTTGTAGGGCCACTCCCGAAATCAAGACAAGGGAACACTATCCTCCTGATGTTCTTCGACTTGTTCTCTAAATGGGTGGAACTGGTACCCCTACGGAAGGCTACAGCACCGACTCTGGAAAAAGCCTTACGAGAACGAATTCTCAGCCGGTTCGGGACGCCGCGAACATTTGTGTGCGACAATGGCACCGAATTTACTAGCCGCTCGTTCACTGCGTTCTGCAAAAGGGCCGGAATGAAGCTGGAGCACACCGCACCGTATAGCCCCCAACAGAATCCCACCGAGCGCGCAAACCGAACCATAAAAACAATGATCGGACAGTTCATTGACGGCCCACAGAACACTTGGGACCTGTTATTGCCGGAAATAACGCTCGCCGTCAACAGCAGCGTCTCGGATACGACGGGTTTCAGCCCAGCATTTCTCGTCATGGGACGAGGACCGCGGCTACCTGGAGCACTCTACGAGGAGATGACAGGAGATACCAATCAAAAGCTGAAAAACCCAGAACTGAGAGAGCAGCTTCAGCAAATATTTCAGGTCGCCAAGGAAAACGCAACTCGGGCATCCGCGGAGCAGAGTCGTCACAACAACCTCCGACGCCGTGAATGGCAGCCCAGGATGGGCATGTTGGTCCTCCGACCTCAAACCTTTCCACGTGGATCCCGAAACCAGCATCAGCGGGAGACGAATAGATTAATCATAAAGTAGAATTAAGAAATTATATAAAATCGAGTCTCAAAAGCAGCACTCAAAAGCGTAGCACTGTTCCATAGGGCATAGCGAGATAGGGCCGTAATTCCGAGTGATAACCATGTTTATTTCTCACAGCCATACGAACAATGACCAATCGAAACCGACGCCAACTCCGTCGACGAGACGTGGAACTATGGCTTAACGATATGCCGATGCACCTCCAGGAGGAAGAAAACCTAGACCTTCCACCTAACGAACCCGAAGTGGCAATAGATGACGATGACATTAGCACGGAAATCTTCCCCGGCGTCCGCCCAGTATCAGTCCCGGAGGTCTCATCCACCACTCACACACCCCCGGCCATCCAAATGGCGAGCGCCGTCATAGAAAATGAAGAAGGCATCTCATCCACACGCCCCGGCAGAGCCCTAAAATGGAGTGATCCAGGGAAGGCAGCAGATACCGATACTCAGGAGGTCCTGGACCACCAGACGCTGCCAGCGGGCTGGGAGGAGGTCCTGCATTTTAGTATGCAGGAGCTAGAAGAAATGCTTGGTCCCTCCATAGACGTCGATAGCATCACGCGCAGCATATTCGCACCAGAGGACGACTGGGTAGCAGCACCGCTGTCATGGAGAGTTCATACGCCAGGGCGACGCCTTCCTGCTTTACTGGAGGAGCAAATTAAGGCCAGGCAACACCATAACCCTAACCGACACCACAGATTCGTACTGAGGGTAGAAGGCATCGCTTTCCGCGTGGTCATCGGCCGAGGGGGGCTAGTATCAGTCCTGCTTCACCAAAGTAAAGGGGTGTGAGGACTCATATTGTGAGCCCTCCAATTTATTTGTTTTATTTTCTATTCTTTGTTGTTTATTTTTAAGTAGTACCACGAAGGTCCCTTTTTTTAGTTTAGCAATCGCCACGGAGGCAATAATTATTAAGTACAAATGAAGTCGGTCATAGACCATAGCCAATTAGTGTAGATTATAGGGTAGCTCAAGGAGAGCGCACATAAGCTCAAGGAGAGCGCACATCAGTAAAGTGCACGATCATTCTTCCGACAACAGAGAGACGGTCATTCACCCGAACGCAATCGACGCCCACGCACAGAGCAAACGAATGCAACGACCACGAGAACACACACACGAAGCAAATGCAAGCCGAGTGAACGCCAAAGAGAACGATGACCACGCACACGAGAGAGAACGTACATACAAAGCAAGGGCAAGCCGGGCGAGCGCAAAGAGAGCGAACGCAAAAGAGAACGATGACCACGCACACGAGAGAGAACGTACATACAAAGCAAGGGCCAGCCGGGCGAGCGCAAAGAGAGCGAACACGAACAGAGCAAGCGTAAAAGACGGCCGCGCAGCCAAGAGAACACACCCACACATAGAGCAAGCGCAAGCGACAGCGACACATACAAACAAGCGCAGCCAGAGAACGCAAGCGCAACCCAACAGCTAAGAGCGCAAGCGCAAACTAGAATACACTCGGAGGGAAAAATCTGCACACCGGCAAACTACAAATGAGCGGCGAATGACACGGGAGCGCACCAAGAACAAAACGTAACACACACACACACCTACACGTGCGAACTAGATACACCGTGAGAGAAAATTTGCACACCTAACCAAACACGGGCAAATCTAAGCCGGGCGACGTCGACTGCGGAGGAGGTGAAAGCTGGCATGAGAAGGAAGAAGGACAGTTCCGAGATAACCAGTGCAGCGAGCGAACGTGCGTGTCTCCTCGACAAAGTTCAGTACAAAAAATCCGGTTAAGTGTCAACACGGGAGCACAAACAACAAGAACGCAGCCGTCCAGGATCCGCAGAGCCACATAGAGGAACAACAAAACAACAACACGCAGCTACCAAAGAACTGCCAAACTACGCCGAAGAACAAAAAGTAGAAAAACACTGCCACAGAGAAGAAAAAACCGTCGTTGGACATAGGACAGACAGATACTACCAAAAAGGGTGAGCGAATAGTTAGCAGGCAGGGAAACTAAGCGAGGGAAACCAAAGAACAGAGCAGGCTACGTAGGCAGGGAAACTGTTTAATGAAAATAAAGAAAACAAGAATGAAAATGGCGCGTTTTACTAATAATTAAACAGAAACATAAACGTTGAGGCAGGTGTGCGGGGTGTACTACATTCGTGAGGCTGGTACACCGACCTTCTACGACTGTGCCAAAGTTCTGCTAGGTATGAAAGCAGGTATTAACCACATCATACCTATTGGAACTTTTGGAGCAGACGCAAGTCAGTAAACTTGGACGCCTTGGTGCATAACCAGGCTCCAAGGTCAACTGAGCAGCGAAAGTAGATGCGCGGAGCCAGCTGAAACGTTTGTATGATTCCCCGCAGTTGACGCCAACCATTAGCCAGACGGCCCAGCCGCTGCAGCACGTTCGTAAGGCAGAAAGACTCGGTATACACCGAGGCATGGTCCGATTCTTTTTCCCCTAGGCACTAGGAAATCACTTTTCCGCCCTAAAAGAGGTACATATTCTCCGTCTCAGATCTCGGCACTTTAGAAATGTTCTGTAAAGTGGCCCTGGGCGAGACTGAGTGTACTCCAGCTGGAAAAGCTTCCTTACATACTTCAAATGGATCTCTGCCTTTTGGAATCGAGTGTAAAAACCCCTCTACCCTACCCGACTTATTAGTAAACGCAATACACTTGAGACAATTGTTAATGTGATCTGTTACTTTTCTTCGTACGTTCGGAATCCAATAAGTTTTCCTAATCGAGTCCACCACTTTGTCAACACCTACATGTCCCATCTCATCATGATACTTAAAAAACACATTGGTTTCCATTGACATTAGCACATAAAACATTAATCTCTGACTTTATTTCGTATAAACGACACCATTGCGCATTTCATAATATTCACTTTCCTGTTCAGACAATTTATTGTTTATATTTCTAATATTTGGATCCTTTGTCTGGCATATTATTAAGTTTTCTTCAAACGTGTTTGTTTCTATTATCATTATACTATTACTTCTACAGGGTGCGCCAACGAAAACGGGTCAATAGAAAAGACAGATAACTTTGACAATTTTCAACTGATCGGCTTCATCGATACGGTTTTGTAAAGTTCAAGATCCCCAGATTTGACACCGCCAGACACCTTAGACGATGTAAAAGATAAAATTCGAGCTGAAATGGCAGCAATCACGCCCAAGATGCTTGTGAATCTGATGAAAAATGCAAAAAAAAGAGCCGGCTTTTGTATTCGAAATAAAGGGGGCCATTTGATCGATGTTGTTTTTGGGAAATAGCTTAAACAAATTGTAAAAAGGTCATCTTATTAATAAAAAAAAAATTTCAATTTTCTATTGACTTTTCTATTGACCCGTTTCCGTTGGCGCACCCGTTACTTAATGCATCCACATGCTGAATTCTTTTTCTTGACCTATGTTCAAGAGTGTTATCATAATTTTGTAGCTCGAGAGCCCACCTTGCAATTCATGGATTTAATTCTTTTTTGTTTAAAGTTAACGTAAGCGAATTGAAATCTGTTACTATTTTAAAGTTAATGCCTTGTAAATAGACTCGAAACCTTTTCAACGCGTTGACTATTGCAGGAAGGCAGGGCCTAACTAAATATAAGAAATCAGCGCTAGGAAACAAAGAAAAAAAAATGAATAAGAGACATTGTTGAATATTTAAATGAAACCCGCCTGCAGTGATTAATAATAAAACAAAATATACCCTGTGAAACATTCTTCCCCTCTAGTGCAGTGCGAAAAGTGTCGTGTATGTGTGTGTCAGTGTGAGTGTGTATTCGCAGAGTAGTGCTGTCTGGTATGTCGGTGCTCCGCTGACCAGTAGGCGACTCTGAGCGTACACACGCACATTCCGTGTCGTGAGTGAACGTTAGTGACAAGTGGGTGCGTGAGCGGGCATTTTAACCAGTTGCGAATGGTGGAATACACCAACGAGCGACGGGGCGTGCAAGCGAAAGCACCCGCGGTCACGTGCGTTCCTTAAGACAGTTAGCCAGCCAGGCACGCGTGACACGCGACACGTGCACGTAGTTCTCAAGCGAACCACGTGGTAGTAGAACCCACGTGGAAATCCACGTGGCCAGCGAGTACATGTGCGTGATGTGTACCACGTGTGTCCTCTGATACCCTGTAATATCTCAGTAGGGTATGACCCTCTAGTAGCTTTTCTCTTGTTAAGGTCATAATAGTCCTAGTTTTTATATAAATTTTCTGTAAAGACCCTGGCGAGACTGAGATATGTAGCCTGAGAAAGCATCCTTACAGATGGCGTCCGAGCAGGGACTACTTTGACTAGACATTAGCTTGAGAATTTTTAACATCTTTTCGTGGACTAAAGACCCACCTAGCTAATATTTTACAGGGTAGAGTAGGGGAGCACGAGACCCAGGGCATCAGTAGCAAACAATATACATAGATACATGTATATTATCCATAGGTTTTTAGGCCATGGATTTTAAAAAAATTCATGGTCTATTGTGTTTGTCGGAACGGAAATGTGCGTAACAGGCAGAAGGAGGCATCTCCGACCCCATAAACTATATATATTCTGAATCAGTATCAGTAGCCGAGTCGATTGAGCCATGTCTGTCTGTCCGTCTGTCCGTCTGTCCGTCTGTCCGTCTGTCCGTCTGTCTGTATGAACACCTGGATCTCAGAAACTATAAGAGCTAGAGTCACCAAATTTTGTGACAACATACGTATATATTGCAGTGTCTCAAAGTTTTTTAAAATTTGGACACGCCCCTTCCCGCCTCTGTAAATCAGACATAACTACTTAAAACCTACAATATTAACTCAACAACCAAAGTTGTATATCATACATGACAAATACCTTATCACGGGCGTTATGTGAAAATTTCATTAAAATCGGACTATAAATAAGTGAGATATGATACGAACTAAACTCACTTTGAACATACATGTATATAATAATTAAGCAGACCTAATTTACGCAAGCATACCGAAGTTCAAATCTAGCGTCAGACACACAGCATTTTATTAAACTTTTTATTTGCATTGTATGGGAACAGAATTGGTTCACAATGCAGCTTTGCCGATGGGCGAAGAAGTGAGGCAATGGCCGAGTGGTTAGAGTGGCGGACGGCTGCGCGAGAGTGCGTGCGTTCAACTCCCGGTTGAGGCGGGTGCGAATTTTCATTTATTAATTATTTCTTATTTTATTTTTTTTATTCTAATAAACTAAAAAGAAAAGTTACAGTCAAAAAAAATTAAAATCAAGAAGAAACACATGTAATGAAATTTGGTACGCGCTAGAAGTGCATACCTATACCTATTGCCTACGGTATACTATGATAATCCATGGCCTTATACAGTCAGCTCCTGACTGTAGCGTTTGTATTTTTCATATAAACATTAACAAGTTTCACGTAGAGCATCAGTAGCAAGCGTACGCAGGTACACCACTTCAGGCATACGAGACATAGTTCTTACGTAGTTAGTCGTAGGACAGGTTCCACACGTGTCTACGACTACTGCGCACCGCAACGTAGGCGCAAATTTGTACATTCTGATTTTATTTTTTTTCATTGCTTAACCATTCTTCCTGCGCCGGCGCAGCCTGAGCAGCGACAGCGCTCAGGCGACTCGTACATAAGACTCGGTACCGTACACCGAGGTACTCAGTCGCGTCCGGAACCCCCTGTAGTCAACATCGACAACGTTGACCAACATTATAATACCCTGTGCATCCTTCGAAAAACATTTTCTCTACGAGCAAATATTCCGCTGATCCTGGCATCTAAAAATACATTTTTATACCCTTCGACCATTGAAAATGGTCAAAAAAGGGTATACTAACTTTTTATACCCTTCGACTATTGAAAATGGTCAAAAAAGGGTATACTAACTTTATACCTTTCGACCATTGAAAATGGTCAAAAAAGGGTATACTAACTTTGTGCAAATGTATGTAACAGGCAGAAGGAGGCGTGGCAGACCCCACAAAGTATATATATTCTTGCTCAGGATCACTAGCCAAGTCGATTGAGCCATGTCTGTCTGTCTGTCCGGATGTCCGGATGTCCTGATGTCCGGATGTCCGTCTGACCAGATGAACACACAGATCTCAGCTATAATAAATGCTAGAGACACCAAATTTGGAATGAAGGTTCCTATGTACTCGGCGCAGATCAAGTTTATTTCAAATGTTAAGTGCCACGCCCACCGCCCCCACAAATCAATAATTTAATTTTTGAACTCAATTTGTAAGCGCTGTATAAAAGATACAACTTACTGACCTTAACGTATATTAAGCTGAATAAAATATCTACGTAGTCTCCAAATTACAATCCGATCGGACAATAAACACAGAAGTTATTCAAGAAAGTATGAACATAAAACCAAGTAAGTGCTTCTGTCAGCTAACAAGGGAGGCGGCGAGCGCAAAGCGCGAGCGCCATCTGTCGAGATTAATTTCAAAGCATGTTCATATGTATATGTGAACATACATAGGAACATACCTACATAGGTCGAAGGGTATCCCAATGTCGCGTGCTGGGCGACTGTTGCTTTTCTTACTGGTTTTTCTGTGAAAATTATACAAATCGAGTCGCGTCCGGAACCCCAAGGAGTCAACATCGACAACGTTGACCAGCATTATAATACCCTGTGCATCCTTCGAAAAACATTTTTTCTACGAGCGAATATTCCGCTGATCCTGCCATCTAAAAAAAAACAGTTTTTTTTTTCTGTGAAAAAAATTATACCAAATCGAGTCGCGTCCGGTACACCCAGTCGTCAACATCGACAACAGTGAAAAACTTTTATACCTTGTGCGCGTCCTACGAAAATTTAATATCGTGAGCTATCGACTGCAGAGATACAGTGACACACGGCACACATACCTCGCGAACAATTTTTGACTTTTCTTACCGTTGCCGAGAAGTAAAACAAATACAACAAACTCGCCCAACATGGGATCACTTTGGATCGCGTTCCGGAGGAAGAGCGAGCTACAGCTCATCCTAAAAGCATTTGGGCTGGACACGAGCGGTACAGTGGAGGAGATGCGGAGCCGCCTAGTGACCTTCATCAACCAAGGGGACCTGTCAAAGGAACAGCTGCAGCGAATTATGGAGCTAGAGGCCAGTTTGGGAAATGCAGCTACACCGGAGCCGAAACAACATGCACAATGCTCACGCGACACCTCGCCGGCGCCGACGGAAGACGACGCAGAAATCGTCATCCCCATACCGAGTGTGGAAGTTCGACGGGCAGCGAGTCCTTCAAGAAGCGCTACTAGCCGACACGTCCCACCCGCTCCAGCGTCCAATGCGGCATTTCCAGCCAACAGTAGGACCGGGGGACCGGGCCACAGATGGTTAGGCCCATACGAGTTGGCCGATCGTGTACGGGGATGGGGTGTAGCCTTCAATGGCAATGCCACTGATCCGTAGAGTTTTATTGAGCAACTGGAGGAGAAGGCAGCGTTGTACGACATTGACGTCCAACAACTACCGCAAGGTGTAGCTGTAGGAAACATGCTGACGGGCCAAGCGGAGGACTGGTTTAGAGTCAACAGCCTCTACCAAGTCACCTGGGAAGAATTCAAACAAGAATTCATGGAGTTCTTTCCTCCCCACGGTACTTCTACAGGCTAGAGGATGAGATCAGGACCCGAACCCAACGCCGAGACGAACGTTTCCGGGACTACGCACTGGCACTACGGCTGATGATGCGACGCGGTCAGTACACCAAGGAGCAGGAGCAGGACAGGATCTATGACAACATGATGCCGGAGTATCAACTGTTCACCCGCCGTCACGAGTTTCAAACGCTGACTCAGCTGAGCAAACTGGTGATCACGTACGTACACGAGACCACGAAGGAGCTGCAACGCCAAGCGACGTGCCAAGCTGATCGATGGAGAGAGAACCCAAAGCCACCGAACCCGCCAGTGACGAACAACGCACCACCGACCACACTGACTCCCACAGCAGCGACAGCCACTCCACCCACAGGAGCAACCAAGGGCGACCTGCAGCGCGTGTGCCATAACTGCGCTCAGCCTGGACATCTACAGGTGGACTGCCGTAATAGCCGCGTGTTGTTCTGTTGGGACTGCGGTCGACACGGCGAACTACGTCGAACTACGTCGAACTACGTCGGGAAATGCTGCGCGTCTTCAGCCGATAGGGAACAACTTGGAGACGCCGCACCGCAGTTCCCAGGATTAGCACCTCTGAGGTGCGGGAGTGGACGTGTCATCGCGAATGTTCGCATCGAGGGAACAACAACGGACGCCACGATCGACACGGGAGCCACACGCAGCTTCACCAGCGAGCGTATGGCGGCCATGCTGAGCACACCGGAGAAAGAGCGAGCAGCACTGATCCGTATCAAACTGGCGGATGGACAAGCAAGAGACGAAGTACACGAGAGAGAAACCGAGGGACAATCTAGAGCACGAGAGGACACAGGAGAAGGACAACGAGGCACCGAGAGACAATCCAGGACACCGGAGACCACGCAGCGAAGCACCGAGCATCGGCGAAGCGCGGAGGGATCACCGGCAGGAACATGAGCAGAGTTACAACAACGAGACACCGAGGGACAATCGAGGACACCGGGGACCACGCAGTGAGGCACCGAGCTTCGGCGAAGCGCGGAGGGATCACCGGCAGGCACACGAGCAGAGTTACAACAGCGAGACACCGAGGGACAATCCTGGACACCGGAGACCACGCAGCGAGGCACCGAGCATCGGCGAAGCGCGGAGGGATCACCGGCAAGCACACGAGCAGAGTTACAACAGCGAGACACCGAGGGACAATCCAGGACACCGGAGACAACGCAGCGAGGCACCGAGCATCGTCGAAGCGCGGAGGGATCACCGGCAGGACCACGAGCAGAGTTACAACAACGAGACACCGAGGGACAATCCTGGACACCGGTGAACACGCATCGAGGCACCAAGCATCGGCGAAGCGCGGAGGGATCGGCAACAGGAACACGAGCAGAGTTATCACAACGAGACACGGAGAATCAGGCCACCACGGGAGCCCCGACCAAGCGCAGACGCCGTGGAAGACGGCCCAAGACCAGCCACGCCGCCTTGCGGGGCTTCGAGGCTCAAGAAACAAGGATAGCTGCGGACGAAGAACAGGTGGAGGCCTTTCCACAGTCTGCACGGGCTAAGTCCGACGGTTTGGTGGGGGTTCCACGCATTGCCGAACACACCATCACATTGCGGGATGAGTACCCAAATAAGCAGCGGTACTACAATTTACGCCGCCGGGAGTGGAAGCCGGGCATCGAGGATTCGCCGCCAAGCTGACACCCCACTACGATGAACCTTACCGAGTCGTGTGCTACACGATCGCTTACGATCCTACGCCTCCAAGACGTCAGGACGAAGCAGCGATGCAGCGCAGGATTTGACCGACCTGAAGGCATTCCACGGCAAGGATGCGACCAGCGAAGGTGACCAGGTACCGGGCGGGGTAGGCTTCCAATAACTTCCAGGCTTTGTGACCATAATGACCCTGACAAGTATTTATGTATAAGATATTCGTAGAGCATCACGTTTCGCACCATTGAAGCGACGCCTCATTTTGTTAGTCTATATTATTATTATTATTAAATAAATTATAAGTTATATCTAAGCTCAATATACCCGGTAGCAGTTCTTGAGTAGAAAGAGCAGCATAGCAAAAGACAGGGGCATAGGCAGGAACAAGAAAGCAGGGTACATAGCATAGAAAACACCAGACATTCGAGCGCATGCCCAGCGCACAAGTTACAAGTTACGGTACCTCGGTACCCAGACCTCGAACACTTGCACTAGTAACGGTGCCTCGGGACCCAGAGCTTGTGCACAGTCCAACACTTGCACACATAACGGTGCCTCGGTACCCAGAACTCGTGCACAGGCAGCAAAAGGCAACGGCATAGGCAACGGCATTTAGAGCGCAGTCCAAAAGATAAGAAGCAAAAGCTCTCCCACGTGGGATAAAAAAATAAAAGTGCCAGTCAAGTGCAACACAGTGCTAATCCAGGACCAAGGACTACACCAGGAAGATGAATCCTGTCGCAGGAGGAGAAAGGTGAGCCTGAAAATTAATAGAATATCGAGGTCAAAGACAAAGCTAACGTAGATGGTGCGAAGTAGGCAGGAAGGCAAGGCCTAACTAAATATAAGAAATCAGCGCTAGGTAACAAAGAAAAAAAATGAATAAAAGACATTGTTAAATATTTAAATGAAACGCGTGACACGCGACACGTGCACGTAGGTCTCAAGCGAACCACGTGGTAGTAGAACCCACGTGGAAATCCACGTGGCCAGCGAGTACATGTGCGTGATGTGTACCACGTGTGTCCTCTGATACCCTGTAATATCTCAGTAGGGTATGACCCTCTAGTAGCTTTTCTCTTGTTAAGGTCATAATAGTCCTAGTTATACCCTTCGACCATTGAAAATGGTCAAAAAGGGTATACTAACTTTGTGCAAAATGCAAATGTATGTAACAGGCAGAAGGAGGCGTGGCAGACCCCACAAAGTATATATATTCTTGCTCAGGATCACTAGCCGAGTCGATTGAGCCATGTCTGTCTGTCTGTCCGTCTGTCCGTCTGTCCGTCTGTACGTCTGTATGAACGCACAGATCTCAGCTATTATAAAAGCTAGAGTTACCAAATTTGTCAGGAAGACTCCTGTGTGGATCAAGCAGATCAAGTTTATTTCAAATGTTAGGTGCCACGCCCACCGCCCCCACAAATCAATAATTTAATTTTTGAACTCAATTTTTAAGCGCTGTTTAAAAGATAGAACTTTCTGACTTAACATATACTAAGCTTAATGAAATATCTACGTAGTCTCCAAATTTCAGTCCGATCGGACAATAAACACAAAAGTTATTTAAGAAAGTATGAGCATAAAACCAAGTGCGTCAGCTAACAAGGGAGGCGGGCGAGCGCGTAGCACGAGCGCCATCTGTCGGGATTAATTTCAAAGCATGTGCATATGCATATGTGTATGAATTTAAGAAATTAAACTACACGGGAACATACTAGGTCGAAGGGTATCCCACTGTCGCGTGTTGCGCGACTGTTGCTTTTCTTACTGGTTTTTATATAAATTTTCTGTAAAGACCCTGGCGAGACTGAGATATGTACCCCAGCCTGAGAAAGCATCCTTACAACTTTTAATTTCATACACGTTGTTTTGTCTTTGTTCTTTTACATTTCCTTAACTTTGTACATCTTCTAACTTTTCTTTGCTTTGCATGTCTTTTAATTTGTCTTTACTTTTAATTTTATTCACGTTGCTTTGTCTTTGTTCTTTTACATTACTTTTACTTTGCACATACTCATTGCTTATATTCTCACCAACCTGAATTATCTTATAATTACTCATATTTAAAAAATCTCTGCCTAAAACCACTGGGTGCCTTATGGATTCATTACTCACAATAAAAGATTCAATAGTTATAACTTTATTTAAATTTTTAAATAAACAAGTAATTTTTCCAAGTGCATTCAATTTACTTTCATTATACCAAAATAAGTAGATTTTCTTAAAATTGTTATCGTACTCCCTGAATCTAAGAGGCATCCTATGGAGACAAAATTTGACTTACAATTATTTGCATCACAGAAACTTATATCAAAGTATCTTACATAATTGTCTTTTGGTGTCGTCTTTTTGCACAGTGAACATTCTCTAACAAAATGTCCCACTTTGCCGCACGCATAGCACGCTCCATCTGGACGTTTTGGCTTTCGGCACTCTGCAGCTATAACACTCTGGTCCGGGGTCGAAGTCTTTGGTACATCTCCAGAGTGACTTTTTCCTCCAGTAGGACGTGGCATCTTAATGTCACGGAACGCATCCAGAACTGCAGTTGGAGTACCAAAACGTTGTAACTTACCGTGGTTTCTGAGTTTAACACTCGGTATACCCTCCAGTATATACTGCACCATTTCGTCATCGGTAATGTTTAACTTCTTTGCCAACATCAGTTTGTCATAATAATAGCTTACAAACACTTCGTCATTAAGCCATTTACGTTTTTCTAAGCTTTGACGTAGCTCTACAAGATTGCCTTTTGTTCCGAATCTGATTTGCATTTGTGAAAACAGTGAGGGTTGTGACAACAGCCAATAGTTTGCTTTTCCTTTTGCACGAGCACAAATAAGCGGGCGTATAATATCGTCACTGATATTGCATACCGCTCGCACATTTTTAGCCACTGTCAACCACTCATTTACCTTTTTTTTGTCCGTCATATTCATGTATAAACTCCTTGACAGTGTTGAAATCGACATTGCTAGGTTGTGTCGTAGCTTTTACATTATTATATGCATTTGCTTTGCAAAAACGAACAGCATCCAACGTATTGTTCACAAATGGACTTGTACCGTGAGCGATTTCTTCAGTGTTGCCAGCTTCGCACATTAGGTGATCGTTGCCAGCTTGTTGAATTTAAATTTCATCACGAAGTGTATTGACGTCGTCAATACTGCTCGCCGTTGCCATCTCACTGTTTTCGTCGTCTGCCGGTTCCGTTATTCCGTCGTTAGGCGCTCCGCTGGCCGGCAAAACAGTTGTTTTGCTGCTCAGGGGTGCTTCGCTACGCAGACTTGCTGCACTTGCACTTGTTGACGGTAGCTCACTTTTAATTTGCAACACTAAAGCCGATTTGCTGCCTTTGGTTGGAAATTTAGGCTTTTCGCACCACGACTTTAAATCGTGTAAACTTAAGTCACTCAAATCGGCGCTTAAATTTTGTAAGTCCATATCATCCATAATAGTTTTAAAAACTTTGACGAAATATAAACGTAGATTCACGACCAAAAAAGTGGAGTGAGCTAAAATGCATAATTTTCAGGGGTAAAATGCAGGCACGTACAAATTTTCAGGGGTAAAATGTATGGGCGCGGGTTCTGGTGCAAAAAAGTGGAGTGAGGTGGTGTAGTATGCGCACATGTTGTATATATATATTATACAAAGAATGCTATCAATCTGATATCAGCACAAATTACATTGTTGCAGTGTTTATGCAAACCGCGACGTTCAAGTGGAAGTGTAACATGATCACCCACTTATGAACCACACTGCCCAAAATGCATGGTCAGCGTTCTCACGCTAGCCATGTACATACTGCGCGCACACAACATACTCTCTCAATGTATGTATCATATACTATACATTGTATTAGAATACATAAGAGCCTTGGCTGCTGTACCGCAGCGCTTGGCACCCGTTAATGTTAAGCTCAACATATATTCAATAAAGATCACTCCTCGGGGACTGACGTCCCCGCTAATCCAAATTCAAAGTGTTTTATTTGGAGTTCATACAAAAACTCTTCATGGCGACCGTGAGGCAGGAGCCTCAAGCAAAATAATAAGTGATGTGCAAGTTTTCTTCAAACAACAACAACAAGGAGACTAGTGAATAATATGTGCATATAAATACAATATGTTTGATAACAAAGTTCCGGCGAAATATGTGTATATAAATACAATATGTTTGATAACAAAGTTCCGGCGAAATTAACAAAACAGTTGTTTTAAATTGCAATCAACAAGAAAAAAGAAAACAAAACAGACAAAACAAATCGACAACGTGAGAGATACAAGAGATAGTGAGAAATAGAAACGCATTTTGAATTGTTAATGACTGACAAAAAGTGTTAAATGTTGATGAAGTCGCCGTCGCTGCCGCTGCAGCTGCTGTCAGCTTCGATTACTCCGCAGTGCTGAAAAGTCAATTAAAGGCCACATAACAACAACAATACAAAAACTCTTCTTGGCTCATATAAAAACTCTTCACAAAACTCACAAAACAAACATGTTTAAAGACCTGTGCAAAGACCAGCACAGGCCCCGCCTGAGCCAATAGTCCCCGGACATCAGCAGCAGCAGGAATCAAAACATCGGCTTTGGAGGAAAATTCTGAGTGAGTAGAGTGTGAGTGTGATGGGCAAACGAAAGGGGCGGAGTACAAAATAAAGCTAAAAAGAAATAGCACGCCTAAGGTGGCTATTATATGCTAAAACTCCAGCACCCGAATGGTCGGAAGCTCAAAAGCTACAAGCTGAGCTAGACCACTGCATAAAATTCCTAAGTGATAGGAAAAATAAAAGCCCCTCCACACCCGCTCGCTCAGACAACCCAATAAAATCAATTTCATATATTAATATAACTCAACCTCCTCAGCCCAAAAAGCCTGCCGGAGCTGAAACTTCAATGCCCCAACGACTGCGAGGGACCACTCTACAGCCCATCTTGCGAGTACACGTGCGGGAATCGCACGGCTAGTACCAGCGGCCCACGGAAGAACTAAGAAGACAGCATCGAGGGAGTGTCAGCGTGCCATACCGGCGACGACCAGCTGATACAGGCTGACATCATCATAGAAAAACTGTGGTGCGCTATTCGCACTGCATCATCGAGGTAGTGTCAGCGTGCCAAGACCGGCGACGCCCAGCTGACACTAGTTAACCAGCAGCATCAACAACTACCAACAGTGCTACATAGAGCGCAATTTTTTTTTACTTTGCACTGCGTTGCATAATTTTTTTAATTGCACTGCGATGCATATTTTTTCATCTAATTTTAAAACTATTGTACGATTGAGCGGAAACCTATCTGCCCAATGAGAAGTTTGGCCCACAAAGCCAAACGAAAAATTAGGTAGGAAATCTGTAAATTCACACGGGTGAATTAATTTTAAATTTCTCACCGCCGCAAGGCGTTTTATCAATTCTCAAACTTCTCACCGCCGCAAGGCGTATTATCAATTTTCAAGGCAGCATAGCCGACGCATTAGCGTTAATTCAAATATTAAAAAAAAAAAAAATTAAATAGAAGATAAATTAGATATATGTATAAGCAAATCATAACAAATAGGTAATTGTCATTTGACAATTCAATAAGTAAATTAGATCTAGACCCAATATATTCAGAAACAACTGTATTAAGAGAAAATTTCTTTTTAAAATGGGTCTAGTAGATACTAAGTCGGTAGATTCTACCGCTAATGTAATAAATAAAGTAGAAGTAAGTACAAACAATTTAGATTGGATCACTTGGATCCTAGGCATAATAGCCATCATAATGATCGTAAATGCGCTCACTAAATTGTACAAGCTCCATAATAAATGTTTAAAAAAAGAAATATGAGAGCAGAGCCAACGATCTAGATAAAATCTAAAGAAAAATAATATTGTTATATCAAAATAAATGTGTTTGGAATACAAATAATAAAGAAAAAAAACATCAAACAAATATATTATAATACATTATACGTTAAATAAATTTAACAATTTAAAAAAAAAAAAATTTATTAGGAATTGAATCGAATTTAAAAATGATTATAGACATATATCAGTATAGTCGTATAGGCGAATGAGCAAATAAATACAAAATACAAAATATCTCTAAATCGACCCAACTTTTAATACCATAGGAGAATGATTAAATTTACTAGAAAACAGCGATTGGTACGATATTAAAAATTCTTGAATGATCAAAGGGAACATTCAACAATATCTACCAACGACAGCTGTGAAAATCCCCAATAAGGAAAATAATGGGTAAACATATCCATCATATAATTAGAAAAATAGAAAAGCAAGACCCGAACTTCGTGAGAAGAGTATTATTCCTGATATCGCGAAAACCAATGCCTCTTTTCGATTTATTGTTCGTCCATTACGTAACAATATTTAAATTAAAAAGGTCACCTTTCCATGTTTGTTCAAGGAAGGACCTGGCAACAGTTCTTGCGATGATCGAAGAGTTCATAGTCGAAGAAATAGAATTCGATAGTCAACCAAATTGGTTAGTCTATATATATTAGAACGGTTTACAAAGTTCTAATACAAAAATAAGGCTATATGGACTGGCAAAACATAAAAAATCAGCTAGAACATATAAAAATAGCCTTTGATAAATCATATAAGTGCGTAAGCCAAAGTAGAGAAATACAACAAAATACTCTCAATAGGCACGCACAAATATTGGTAGAATGTTTTAATGAAGCACGCCAATTACTAAATGCAAACAATGATAGATTAACTAGAGTACATTTAACGCAAGCGTTAAAATTTCTAAACAAGTTTATGGAAAACTTGTTATTAGTAAAGAAAAGACATAATTTAAATCTGACTGTCCCTACAATATTCAACACATCAGTTGAAATTGAAACAGGTGACAATACAGAAGTATCGGAAGACTCCGATCAAGACTCTAAAGAAGAGGACTCTGAACAGGAAATTAAAGAAGAAGATCTGCACGATCTTACAATACCGGCAACAATTAAATTGCCAGAAATAGGAGAAGAAGAAAGTTCAGAGCCTCCAAATATAGACTTAGAAAACGGAATGACTGACTCAGCCGCAACTTCAAGGGAATACGTGCGACAAATTTCGTCCACGATACCCGAGTTCGATGGCAAGAAAGTCAATTGAAACAGATTTTTTACGGCTCTCCGACTAACAGATCTCACGAAAGGAGATCAGGAGATGTTAGCCGTTGAAGCAATTAAGACGAAAATAATTGGCCCTTTGTCATACAAAGTTGAAAATGAAAGGACCATTATTGGAATCATAGGTGTATTAAAAGCATCAGTTAAAGGCGAATCGCCTGATGTCATTAAAGCAAAATTGCTAAATACACAACAACGTGGTAAAACTGCAGCGCAGTATACCACAGAAATTGAAAATCTACGTAGGTCGCTTGAGGCAGCCTACATAGATGACGGACTGGACTTGAACAACGGAGATAAGTTCGCAACGAAAGAAGCGATCACTGCGATGATAAAGAATTGCGAGCAGGATAAGCTCAAGACAATTCTCGAAGCAGGTAACTTCAGCACTATGAATAGTGTAATAGAGAAGTACATACACTGCTGTACAGAAATGACCGGCAACTCGAACAATGATTTCTTCTATAATAATAGAGGATATTCTCGACGAAATAGTTATCGTGGAAATTACCAAAATAGACGTAATGGCCGCGGTAACTATAATAACAATTATAGAGGCCGAGGTGGTTATCGCGGAGGTAATAGAGGCCGCGGCGGTAACCAGAACAACAACAGAGGTGGAGGTTACCAAAGGGGTAACCAAAACCAGAACTCAAACAGAAACAATAATAATAATGCCGTCAGAAACATACAGACGGAAAACCAGCAGGCCCCCTTGAGCAACAGCCAACAGTAAGGCTGTAAAGAATCAATTTCAATTTAAGTATTTTTATAAAGTTAACAAATATGAGTACCAATTCAATGGTAACTCTATTAATAGATACAGGTGCAGAAATTTCACTGCTTAAATGCAGTAATAATAACTTAAATCATTTAAACTCAAGAGATACAACAAATATCTCAGGAATAGGGCAAGGGACAATTGAGTCTCTAGGTACTATAGATTTGGAAATGAGTATTGCAAATGCAGCAATACCATATAAATTCCATATCGTACCTGACAATTTTCCTATACCAGGGGATGGTATAATTGGTTTGGATTTCATTAAAAAATACAATTGTATTTTAGAATTCCACGACCAAGAAGATTGGTTCACTTTAAGGCCCGATAATTTCAGGAATATAAACATTCCTATAATACTGTAGTAAGATATACAAATGCATATACCCTGTTTAATATAGAGTTTAACATAGAGTATGTAACAACATTGTATAAGCGTATATATCGTATGCAAGCATTAAGTGCAATTGTAATATGACCGCTCACTTATGTATGAGACGGTTAGCGGCGCAGCGTGAGAACTGCCGCGCAAGCACTCTGTATAAAATTGCCTTATATACGCTCACACTTATATATTTAAACAGTAAGAAAAGCAACAGTCGCGCAGCACGCGACAGTGGGATACCCTTCAACCTATGTAGGTATGTTCCTATGTATGTACACATATACATATGAACATGCTTTGAAATTAATCTCGACAGATGGCGCTCGCGCTTTGCGCTCGCCCGCCTCCCTTGTTAGCTGACAGAAGCACTTGGTTTTATGTTCATACTTTCTTGAATAACTTCTGTGTTTATTGTCCGATCGGATTGTAATTTGGAGACTACGTAGATATTTTATTCAGCTTAATATACGTTAAAGTCAGAAAGTTGTATCTTTTATACAGCGCTTACAAATTGAGTTCAAAAATTAATTTATTGATTTGCGGGGGGCGGTGGTCGTGGCACTTAACATTTGAAATAAACTTGATCTGCGCCGAGTACATAGGAACCTTCATTCCAAATTTGGTGTTTCTAGCATTTATAATAGCTGAGATCTGTGTGTTCATCTGGTCAGACGGACATCCGGACATCCGGACATCAGGACATCCGGACATCCGGACAGACAGACGGACATGGCTCAATCGACTCGGCTAGTGATCCTGAGCAAGAATATATATACTTTATGGGGTCTGGCACGCCTCCTTCTGCCTGTTACATACATTTGCACAAAGTTAGTATACCCTTTTTGACCATTTTCAATGGTCGAAGGGTATAAAAACCATTATGTATTAGACTTAAGCAAAGAATATTTTCACAATAAAGAAAATATAGTTAGACTTGAACTGGCAAACAACGAAGTACCTAGTTGTTTATTATTACATTGGCGACTGTTAATTATTACATGGCGACCGTGACATGGTCACGAGGCTGCATCAATACTGTTGTAGACTGGATAGATGTGCACAGAATACTGTTGTTGACTGGATGGATGTGCATACAATACTGTTGTTGACTGGATGGATGTGGATACAATATGACTGAGTGAGTAGAGTATAGTGAAGTGTATCGGGAAATAGAATAGCGTACTTAAGGTGAACATTATACACCAATACGACAACACCCGGTTAATAGACAGCTCAAAAATTAAGCTGAAAACAACTTTTGCAAGTAAATGCAAAAATACCAAATCCCAACACAAGTCACATGCTCACTCAGCATAAAATTTTACAATAAACACTAAAACTATTACCAAACAACCACCAGTTGAGCATACAAACAATCAATGACAGAGGAGCAAAACTTCAACAACGCTGTTCCTATTGAACAAAGGGATTTGCCGACATTGCAAGAGGCCTTGCAGGCAAATCCAACCGATGGACCACGCCCACTCACAATAGCTGAGTACAGGGCACGCCAGGAAAAAAAGGAAATACCAAAACACAAAAGGAGTGGAAGAAGAGCAAAACTCTTACAACAACGGCGACTGGTCAAGGAAATGATCCAGTTGACCAAAGACGAATCATCCCGACAACGCTACAAAGAGCGTCTACAACAACTAAATCAACAGCTTCGCACTGATGCGAAACAACGCAAACGGGCTGCATAATTGCCAATGCCCCAATTTGCCTTTATTTTAATTAATTAATTTTAATATCAAGACGATGCGGGAAACCGCTGCTTGAAAACTACTAAACCAAAGAATAGGCTTTATACTAACAAATGTGGTTGAAGAATTTTTAAAAAAAAAAAATAATGAATTGTAAATCGAATTGTGAATCAACCACATTTCCTAAAAATGTTTATTTCCGTTAGGAGAAATTGATGTCAATAGAGACAAACAAAATAAGTAAAAAATATAAAACAGAACATTTCAACAATAATTTTTATATTACACCCACTATGGGTTTAGTAGATACCAAGACAGTGGACTCCACTGCTAACGTAATTAATAAGGTAGAAGTCGCAAATAATGATTTGTTCTGGATAACAATTAATTATTATGGCATTAATAATGATAGCCAACGCGCTAATAAAAATTTACAAAGTACACAATAAATGCCTTAAAAAACGATATCGGAGCACAGCAAATGCTTTAAACGATATCTAAGATATGAATCAAATCAATATCATTGTATTGCAAGAGTAATTGAAATAAAACGAAATAAAATATAAATAACTGTTAATCCCAATGCAATGGGCAGAGTTAGTCACACATCTAAAAGATGCAAAAGAAGAGTTCAATAGATGTTATAAATGTCTGAATAAAAGTGTACCAATAAAAACGGACACTAAAACAAAACATATAGAAAGTCTAATCTAAATAAGAGAAAAATTAATAGAAATTTCTGAGAGACACCAATTACAGCTATTCTGTCCATCAATAGTAGGTGAATTAGCAAAATTCGACCCAGATATACTAACGGGTGATAAAGAAATACAAAAAACTACCCAAATATCAATAGAAACACAAACTAACACTTTAGAGTTAGAGTATTCAGAGTCAGAGGTAGAAAAACTTGAAGTAATCACAATGGCTCAATCAAGTATCGAATTTCTAAAAATAGCCTCGTCTCTACTACACGAGTATGATGGCAAACCCGAAAATTTAAAAAGTTTCATAGACGCATTGAACTTAGTAGACTCACTAAAAGTCAACTATGAAACAACAGCAGTTAATATAATAAAAACAAAACTTAAGGGACACGCAAACAATTGCCGCAGTAATAGCTAAGTTGTCTGATAGAATTAAAGGAGATTCGGTGGAAGTCATTTCTGCCAAACTCCTAAATATTCAACAGAGAGGCAAAACGGCAAATATTTACGTCAAAGAAATAGAAGAAATAGCTAAAGCTTTAGAAGGAGCTTACCTTAGTGACGGTTTATCACCGGAAGTAGCAGCAAAATATACAACAGCACAGGCTGTTAAATCAATGATCAACGGATGCACGATAGAGAAAGTCAGAAATAATATGCAGGCAGGCATATTCAATAATATGAATGATGCCGTATCTAAATTTATAGATAACTGCAACGCTGCAACAGGTCAAAATAACCCGGTATTATATTACCAAAACTGTACTCAACGCGGTGGAAACCACGGCAGAGGCAACTACAGAGGAAGAAATGGTAATAATAGAGGCCGTAGACATAACTACTATAGCAATTATAATGGAAATAACCACTATAATTCAAATAGAGGCAATTCTCGAGGTGCCCCATACAGAGGCAACTCAAATAGAGGAAATGCCAATAATAATACAATCCGAGTGACCGAAGGGACATCGGAAAACCAGCCAAACCCCTTGAGCAACCATCAATAAGTAAAATATTTAATATAAATCTAAATCTAAGCAGTCTCATTCAAATCAGAAATGGATATACTAATAATCCATTAAGCTTATTAATTGACACAGGAGCGAGTATTTCTATACTGAAAAATAACAGTATAGGCTCAGCCATAGACAATAGTACAATAACAAATATAACCGGCATAGGTCAGGGCTCAATAGAATCATTAGGACAGGCACAAATTGATCTACTTTTCGATTATTTCATAATCAGTCACAATTTCCAAATCGCTCACACCGAATTTCCCGTACCTTGTGAAGGAATTCTCGGACTTGACTTTATAAGAAAATTTAGCTGCATAATAGATTATCAGCACGATGAATTCATTATTCGACCACGATCTATTAATTATCAAATTCATGTACAATTGTTACATAATGATATTGACAACTCAATATTATTACCAGCTAGAGCAGAAGTGATGAGAAAAATCACACTTCCCACTAGTGAAAATACTGTATTAGTACCCAACCAGGAAATTCAACCTGGAATATTAATAGCCAGCAGTATAGTAACAAGTAATAGCGCAATAACTCAGGATGTACTAAACAAATTAAAATTCCCAGCTCAATTTAAAGCAGAACTCATTTAAGCCAGATCTTTGTACCAAATATAGTCACATATTTGGTTTAGAGACGGAAGCAATCACTAGTAACAATTTCTATAAACAAAAGTTAAGTTAAGGTATACATAAAAAACTATAGAAATGCAGAATCCGAAAAGCCAGAAATAGACAAACAGGTCAATAAACTAATAAAAGATGGTATAGTATGACCATCTTTATCAGAATATAACAGCCCCCTTCTCTTGGTACCCAAGAAATCCCTTCCAAATTCAAAGGAAAAAAGATGGCGTTTAGTAGTTGATTTCCGACAAATTAATAAAAAAGGTGTTGGCAGATAAATAACCACTGCCCAGAATAGAAGAAATCTTGGATCAATTAGGTCACGCGAAATACTTCTCGTGTTTAGATCTAATGTCCTACAAGAAAAGTCTAGAAACATAACTTCCTTCTCAACCAGCAACGGTTCGTATCGCTTCACGCGATTACCCTATGGTCTAAAGGTAGCACCAAATTCATTTATGAGAATGATGACACTTGCATTTTCAGGTCTTGAACCTTCGCAAGCATTTCTTTATATGGATGATTTAATAGTCATCGGCTGTTCAGAACCGCACATGTTCAAAAACCTCACGAACATTTTCGAGTTGTGCAGGAAACACAACCTAAAATTACATCCAGAGAAATGTTCATTTTTCATGCACGAGGTAACATTCCTCGGCCTTAAATGTACAGACCATGGCATCCTACCGGATGATAGAAAATACGACGCTATAAAGAACTATCCTTTACCCACAGACGCGGATAGTGTACGACGGTTCGTCGCATTCTGTAATTATTACAGAAGATTCATTTATAATTTTGCACAACATTCTCGTAATTTAACGAGGTTATGCAGGAAAAATGTTCCATTTGAATGGACTAAAGAATGCAATGACGCATTTAATTACCTAAAGCAGGCTTTAATAAAACCTACTTTATTACAGTACCCTGATTTCAGCAAAGAATTTTGCATAACCACGGACGCAAGTAAAGTTGCGTGTGGTGCAGTACTCACTCAAGAGTACAATGGTGCGCAACTGCCAGTTGCATATGCATCAAGAGCTTTCACACAGGGAGAAAGCAATAAGTCAACTACCGAGCAAGAACTCGCAGCCATTCATTGGGCAATCAAACATTTCAGACCTTATATCTATGGAAGGCATTTTCTAATTAAAACGGATCATAGACCTCTTACTTATCTATTTTCGATGAAAGATCCAACTTCTAAACTAACAAGGATGAGACTAGACTTAGAAGAATACCAATTCACAGTAGAATACCTCAAGGGGAAAGATAACCATGCAGCAGATGCACTCTCTAGAGTTAGCATTGAAAATTTAATAGAAATAAATAGAAATATATTGATGGTTCAAACGAGATCATCAATAAGACAGGCAGACATCTGGCCAGATGAAAACAATAAATTGTAAAAAAAAGAATAAAGAGCCCTCGAGTCCTAATGAATCTAAAATTTAATAATCTCAAATGTTTATTTAAACATGGAAAACGAATTATTTCACAATTTTCAGTGAATGATTTGTATTCTAAAGGAAAGTTTGACTTAGGCCAATTCTTTTCAAGGCTTAATTCAGCAGCCGGATTACAAAATATAGTTAACATCAAGTTGTCACCGAGTGAACAAATTTTCGAATTTGTTTCACTTAATGAATTTAAAAATATGGACAAAAGTATCAAATGTAAAAATAGCGCTATTAACAAAGGTGACAAAAACAGACAAAAGTCATATAAATGCAATCCTGTCAAAATACCATGATGAACCTTTACAAGGAGCCCATACAGGGATTACGCGAACCCTGCTTAAAATCAAAAGATTTTACTATTGGCCTGGAATGAGACAAGCTATAACTAAGTATGTGAAACATTGTGAGAAATGCCAACGAGCTAGAGTCACTACCACACTACACAAAAATTCACTTATTAGTAACTTGTGCATAAGTATATGAAAATAAGTAATACTACAATCAACAGCACATCATCATCAAACTTTGGGAACAGTGGAGAGAAGTCATCGAACATTCAATGAATATGTACGCTCATACATTTCAATTGATAAAGACGACTGACGACCAGCGCGTAGCCACTGTACGCTCACATAACGCACCGATCACAAAAATACCCTCCAAAAACAACCCAGAAGTTTTCTTCTCTACCGCAGCCAGATCCTCACTTGGTACAGGATTCGTTACCAAAAACGCGTCATATGCAAGCGCTCTAAGATCAGGTCTAGAGCCCATGTTCACAAGCCAAATATGTGGACTTCAATTCGGTACAAGACAAAAAAGCCAATGGAACAACAACAAAACAATTTCGAAGCAATGATATTTACCTTGCAGCAGAGCATGGCGGAGTTTATGGCGTTTATGCGGACAACCATGCAAGATCTAATGCGTAATCAAAACATGTTCATACAATTGCTTGTATCACAACAATCAAAATAATCATCATCATGGCCTCGCTAAGAATCTCTACGTGGAACGCCAACGGCGTTTCACAGCACAAACTCTGAGCTAGCACAATTCATACTCGAAAAGCACATCGACGTAATGCTACTTTCGGAAACACACCTCACAAACAAATATAACTTCAACATAAGAGGATATATTTTCTACGGAACCAATCACCCTGATGGTAAGGCCCACGGCGGGACCGGGATTTTGATAAGAAGCCGTCTCAAGCACCACTGTCATATTGAGACTGCCAAAACTATCTACAAGCAACATCACTAAAAATTCATTTGGATAATGGTAACAAGCTTACTTTAGCCGCTGTTTACTGCCCACCTCGTTTCACTTTATCCGAAGACCAATTTATGGAATTCTTCAACTCACTTGGAGAACATTTTATAGCAGCTGGGGACTATAATGCCAAGCACACACACTGGGGGTCTCGACTCGTGAATCCAAAAGGAAAACAGCTCTACAACGCCATTATAAAAGCAAACAACAAGCTCGACCACGTTTCTCCTGGCACACCTACATACTGGCCTACTGACCCAAAAAAACTACCTGATCTAATTGATTTCGCAGTCTCCAAAAACATTCCCCGTAATTTGATAAGCGCCGAGTGCCTTTCAGACCTATCATCTGACCCCCCCTCCTAATAAATCTGCTTCGACACCCAGAACTAGCAAACCACTCTTATAAGTTGACTTCAGAAAAAACCAACTGGCTCAAATACAAAAAATACATAAGCTCACACATTGAGCTTAACCCACCTCTCGAAGCTGAAGCTGACATTGATAGTTTTGTTAACTCACTGGAGTCAATCATCGTTGCTGCAGCTCGCTGCTCAACGCCGCAAACAGTAAGCAAAATTACAAATCACAAAAAGACCAACCTACAAATCGAACAACTTATTCTCGAAAAACGGCGCCTACGGCGAGAATGGCAGTCCTCCAGATCACCGTCGGCAAAACAAAAGTTAAAAAGACGCCACACGCAAACTTACAAAAGCTTTAAAGCAAGAAGAAGAGTTTGCCCAACGTACTTATATCGAAAAATTATCAACATCCAGTACAAAAAACTCACTGTGGAAAGCTCACCCAACTCTTGGCTCACTCACAGTACCAGTGGTCCCTATTAGAAACCACACAGGTGGCTGGGCCCGTACAAAAATAGAGCCAGCACATTTGCCACTCATCTACAAAAAGTCTTCCAACCAAATTCTGCAACAAACACGTTCGAAATTCCGCCCGCAACAGACGACTCCCAGCCTCATCATGCTCCAGTTGTGTTTCGCTCAAACGAAATCTCAAAAATCATCAAAGAACATCTGAACCCAAAAAATCAGCAGGGTGCGACCTAATTACCCCTAAGATGATTATTGAGCTGCCTTACTGTGCCGTATGCAGCATTACCCAGCTCTACAATGCCATTAACAAACTCGGCTACTTTCCAGGAAGATGGAAAAAGTCAATAATAATAATGATACCAAAGCCGGGAAAAGATCACACTGTTCCATCGTCGTACAGACCCATAAGCCTTCTATCCTGCTTATCGAAACTCTTCGAAAAATGCCTACTGTCTCTGACTATTACTCCAACACAATACCAGCACACCAATTTTGCTTTCGTGAAAAACACGGAACTATTGAGCAAGTTAACCGCATAACATCAGAAATACGAAACGCATTTGAAAAACGGGAATACTGTTCTGCGATATTTCTATATGTTTCGCAGGCATTCGACAGAGTTTGGCTGGACGGTCTGATGTACAAAATCAAAACAACTCTTCCAAACAATACTCATAAACTGCTAGAGTCGTACCTCTACAACAGGAACTTTGTAGTGAGGTGCAACACTGCGATATCCGACGAACACAGTATTGAAGCCGGTGTCCCACAAGGCAGCGTACTAGGCCCAACACTATACGTCCTATTCACAGCAGACATCCCTACAAGCAGCAACATGACAGTTTCAACATTTGCGGATGACACAGCTATTCTCAGCCGCTCCAGATGCCCAATCAAAGCATCATCTCAGCTAGCCATCTACCTGCTCGACGTGGCGTCCGACTGGCGTATAAAGGTAAACGACCAAAAATGCAAGCAAGTAACTTTCACCCTTAACAGGCAAGATTATCCACCGCTCACGCTAAACAACGTCGCACTTCCAACATCAAACGAAGTGACGTATCTGGGTGTACACCTCGATAGAAGACTAACTTGGCGCCGACACATCGAAGCCAAGAGAACTCACTTAAAACTGAAGGCCAACAGCCTTCATTGGCTTATCAACTCCCGCTCACCACTCAGTTTGGACTTCAAGGTGCTGGCTGCTCTACAACTCAGTGCTAAAACCAATCTGGACCTACGGCTGCCAGCTATGGGGAAATGCCAGCAACAGCAACATCGATATCGTTCAGAGAGCCCAGACGAAGATATTGAGAACTATCACCGGGGCACCGTGGTATGTTCGAAACGCCAACATTTACAAAGATCTAAACGTGCCACCTGTAAAAGACAAAATTGCGGAAAAAAAGGAAAAGTACCTTAACAAGCTATCAACGCATCCTAACCAGCTCGCGAGGAGTCTAACAAGGCTAAGCAGCCGATCACGCCTACGTCGAAACGACTTGCCAACCCAGCAGTAATTTTATTTAGGGCCGCTTTTATAGTACAGTTCAAGAAATGTACTGGTAATTAGTATTTACACTTAAGATTTGTTAACTTGTTGTTAGTTTTCGGTACTGAAAAGATTCAACAAATAAAAGATCCAAAAAAAAAAAAAAAAAAAAGAGAAAAAAAGTCAATTAAAGGCCACATAACAACAACGATACAAAAACTCTTCTTGGCTCATATAAAAACTCTTCACAAAACTCACAAAACAAACATGTTTAAAGACCTGTGCGAAAGACCAGCACCGGCCCCGCCTGAGCCAATAGGCCCCGGACATCAGCAGCAGCAGGAATCAAAACATCGGCTTTGGAGGAAAATTCTGAGTGAGTAGAGTGTGAGTGTGATGGGCAAACAAAGGGTCGGAGTACAAAATAAAGCTAAAAAGAAATAGCACGCCTAAGGTGGCTATTATATGCTAAAACTCCAGCACCCGAATGGTCGGAAGCTCAAAAGCTACAAGCTGAGCTAGACCACTACATAAAATTCCTAAGTGATAGGAAAAATAAAAGCCCCACCACACTCGCTCGCTCAGACAACCCAATAAAATCAATTTCAAATATTAATATAACTCAACCTCCTCAGCCCAAAAAGCCTGCCGGAGCTGAAACTTCAATGCCCCAACGACTGCGAGGGACCACTCTACAGCCCATCTTGCGAGTACACGTGCGGGAATCGCACGGCTAGTACCAGCGGCCCACGGAAGAACTAAGAAGACAGCATCGAGGGAGTGTCAGCGTGCCATACCGGCGACGACCAGCTGATACAGGCTGACATCATCATAGAAAAACTGTGGTGCGCTATTCGCACTGCAGCATCGAGGGAGTGTCAGCGTGCCAAGACCGGCGACGACCAGCTGACACCAGTTAACCAGCAGCATCAACAACTACCGACAGCGCTACAAAGAGGGCAATTTTTTTTTACTTTGCACTGCGTTGCATAATTTTTTTAATTGCACTGCGATGCATATTTTTTCATCTAATTTTAAAACTATTGTACGATTGGGCGGAAACCTATCTGCCCAATGAGAAGTTTGGCCCACAAAGCCAAACGAAAAACTAGTAAGAAAAGCAACAGTCGCGCAGCACGCGACAGTGGGATACCCTTCGACCTATTTATGTATGTTCCTCTGTATGTACACATATACATATGCACATACTTTGAAATTTATCCCGACAGATGGCGCTCGTTCTTCGCGCTCACCAGCCTCCCTTGTTAGCTGACACAATAACTTGTTTTTATGCTCATACTTTCTTAAATAACTTTTGTGTTTATTGTCCGATCGGATTGTAATTTGGAGAATACGTAGATATTTCATTCAGCTTAGTATATGTTAATGTCAGTTGTAGCTTTTATACAGCGCTTACAAATTGAGTTCAAAAATTAATTTTTTGATTTGTGGGGGCGGTGGGCGTGGCACCTAACATTTGAAATAAACTTGATCAGCTTATAGTACACAGGAATCTTCCTTACAAATTTGGTAACTGTAGCTTTTATAACAGCTGAGATCTGTGCGTTCACACAGACAGACGTACAGACGGACAGCCGGATAGACAGGCAGACGGACAGACAGACAGACAGACATGGTTCAATCGATTCGGCTTGTGATCCTGAGCAATAATATATATACTTTATGGGGTCTCCCACGCCTCCTTCTGCCAGTTACATACATTTGCACAAAGTTAGTATACCCTTTTTTGACCATTTTCAATGGTCGAGGGGTATAATTAGGTAGGAAATCTGTATATTCACACGGGTGAATTAATTTTAAATTTCTCACCGCCGCAAGACGTTTTATCAATTCTCAAACTTCTCACCGCCGCAAGGCGTATTATCAATTTTCAAGGCAGCATAGCCGACGCATTAGCGTCAATTCAAATATTAAAAAAAAAAAAATGAAATAGAAGATAAAATAGATATATGTATAAGCAAATCATAATAAATAAGTAAATGTCATTTGACAATTCAATAAGTAAATTAGATCTAGACCCAATATATTCAGAAACAACAGTATTAATAGACAATTTCTTTTTAAACATGGGTCTAGTAGATACTAAGTCGGTAGATTCTACCGCTAATGTAATAAATAAAATAGAAGTAAGTACAAACAATTTAGATTGGATCACTTGGATCCTAGGCATAATAGCCATCATAATGATCGTAAATGCGCTCACTAAATTGTACAAGCTCCATAATAAATGTTTAAAAAAGTAATATGAGAGCAGAGCCAACGATCTAGATAAAATCTAAAGAAAAATAATATTGTTATATCAAAATAAATGTGTTTGGAATACAAATAATAAAGAAAAAAACATCAAACAAATACATTATAATACATTATAGATTAAATAAATTTAACAATTTAAAAAAAAAAAAAATTATTAAGAATTGAATCGAATTTAAAAATGATTATAGACATACATATATCAGTATAGTCGTATAGGCGAATGAGCAAATAAATACAAAATACAAAATATCTCTAAATCGACCCAACTTTTAATACCATAGGAGAATGATTAAATTTACTAGAAAACAGCGATTGGTACGATATTAAAAATTCTTGAATGATCAAAGGGAACATTCAACAATATCTACCAACGACAGCTGTGAGAATCCCCAATAAGGAAAATAATGGGTAAACATATCCATCATATAATTAGAAAAATAGAAAAGCAAGACCCGCTTCGTGAGAAGAGTATTATTCCTGATATCGCGAGAACCAATGCCTATTTTCGATTTATTGTTCGTTCATTACGTAACAATATTTAAATTAAAAAGGTCACCTTTCCATGTTTGTTCAAGGAAGGACCTGGCAACAGTTCTTGCGATGATCGAAGGGGTCATAGTCGAAGAAATAGAATTCGATAGTCAACCAAATTGGTTAGTCTATAAATATTAGAACGGTTTACAAAGTTCTAATACAAAAATAAAGCTATATGGACTGGCAAAACATAAAAAATCAGCTAGAACATATAAAAATAGCCTTTGATAAATCATATAAGTGCGTAAGCCAAAATAGAGAAATACAACAAAATACTCTCAATAGGCACGCACAAATATTGGTAGAATGCTTTAATGAAGCACGCCAATTACTAAATGCAAACAAAGATAGATTAACTAGAGTGCATTTAACGCAAGCGTTAAAATTTCTAAACAAGTTTAGGGAAAAACTTGTTATTAGTAAAGAAAAGACATAATTTAAATCTGACTGTCCCTACAATATTCAACACATCAGTTGAAATTGAAACAGGTGACAATACAGAAGTATCGGAAGACTCCGATCAAGACTCTAAAGAAGAGGACTCTGAACAGGAAATTAAAGAAGAAGATCTGCACGATCTTACAATACCGGCAACAATTAAATTACCAGAAATAGGAGAAGAAGAAAGTTCAGAGCCTCCAAATATATACTTAGAAAACACAATGACTGACTCAGCCGCAACTTCAAGGGAATACGTGCGACAAATTTCGTCCACGATACCCGAGTTCGATGGCAAGAAAGTCAATTTGAACAGATTTTTGACGGCTCTCCGACTAACAGATCTCACGAAAGGAGATCAGGAGATGTTAGCCGTTGAAGTAATCAAGACGAAAATAATTGGCCCTTTGTCATACAAAGTTGAAAATGAAAGGACCATTATTGGAATCATAGGTGTATTAAAGGCATCAGTTAAAGGCGAATCGCCTGATGTCATTAAAGCAAAATTGCTAAATACACAACAACGTGGTAAAACTGCAGCGCAGTATACCACAGAAATTGAAAATCTACGTAGGTCGCTTGAGGCAGCCTACATAGATGACGGACTGGACTCAAACAACGCAGATAACTTTGCAACGAAAGAAGCGATCACTGCGATGATAAAGAATTGCGAGCATGATAAGCTCAAGACAATTCTCGAAGCAGGTAACTTCAGCACTATGAATAGTGTAATAGAGAAGTACATACACTGCTGTACAGAAATGACCGGCAACTCGAACAATGTTTTCTTCTATAACAATAGAGGATATTCTCGAAGAAATAGTTATCGTGGAAATTACCAAAATAGAGGTAATGGCAGCGGTAACTATAATAACAATTATAGAGGCCGAGGTGGATATCGCGGAGGTAATAGAGGCCGCGGCGGTAACCAGAACAACAACAGAGGTGGAGGTTACCAAAGGGGTAACCAAAACCAGAACTCAAACAGAAACAATAATAATAATACCGTCAGAAACATACAGCCGGAAAACCAGCAGGCCCCCTTGAGCAACAGCCAACAGTAAGGCTGTATAGAATCAATCTCAATTTAAGTATTTTTATAAAGTTAACAAATATGAGTACCAATTCAATGGTAATTCTATTAATAGATACAGGTGCAGAAATTTCACTGCTTAAATGCAGTAATAATAACTTAAATCATTTAAACTCAAGAGATACAACAAATATCTCAGGAATAGGGCAAGGGACAATTGAGTCTCTAGGTACTATAGATTTGGAAATGAGTATTGCAAATGCAGCAATACCATATAAATTCCATATCGTACCTGACAATTTTCCTATACCAGGGGATGGTATAATTGGTTTGGATTTCATTAAAAAAATACAATTGTATTTTAGAATTCCACGACCAAGAAGATTGGTTCACTTTAAGGCCCGATAATTTCAGGAATATAAACATTCCTATAATACATTCACTTGATAACGAAATAGTTTTGCCAGCTAGATCAGAGGTAATTCGAAAGATTCATCTCATGTCTACTGACACCAATGTTCTTATCCCCAACCAGGAATTGCAACCTGGCATAATAGTAGCAAGTGCACTAGTAAACACTCAGAACGTGTTGATTCGCATTATAAATACAACAGAAAAAGACGCTATTGTAAACAGCGCACATATAAAAAGCGAATCATTAGACGATTATGATGTTTAGAATGCAAATACAGAAGATAGTGCACAAAGAACTTCAGAAGTATTAAAACTTCTAAAATTTCCATCGTTATTTAAAAACGATTTAACAAAATTATGCTCCGAATATAGCGATATTTTTGGTCTCGAAACAGAAACCGTATCAGCTAATAACTTTTACAGACAAAAATTGAGATTGAACGATATAACACCAGTATATATTAAGAATTATAGAATGCCAGAAAGTCAAAAGCCAGAAATTCAAAGGCAAGTTGACAAGCTGATAAAAGACGGTATAGTAGAGCCGTCCATATCAGAATATAATAGCCCACTTCTCTTGGTACCCAAGAAATCACTGCCTAATTCGGCGGAAAAGAGATGGCGATTAGTAGTTGACTATCGTCAGATCAATAAGAAACTGCTAGCCGATAAATTCCCACTTCCAAGAATAGAAGATATTCTTGATCAATTAGGACGAGCAAAATATTTCTCGTGCCTAGACCTTATGTCAGGTTTTCACCAAATCGAGTTAGACGAAAGATCACGAAATATAACATCATTCTCAACTTCAACAGGCTCATATCGCTACACGCGATTACCATTTGGGTTAAAAATAGCCCCCAATTCATTTCAAAGAATGATGACACTTGCATTCACAGGCCTACAGCCTTCGCAAGCTTTTCTGTATATGGATGATTTAGTTGTACTCGGTTGTTCTGAAAAGCATATGCTTAAGAATTTAACCGATGTTTTCAAATTATGTAGACAACATAATTTAAAACTACATCCAGAAAAAATGCACTTTCTTTATGAAAGAGGTTACATATTTAGGTCATAAATGTACTGATAAAGGTATATTACCAGATGACTCTAAATATGAGGTAATTAAAAACTACCCACAACCAGTAAATGCAGACGAAGCTAGACGATTCGTCGCATTTTGCAATTATTACAGAAGATTTATTAAAAATTTCTCTGAGAAATCACGCCACTTAACGAGGCTTTGTAAAAAAGAATGTTCCATTTGAATGGCCAAGCGAATGCAACGAAGCATTCGAATATCTTAAAAGGGAATTAATGAAACCTTCTTCAGTACCCAGACTTCAGCAAACAATTTTGCATAACCACAGATGCTAGTAAACAAGCATGTGGAGCGGTACTATCTCAGGACCATAACGGTCAACAATTACCAGTGGCATACGCTTCAAGAACCTTTACACAAGGCGAAAGTAATAAGTCCACTACAGAACAAGAACTAGCAGCTATACATTGGGCAATAAATCATTTTAGACCATATATATATGGTAGGCATTTTTTAGTACAGAGTGACCATAGGCCACTATCATATTTGTTCTCGATGAGAAATCCAAGTTCCAAGTTGACCAGAATGCGTCTGGATCTTGAGGAATATGATTTCAGCGTAGAATACCTCAAGGGGAAAAATATTTATATAGCAGATGCTCTTTCCCGAATAACTATCGGAGAGCTAAAAGAAATGAATAGACAGATACTGAAGGTCGAAACGAGAGCTTCAGCAAGACAGAAAAAATTCCTGCGCAGGAGAAACATTGCAAGAACCAGAAGATAAAGAAAAATAGAAATGCCCAATATCTATCAGGTAATCAATAACATTGATGCCAAGAAATATATTGTTCTCAAAATAGACAAACATAAGTGTTTGTTAAAAAGAGGCAAAAATATTATAACCCGTTTTGATATGACTAATTTTTATTCTAATGAAAAAATCGATTTAGATCAGTTTAGATTTAGATCAGGCTTAATGAAGAAGTAAGAATAAATAAGATTATTCAAACGCAATTGTCACCAAGTGAACAAATCTTCGAGTTTGTCACTATTAAGAATTTCAAAGAAAAGGGCAATAAAATATTACAAAATTTAAAAATAGCGCTATTAAACAAGGTGACTAAGATAGATAAAGATGATAAGGTTCAAATAGAAGCAATACTGACTAAATATCATGACGATCCGTCAGAAGGAGACCACTCAGGAATTTCTAGAACCCTGAGGAAAATAAAAAACTTTTATTATTGGCCACAAATGGCAAAGGCAATAACTAAATATGTCAAGACATGTTTAAAATGCCAACAGGCCAACGTTGAAACATACGAAAATGCCAATGACTATAACTGAAACGCCAGCAACAGCATTTGATATAGTTTTGATAGATACCATTGGTCCACTTCCAAGATCAGAAGATGGAAATGAGTATGCTGTCACTATCATATGTGATTTAACTAAGTATTTGGTTACGGTACCCATACCAAACAAAAGTGCAAAATCAGTTGCTAAGGCTATATTTGAACATTTTATTCTCAAGTACGGTCCAATGAAAACAATCATTACGGACATGGGAACGGAATACAAAAATCAAATCATAGACGATCTGTGCAAATATATGAAGATAAAAAATATTACTTCAACAGCATATCATCACCAGAATTTAGGAACAATAGAACGAAGTCACAGAACATTTAACGAGTATATTCGCTCGTACATTTCTATTGACAAAACTGATTGGGATGTTTGGATACAATATTTTACTTATTGTTTCAACACAACACCATCAGTAGTTCATGAATATTGTCCATATGAACTAGTATTTGGAAGATTACCAAGACAGTTCACAGATTTCAACAAAATAGACAGAATAGATCCCATTTATAACATGGATGGCTATTCTAAAGAAGTAAAAGATTAGATTAGAGATAGCTTATAGAAGAGCTAGGAATATGTTAGAAAAGGCAAAAGCCGATAGGAAAATTAAATATGATAGAAAGGTTAGTGACTTTGAATTAAAAATAGGAGATAAGGTATTACTTAGGAACGAGACAGGTCATAAGCTTGACAATAATTATTTAGGACCATATTTAGTTTCAGATTTAGGAGTTAATAATAACATTACAATTGTAGGAAATAAAAATAAGAAACAGATAGTCCATAAAGATAGGTTAAAAATATTCAATTCTTAAAAATGTTCAATTCTTAATATATTTCATAGGGTTGGCCAACCATAAAATAATTAGTATATAAAAATAAAAAATAAATAAATAAAAAACATTTTTTTTTTGATTTATATGTAATCAAACACATTTATTCTAATTAAAAAAAAAAATTTTATTAACACCAAATTTTTTTTTAAATTTTAAATAGTTTCTTAAATTTTCAAAAAACAAAAATCAAATATTTTTGTAAACCTATATAAAAAAAATAAATAAAATAATAGAAATAATATATATATAAGTAATTAAAATAACTACACTAAGTTTGTACATTGTATTAGAATACATAAGGGCCTTGGCTGCTATGTCGCAGCGCTTGGCACCCGTTAATGTTAAGCTCAATATATATTCAATAAAGATCACTCCTCGGGGACTGACGTCCCCGCTAATCCAAATTCAAAGTGTTTTATTTGGAGTTCATATAAAAACTCTTCAATATAAGTAAAATTATAAAAAAAAAAAAATTAAAAAAAAAAAACTTAGAAAATAACTTCATAATATTACGTTATTTTTCAAAAGGAAGGAGGTGTAGTAAGATACTTGAATGCATATACCCTGTTTAATATAGAGTTTAATATAGAGTATGTAGCAACATTGTATAAGCGTATATATGCAAGCATTAAGTGCAATTGTAATATGACCGCTCAGTTAGCGGCGCAGCGTGAGAACTGCCGCGCAAGCACCTTGTATAAAATTGCCTTATATACGCTCACACTTATATATTTAAAAACCATTATGTATTAGACTTAAGTAAAGAATATTTTCGCAATAAAGAAACAGTTAGACTTGAACTGGCAAACAACGAAGTACCTAATTGTTTATTACTACATGGCGACCGTTAATTATTACATTAACTCAAATTATCGCGTCTGCTGCGTCGTTAAGTTTTTGAAAAAAGACCATGATCAGAGATGGACAAACAATAAAATCGAGTCGTGCTCAGGATCACTAGCCGAGTCGATTGAGCCATGTCCGTCTATCTGTCTGTCTAACACACAGATCTCAGCTATTATAAAAGATAGAGATATCAAAATTGGCAGGAAGATTCCTGGGTACTATATGGTGATCAAGTTTATCTCAAATGTTGGGTACCACACCCACCGCCCCCGCAAATCAATAATTGAATTTTTTAAATCAATTTGTAAGCGCTGTATAATAGATACAACTTTCTGACTTAAACATATAATAAGCTAGATAAAATATCTACGAATTCTCCAAATTGCAATCCAATAAACACAGACAATCCGATCAATAAACACAGTAGTTATTTAAGAAAGTATGAGCATAAAACCAAGTGCTTGTGTGAGCTAACAAGGGACACGGGCGAGCGCGAATTGCGACTGCCATCTAGGGGGAATAATCAGAAAGCACGTACATACATATATTTACACCGAAACATGCATAGGACGAAGGGTATCCTCGCTCAACTGTTGCTCTCGTTTCGTCTAGTGTCGTGTCCGTTTTTTCCCGTGTTTCACCACTTTTCTCCTACATATAGTTTTAAGAGCTTTGATTTTTGTAATCTCATAATAATTGTTTACGGTCCCTGCTTTTAGGAGGAGGCCCAAATTAATCTCTGCAAGAGAATAACAAGTTTTCATGGGTTTGGATTCACCCACTCAAAACAGCATATGTCACTAGCCCAGATCATGACAATAGACTAACATATCACTGACTAAGTATGTCTATTTTTTGTGAAGTCTGCCATGTCTTCTCCTGCTTTCGGTTGAACCAAGCTTTAATGCCATTCTAAAGTCGAACGCTACAGCCATAGATTCTGACTGTACGTGTGTTATTTATAAATTAAAAGAAGCAGTATCTTCAAAATCAATTTCACAAGGTCGTAAGTAAGAATTTAACCTACGAATTCTGAGGTGCTCGTACAGTCGGACATAAGGTGACACAGGCAGACGAAGAAAAGGTGACACAAACAGTCAGAACATGTCTAAATCATTTTGGCTGTTGATGCTGAATACATAAATACATAGTTTAAAGGGTTACTGATAACCCCTTCTGCCAGTTACATAAGAGCATATTTTTTTTTTTAAATCTATGATGTATGTATGTATGTCTATGTTTAATTCTTATGTCACTCACCGCATTTGAAATGTTGACTGGTGAGGGCGTTAAAGCTGTATCGCTCCAGAGCAGCAGGTTGTGCACAGTACAAAGAGATGATTACCCATTGCCTCTTCACCGACAAGTTCCAGCGATTCCAGAGCGAGTAAACGGCGCAGTTGCAGTCAATAGGGTTGCCATCCAAACGCAGTTGCTTAAGAGCGGGCAAACGGTTAAAGGCAAGCGGGGGCAACTGGGTCAGCTTGTTGTTGTCCAGGAAACTAAAGGCAGAAGCAGGCAACGGGAGGATTACCCATAAACTGCAAGTCTAGTAAAGATGTTGAGCAAAACTTACATGCGATGCAAATTAAAGTTGCTGTCAAAGAGTCCGTCGGGCAGTTGCCAAATCTCGTTGCTATTCAGATAGCTGCACGAAAGAAGGAGACACAGAAACGCGTTTTTTAATTAAACTTGAACTCAACTCAACGCAACTCGCAATCGAAATTGCAATCGCAATTGAGATGAAGATGGAGATTAGAGAAGCATGTTAGGTTGCCGCCTGGTGGGCGTGTCGCTTGTACTTACAGCACCTCCAGTTTGGGCAAATGGCGAAAGATGCCGGCTGGTAAGCGGCTTACACGATTCTTGCTCAAGTAGAGAAACCGTAATGCCTTGAGATCCTTGAAGGCATCCTCCTGCACATAAGCCAGCTCGTTGTCGTTGAGGAAGAGCGTCGTCAGTTGACCAAGTCCATTGAATGCGTTCGCTGGCAGCTCCTCAATGTGATTGAAGCGCAAATCCCTGCAAAATGACAGCCATGAGACAAAGGCAAAAGCGTTTTTAGCCAAGGAGACAAAGGGGAGAATCCACTACCCAACCCAAGATTGTTGTTCCATTCTGAAGGGCAGAGTGCATAATGGAGCAGAGCGGCAGTGACGAGCTTCTCTTTCTTCTCTCTATTTTGCTGATTCCAGTTTGCTTGCCGCAATTTGCTGCAACTTGCTCGTTGCCGGACATGTGTCACAGCCAACTGGGGTGTGGGTGGCAATCTGTGTGTGTAACCAGGACCCACAATTGCCATATGCAATTAGTGCGTTACTCGAGCACACAATCAACACTTGGGGAGGGACTTGGCTGCACGGCAGCAAGCCCCAATTTGCATTTTCCAACTCTCTTTTTTGCCTCTGCAAATGACCAACTTGTGCGTGCACTGCGAAAGTAAATCATACACCAATCCTCTCAAGAAACAGAACACAATCAAGTGTCGATAACATCTGTATGTATGTGTTTGGTAGCAGACTCACTCGATAGATAAAGAAAGTACTTAAGTTAAATAAGAGATTTGTTATCAGTAGTTAAGTAACAATTTAAAGATCTGTAATCGAAGTACGATCACCAAAGAAAGAGAGATATAGAGAGAAGGAGAACTGCGCCAACAATAAAGAGCGGCAATCGAATTTAAATAATTGTGGGACAACACCCTATTCCTATCATATATATATTGTAAAACTTCTATTACTACAATCCAATTATTTTGCTGGTCGAAAATGTAAATTACAAAAGTTTTTGAACTTTCAAAATGCATAAACCCAACTCACGCAACTTGTTTTTTATTTATTTCAATTCCATAAACAGAGTTTTGTTGTCTCTCACTGTCTATCCCCCTCTGTCTCTCTGGATGCCATAATCTGTTAGACCTTAGGGATATGAAAACTAAAGTAAATACGCAGTTACACAAACATTTTGCACACATTAAAAATTAATTAGGAAAAGTTGTTGTGCCATAGTTTTTATGCTTAGCGACAGCGCAGTCATGCGATAAGCTCCACAAGCAAACACACACGCACAAACATGCACACACATGCACGCACACCACGCACACGCGGGTCCCCACATTGGCGCAGTGATGCTGCCTCTACCGAGTTTATGGAAAATAAGTGAGCAGCTGAAAAAACCTTCTAATCAACGTGGAAAGTTGCTGCAGCAGCAACTGCAATTGCAAATGCAATGCGGCAAGCGGCAAAAACAACAACATGTGAATTGCTAACAACTTGCTAAAATACTACGATGTGCAGAGTGGGCTGAAATATGAGCGGCATTACCATAACTAAATTTGCAATAAAACTAATAAATCGATTCGTACAGCAGCCCAAATAAGTATGCTATGATATTTGCAGTATGCAAAATACCAACTTAATTAATTTGGTATTTTTATGGCTAGCAAATAAAAATTAATTACTAACGAAAACCGATACTTATCAAATACATTTTCATTAAATAAATACACTAATAATTAGAAAGAATGAGAAAAATATGAATTAATTACCACTTTGAGGGAAAACAGAAGAAACATGCCATGAGGCACCCTGTAAACGGGTAGAGACTGTGGAGCTTAGGTTTCTGTTAGCATCTGTCTCTGTTTTTACTGTTGTTGTTGTTCTTGCTGTGGCTGTTGTGCAGGCGATAATTATGACCCAAGCTTGCGGCTCTGAGCCAAGGAAGAGCCCAATTGGGGCAGAGGGGCTGGAGCGGTTGCTTAGTCCTCGTTTGTGCAGAGTTGTCTAAACAAAAATTATGTTTTGTGGCTACTGTAAACATGCATCGCACGGAGTGCGGCAGCAACGACAACAGCAACAGCAACAAAAGTAGAAGCAGCAGCAACAACCTAACCCTAATTGGTGTCAGCGTTCAGTGCGTGGCTCTGCCACAACGTGCCAGCTTTGGTCTGCTACTGTGTGTATGCGTGTATGGGTGTGTGTGTGCTGGCTAAGTGCATATGCTGCCTGTGTGTGCAAATTGCAACTAAAGACGAGCAAAAAAGGCAACACAAACAACGCACGACAACGAAAACAACTTAAAAATCCAGAACAACACTAAAACCACTCACACGTACAGCTTGAGGGCTCCACTGACAACAACAACAACACTAGCAGCAGACTGTGAGTGAAATACTCGCACTTACACACACACGTGCACACTGCACGCCCAAATGTTGGCACATACAAAGCAGCTGCCGCTGCTGCTGCCTCTGTCGACGTCACTGTGGTCTGTCCTGGTCGGTTCCTGTGAAAGAACCAAGCCCTCGGGCCAGCTGCGTTTGTGTGTGCATGCAACTCCTACCCCTTGCCCCCACACTGCCCGCTGCACTCACTCTGGCAACCACATGCACATTGCGGGCATGCAGAGGCGCAGGAATGCGTTGGAATATGCTGCAGCAGGAGGCGGTTAGGGGGCGGAGCGAGGAGCGGCAGTTGCTGTACGGGCTGAAAGGTAGTTTGTTTTGGAGCAGCGACAACGATTTGTAAGTTGCCTCTGCATATCCTGCATGCTGGCAATAGTTGGCCATACACAGACAACTGTTAAACTGTTGCTAAGCCTGACTTACTAACAAAGTATGTGTACGATATTTACTGCTGATATGTACTTGTAACAGACAACTGTTAAGCTTACAGTGCAAGCAGTGTTAAGCCTTACTGAATAACTGAGTATGTTATCGATATTAAAAGCTAATATTTATTGGTAACTGACAACTGTTAAGCTTACAGTGCAAACAGTGTTAAGCCCGACATAATAACTGAGCATGTTATCGATATTTACCGCTGTTATGTACAGCATGACTTCAACGAAACGAAAGCCTTAGAACTAATGGGAATAAATAAATATAAAACAAGCTAGTTCAGTATTTTATACTGATTTAGCACCACTGTACATGCATGTCTCTACTTTGCCTTCTGTTCTCTTCCCCAACGTTCTCTTGACGTGTGACAAACGATGGTCCACTCAATACACATACAAACATTCATAGAGAATGCGTAGAGTACTCAGCCTAAGCCTACGCAGTTGGATGTGCTGCTCCTGAAACGGCCACAGCAGCGGCAGCAGCTGCCCGTCGTGTGTTTGTGGCAGTTGCAGGCCGCATAGTTTGCGTGTCGGTTGCGCAACTATTTGTCGAGCATCGGCAGCTAAAAAAGGAAAAGGACAAGGCTGCAAGGCTCTTGCACCAACTACTTCCCACACTGCAAGCAAGGCTCTCAGGTACAAATAACTGTCTCGACACGGCCGCCTCCTGAGCTATGGACCCACTGCCACCGCTAGTTCGTCTGCTTGGTTGGTCTATTTCAATCAGAAGTATCCACTCACAGGCCCATCCGACGCACTGTTCGCTAAGGAAATTGCATTTTTTTTATGCTCGACTTGGAGTTTCTTTCAGTTTTGGCTTCCGCCAGTGATGGAAAACGACTTCAATAACGGCAAATGCATTAAGAGAGAGCTTTTGTTTTTCCCGATACTATTGCCTGTTTGAAATTCCAATTAAATTTATACGCATACATGCGCCCATCCCACACACACACACAAGCATACATGTGCTGCATTTCCGTTCGGCTTGCCAACACTGTCAGGTTCAGTCCGGTGCTGTCCGTCTACGTCCGGACCTGTCCCGTCTGCCGTCCATCAGGCATCCATGTCTGCACTTAATTAATGCATATTATTGACAAAAGCATAGCTGGTTCGAATATGTTTGTCTATTCACGCATGCCTGCACTCACACGTATAGCGAACATGCCGAACACACACACAACCACACACACTCTCGTACGCTGGCATGTGCTTATGGGATTGTTACGTACACGCTTTGATGTTCGTGTAGAGAATTTATGGTTAGCTCGCAAAACTAAAGCCAAGCAACATGGTGCACCACAGTACACCTCCCGCCCCAGTCCCCATCTCAGCCAGACAGTGCAAATTGTATGAAAACAATAATCATTGTGTAGCTAACGGTAAGCCAACAATTGCAGCATCACATTTCGGCACGCCTCCTCCCTCACTTTCATTGCCGTGGGCGTGGCACATACAGTAAGGGTAAAGGATGTCGTAGAAGTGGCAGCGTGTGCTAAACTATTTAGTGGCCTAACAAATTTGATTTCAATTAGTTTCCCAAATTAGTGACGCGAAACCGCAGCAGGTGAATTAGTGCGAGCTGCGAATAAGGTGAGTTGGTGGAATTCCGCCAATGTGGAGTACTTTAATTAAAGCTGTCGGCAACCAATCAACCAACCTTAGCAAGATTTGTTGAGACGTCAATTTAAATAGATTAAAAGCGACTGATCACAGTAAAATTGATATCAATTATTTTTAACATGAACATAGGTAACTATTGTACCGTGAGTAAACTATTCTGTTATACCAGCGGTGAGCTATCGATTACTGTTAACATAGAAGGAACGAACTATCGTTTAGTCATATGGTAATGCTGTTCATCTTATGCAGTCATTGTCAGCAATTCTCGCTGAACATTAACAAATGATATTTATCCAAAGTGTCATGTCTATGATATTTAATATTCTTTGATTTAGTTATCATTTGTTTTTTTTTTTCTAAAAAAAAAAATTATTATATTTATTAAGTGAAGAATGCATAAATCATAATATTGTATCTTAATATTAATATCATTATTATCATTAATATCATAATATTGTATCTTAATATTACAGGGTGGAGAAATATTCTTAAGAATTACCAAACACTATATCAAAATGAGTGAAGTAGGAACAATTGTTTTGGCGAAGCCTTGCCGTTTTTTTTTGGAAAACCATGCCCATCTCCGGGATTTGAACCCGGAACCCCTTTACGACTCAATTTAGTTATCATTATTATTAACATTGACATAACAACGATTATTAACATAAATTAATTTAAATTCCGTAAACGTGCTTTCATGTTAAGCTTTAGCAGTATTTTGCAGCACTGCTTGCTTAACATTAACTCAATTTGTCCAATTTACTTTCTGACTTAAGATTTTCTTACACATAAAGTTTGCATGGTATAAAAAGCAATAAATAAAAGCAATAAGTATAATAAATACTACACGCAGTTATCTGCTGCACATCTGCACCTTGAGGTATGCAACAGAAACAACTGATAAATATGCGTTTTTTATTTGCACAAGCAGAGCCCACGGCAATACCTACAACGCATAAATTCTCCACACAGCCACGCCCCCCTTACCGCAAGTCTCCTCGTAACACAGTACTTGGCTTCGCTCTTATCCGCACGATCATATGGTGGGTGTGGCACGTACTCAGGTGTGTAGTATGGAAAGATGGCGTCATGTTTCCTTGTTACACGTTGTCGCTGTTCTTACGGCTTCGTTGCAGGCGGCGCTGCTGCTGTTGTCTCTGATTATGATTTGTCTGGCTTACACACAGCTTAAGCGCATGTAAACACAGACACTTGCACACACTCGCACACACTCGCACACACATCGCGGCTCAGGCAGCAGCTGGTAACGCCCCAGCGACTTGTTACAGAGTGTACTGCCTTCCCCCTTCCCCCGCGCAGGTGTCTTTATGGCAAATGTGACAATAAAAACAAGATTTAACTTTGCCATGGCAAACGACAAACAGCCAGAGCAACATGCTAACACGACAGACACACACACACAGACCCGCATACACAGGCAGAGACACTCACGTCGCACGTTATTGTCATAACATGGCTTACAAACACGCAAATATCAAGCAGCAGCCACAGCGACATCGACATCGACAATAGGATGCAGTGTAGCTCAAGGGGGAAGGGAGGTAGGTAGCCAGACGGGTTAGACCTTGAGTTACCGTGGGAAGAAGTCGAAATATGACAGTGTACTTGGAGCTACAGCAAAAGCACTTTCGTTTCAAGAGCTCATATGACTTATCTTAGCATCTCTTTCAGGATGAGGTTGACATACAGGTGGGATCTACTAGAATCTTTAATATATATTCCACAAAGCAGCTTGCTTTACCTAGATAATTATTAAGCCTGTTCTCGGTAGTCAATTTAATGTGCATTTTGTGGATCTACGCAAGTGCTTGCCAAGCACAGCATGGCCGTTCCAAGATTTATGTTGAGGTTATGACAACCATAATAATAATAATGCGGCTGCAACGGCAGTTCACATGATGCGAGCACATCCTGGCGGAGTCTGGCTGCGGCTCACCTGGCTGTTGTGGCTGGTTGGCCAGGTGATTGCTGGCTGACAGACGATAGTCGAGCTTGAGGGAGAGGCCCCATAACAATTCCCAATTGCAACTGTGCAGCTGTATGTGTGGCGCTTATGCACCGTCTGCCTGCCTCCCACTTCGTCTGTTTCCATCCCACTACTCACTGTAAGCCGCAGTCTTTACCTGCTACTGCTGCTGCAACAATTTCATTCATTTTAGCATAGTTACATTTTATTATTATTAAACAAAAGCCACTGCTAGGCCGTTCTTTTCTGTCCTCTCCTCAATCCTCTCTTGCTTCTCTTGGTGTATTCTGTTGGCTCTCTTGACGCTGCTTGACATTGTTTACCTGTTTTGTTAGTCTACGCAAAAGTTCAGCTGTCAGTCATGCAGTCACTTTGTCACTCGGTCAGCCTCTTGCCTCATCCGTCTGCATGCCCGACTGACAGCCGCAAGGATGGATTCTCTGGCCGGGTTTCTTGTTGGGTTAGTCAGGGGTCTGGCATCAGCTACGTCTGCTCAAAGAAACTGCTTGATGTACTGATTTAGCTATAGCTAAATGCTATAGCTTGCAGCTACTGCTACTAACATGGTTACTCTCATGGTACCCTTAACTACCAGTTTAGTCAAGCAGCTAACTCTGCACCTACGGTCGTTACTGTTACTGTCATAGTAACTATTAAATTGTGATCATCTATTGCTACTGTCAAAGATATCTTAGGTACTTCATGAGCCACAGCCCCAGATTCTACCCCAACTTTATTGAACCAGGGATATGGTCTTAACCACAGCTACTGCGACCTTCACTGTTACTTACAATCGATTGATACCGGTAAAGCTACTGCCTTAGGTAAAAAGGTACTGCCCCTGCTGGTACCTCAAATCTTTCTTCACAGCCACTGCTACCGTCAATATTACTGCTACCGTCAATCTTACTGCTACTTCCTCAACACAGCTACTGCTACTGTTACTGCTTAGATACTCTTTCAGCTGCCTTTCCAGTTACTATGGAACACTACGTTATCTAGTCTTTTCTGGTTCTCCTACTCCCTCACCTCAAGTACGGCTACTGTCCCAATTACCAATCTAGCAACTGCCACAGCAACCCAGAGCTTAAGCAACTGTCCCTGCCTCAAGTCCAACTACCTCTACTTCCTTTCACATCTACAGTAGCAGTTACTGCACCTGGACATGTCTGCCCCATGTTGGTCGGCTTAGTTTTAAGCTTTAGCTGTGATTTAATTTGGTTTGTTTACTTTATTACAGCCCCATTCAAACACACACACACTATCCCTCAATCTACATGTGAACGTGTGTGTGTGTGTTTGTCTAACTGTTAATGTAATTGCGTCCAGTTGCAGTTCTTGTTGCAATTTCGGCTACTTTGAGCACTCTGCGTAATTGCCTTGGAGATGGCGCATGCATAATATTCTTTGTTCAGCTAATGCAACTGAGAATCTCTCCAAGCACCCGCTCAACTGGTCAACTGGTCAGCACCTCCCCTCTCTCAGCCCAGATTATAAACCTCGTATACAGTTTCAGATCTGTTCAGCCTTGTGGTTGAATTGAAAAACCTTGCATATATTTTGTTAAAAGTGCAATTTACCAGTGCAAAATATTCTGTTGAGCTGCCTCGGCTTAAGTCGGAAATAGAAAAAGGCTTTTCGACAAGGTTTTTCGACTGTTTTCATACTCTGCACGTATTGGCAATGAATGGAAGAGGGGAATATGCAGTTCGTGTGCTTAACTTGGAATTCAGACTGGTCAAATTGAACGTATGTGCTTTAAGACAATATTCTATATGATTAATAGAGTTATACACTCCAAATTTAAAATGCAGCTGCCTATAAAGTACTAGACCTAGCTGATTTCAAATAGAGCATCTATGATAATATCATCATATTCCAGTCTCTAGTTGCCTTACTTGTTACAATCATTATATTCGGCATATGAATTAATCCCAATAAAAGCCGAGTCCAGCTGAGAGCTTAGAGCTTCACATGGATTATACCCAGACTTAAAGTGCAACAAAAAACTGTGTAAAAATCACAATACGCGTGTCCCGTTACTCGCAATTTATACGCATATTAAACAGTTTCCAATTGAATGGAGCGCTGATTTCGCTGCACTCTCATATTATATTCTTTTCATTCAGACAGCACATAGTGTGTGTATGTATCTGTGTGTGTGTGTGTGTGTGTATTTTTTGTCTGCAAATAAATTCAAAAGCGACTGCAACGACTCGAACGGGGGCCATGTTCGACATATAAATCGTGCTATATAATTGAATTTCACACGTTACGTTACTAGCAAAAAAGCAGAGGAAATTGCCCAAAATACGAGACGAAAGTTTAAATAAAATTTATTTCAACAAAAAATACAACTGCAGCACACACACACACATACACAAACATATCCACATACTCGAAACGTGAAAATTATAACCAAAAATCGAGCCAGTTGCCCTGGCGAAAGCAGCTTAGGCCAGTGGCAGGCAAAAAGTAGAGGGGTCACTGAGAAGAGTGGTGGGAGAAGAGGGAGAGAGGAGGCAGGGAGGGAGGGTGACCAGGGTGCAAGTGCAGATATTTACACCTGTGGAAATGTCGATGGCAATCGCAGAAGTGGCCCGAGGCAAAACAGTGCCAGGCTAAGAAAACAGCAAAGTGCGCTGAGCCGACAGCGATAAGAGCAATGAAGGAGGGAGGCAGCAAGAGTGACAGAGAGAGGGGGAGATGCAGACGAGAACAGAGTAAGAAGAAGAACTGCAAGACAGGCAAAGCAAGACGTATACTGCCTGTTTAAGAGCCTCTCTCCCTATCCCTCTTCCTTCCCTTTTCTCTACGTTGCTTCTATTGAGTCTGCTGTCAGGTTTCGGGCCCCAAAAAAGTATGCAACGAAATTTGCCAGTGAATTTTTGCTTGCTCCTGCACGTGGTGCGCAGCAACTTTTGCTGTCTCAACTGTGCTGCTGCTTTTGTTGCTGCTGCCTCAGCTCTTGCGTGTCGGCCACGTCACAAGCCAGCGCCCTTACCCACAGGCCGCACTCTTCTCCCTCTCCCTCCTACCATGCACTGCCAACTCAATTGAAGCCTTCGCCATTTTCTTTTTGTTTGGTTTTTGCGGCTTTCGCCCGCTATAATTTCCTCTTCTACTGCTGCATTTAACGCACCACAGGCAGGCAGAGGCAGCTCGAGGGCATTCCGGAAGGAAATGCCATGTCGCCGCTAAAACTGGGTTAGCTTACATAACAGCGATGGCAACGGCGCTGGCAACGGCAACATTAACGACAACGTTTTCCTTCCGCCCGATGCAGGAGTAGGAGCAGAAGGGGGAGGAGGCTGCTGCTGCCGCCGCCACCGTCACGCTTCGCCGCTTATTGCACATAATTACTGAAAATAACAATTTACGCCCCCAATAAGCGTGAGCTGGGAGGGAGTGGCAGTGGGAAGGGGAAGAGGGGAAGAAGGAGAGGGAAGAGCGTAGACTGCGTAGCCGCAACGATATCAGAGATAAGTGCAACAATGCGACGGGAATCGTGAAACGTTGAGGATGTGGATGCAAGCAGGAGGACGTATCAATTCCGTGTGAACGGACAGGCTTTTTCTTGTTGAGTTGTTGTTGTTTTTTGGTGTTTCTGTGGTTGTAGTTGCTCATGTTGTGTGTGTGTGTGTGTGTGTATTGTTGTTGTTGTGCAGCTGTTGTCGTCATTGCGGTGGTCATGGTCAGTGCAAAAAGGCGCCACGTTTATCGTTTACACTTCAACGAAGCTGCCGAACAATGGGAGTGTGTGTGTGTGCTGAAAATTGTTGCTCTTTGTTTAGCGCTGATCCGGGATATACTAGCTATAACAACAGCATTTGCAATATTCTTTAAGCGTCCGTCTGATTTAATCTTTTAATTCTATTCACAGCAGCACTTCTCCTATTACAGAGCCCTGTTTAAAGACCATTTACACAAGGAGATTTTATTTGGGAACTGTCATATTAGCACTGTTTACTTTACGTCAAATCGTTACGTTGTGGAGAATAAACAAGAGCCAATGAGAACTTATTGAATTCAAGAATTCAATACAAGTTGCGTGCATGCATGAACAAAGCAGAAATGGGATCAAGCAACTGAAAGGCAAAAGAGAACGAAGTATCGCGAATAAAAGTGGGTGCTCTTGCGTGCGCATTATAAGTTAACATGTCGGTAATGATGATACAATCTTTGCATGTACATATGTAAGTGCTCTCTGACACTGTTAAACTTAACAGTTGCAAAACGTGCTCGAGTCTCTAGCAGCTATAATGTTAAATTGATGTAAATGTACAGCACACTGTTAAGTGTCTGTTGATTTTCTATCGAACTACAAAAAGCACATATCGATATGTTTTACAGAGCATTGTTAATTGTTGTAGACGTCGTTGCTCTAACAGCTGAATCATTTCTCGATTTTCACTATTATATCGACCCACCATTCTACTCGCACTTTTGAACTTCCTTGCAAAGCAAACAAGTTTCGATTAATCACTTGCACTGCTTTTGCTTTTCCATATAATTTTCAAGCTGCTGACTCCGAACTACCGTTAACTCAGCTCTCTCTACCAACTACTTTATCATTTTCACCTTGTCCGGCATTTTCTACTCACATAAAAATAAAATTCTCGTTAATAAAATGACGTATATGCCATGCTGGCCGAACAGCTCAACGCAACGAGGTCTGCTCAAGAACCAGCAGCAATACCCAGATCTAGCTGCAGGCCAATTCCCATACCAAGCAGCTGTCCGACAAGCAATGAACTAGCTCAGCTTTCCTCTCTCCCCCTCAACATGTTCCCGCCGTTGCTGTCCAAGCTCTCTACATTAACATTATTATGCGTTGGGTCTGTCTATCACATTTCAAATGGAATGCAGGCTACGTGGCACGCCACTTTCGCTTAGTTACTTAGTTTGCCGCCTGGACGAGCGGCCAAGGAGAGTCGTACGCTCCCTCCTCCTCGTTCTTCTTCTTCTCTCGCCTGCTTCTCTTCTGGCAGCTGAAGCCTGCTGTTGACTTTACCTGTGCCGTGATGGCAGCCCCAGCAAGTTCGGGCTCAGGCATCTCTTCAACTGCATTGCCGCACATTTGCTCTGGCTACAAACGTTTTTCCTTTTAGACTAGCCACTGCAGCTCTCCCCTTCCTGTTCCCCTCCCCTTCCCCATCTCTATCCTCAATTAGACGCACCTTATTTCTCTACGATATTTGTCTGTCCTCCGTTGCCAGCATACATATGGGCTGCCTGCGCTCATGCTTGACCGGTTGTTTCTCCGCACTACATGCCGGTAGCTCCACTTTGACATGTTCTGGCTGTTATCGGGCAGACCCAGCACTCCCCTTCCACCCCTTCCCCGACCCGTTCCTCCGCCTTACCCCCTTTGGCTACTACAAAAATGCCTTTGCTTATAAATTGCGGCATGAGTTTGAGGCGAGTTGATGCGGTTGTTGTTTGCTCGCTATCTCAGCTTCTCTTTGCATTCCTGCCCACTCCTTACCCGCCCCACCCCTCCTTCGCACACTAACGAGCATGCGAAATCACAAAGCTCGGGGGCGTATTGGCGGCGTCTGCCAAGCGAGGCGAGTTCCACTTTGTGGTAACATTAAAAACGAAAAGCTTAAGAAGAAACCAGTAAGAGAAAGCAACAGTCGCGCAACGCGACGGTGGGACGCCACCCTTCGACCTAGTATGTTCCCGTGGTTTAATTTTCTTAAATTCATACACATATGCATATGCATGCTTTGAAATTAATCCCAGGCTCCGAATGGCGCTCGTGCTACGCGCTCGCCCGCCTCCACTTGTTAGCTGACGCGCGGTTTTATGCTCATACTTTCTTAAAGCAACTTTTACATTGTTTATTGTCCGATCGGACTGAAATTTGGAACTACGTAGATATTTCGAGTAAAGCTTAGTATATGTAAAGTCAGAAAGTTCTATCTTTTAAACAATAGCGAAAAGTGAGTTCAAAAATTAAATTATTGATTTGTGGGGGGCAGTGGGCGTGGCACCTAACATTTGAAATAAACTTGATCTGCTTGATCCACACAGGAGTCTTCCTGCCAAATTTAGTAACTCTGGCTTTTATAATAGCGCAGAGATCTGCGTTCTACGGGCCGGACAGACGGACGAACGGACGAACAGACAGACATGGCTCAATCACGACTCGGCTTGTGATCTGAGCAAGAATATATACTTTATGGGGTCTCCGACGCCTCATACCTGCCTGTTACATACAGTGTTTTTCATTTTGCACAAAGTTAGTATACCCTTTTTTGACCATTTTCAATGGTCGAAGGAATACAAAAACAAAGAAAACTTTTAAACGCACCGAAACTTTAAATGCAAATTTCTCAGCGTGACGACTCTAGAGAAGAGGGTAAACCCTTCCAAGGCTGGCCTTCGGGCGAAATCAATGGAAGATTTTTCTATGTAAAATATGGAACTTTCTCTCCGCCTGTAGCGCGCTGCTCGAGGCGAATTAAAAATGCATACGATGTGATTGGCAAAAAGAGTTCCGTGTGGCGGCAGAGATTACCATCATTCAATCCTTGCCACTTCCCCTTCCTCGCCCCATTAGCAATGTTACTGGGAGTAGCTTCGGGCTCTCGCTTCAACTAATTTGCGACACATTTGCAACTTATTCCAGCTCAATTTGCATAATTCCAAATCATATTGAATTTAGGAGTGCAGTTTGTGGTCAATACACCAAATAGCATGCTGTACTGTATACCACATACGTATACATACATACAAACATACATACTTATGTACACCATATATCGTGTGCACTCGACTTTATTTCACTTTTATGCAAATGTAAATTTTCAACAATCGAAAAGTCAAACCAGACCAGAGAAGTCAGTGGGTGGGCTGCCTGCTGAAAGATCGTAGCAAGTATGGAGATCGGAGAAATCATGAAGCGTATCATATATCACATAGTACAAAAAATATCGTACACTGCCAGAGAACGTCGAGCAAAAAATGATGAAGGAAAATTGTTGGGGGTGAGCCTTGCAAGGAAATGCTCTGCAGAAACTTGATGCGAGTTGAGTGGCTCGTTAGGACTTGTTGACAGATGAGATTTCAGCTGGACTAAATGGGAAAAACGAAACTGTAAGCAACAAATAAATTGAATAAGTGTAGTTAGCAATTTATATATAGAATTGCTACAAACAAAAATAAATGATTTTCAGTATTTACATTGTTTTAAATATTTAAGAATGTTGGGTTATGTTTGAAATGTTAATTGAAGTGCAATTTGCTTTTACACCGTCGATGATTTTTATGAATCGATAAGTCACAGGTCAATCGAGTCAGTTGTCAATCGGAATGACAGCTTGCATCCTTTATGCCATTTACATGATCTGCAATTATACCTAACCCCATTTTGCAGTACTTACAGTGCTGCATTAAACTTACTCACATATACTGTCAACACTGGCAACGCGAGAGAGAGAGAAGGTTGCCAGCAAATTGTTTTTTATTATTTTTCTGTTTTTCCGGTAACGTTTTCAATATTTGCACGGCCAAATAAACAGAAAATGTATATGCAAAACTGCAAAAGCAACAACAACAACAACGACGACGAATGCGGCGCACAAGAGGAAATTTATGCATATTTAATAACAACATGCAATATTTTGTTCAGGCAGCCAGACTGACTGGCAGCCGGCGGTGGAGGCAGAAGCTGCCAGGAGCAACAAGGATGAACAAGGCATTTCTCACGCATAAATGCTTCGTAATATATGAGCAATGAGCAGGCACAGCGGGTGGCTTGGTCTGCAGAGGGTGCAGGGGGCGCAGACGAACAACATTTTGCCAGCAAATAGTTTTCTGCCAAGCATAGGAAAGTATGCTGCAAAATTGTCTGGCTGAAGTGTGGGCGCGTGTGTGTGTGTGTGTGGATGTGCAGGGGCGGGGCGACAAGCAGTGCACTCTGCTGGACACTAATCAAACTTTTTAATATTCCGAGCGTGCAACGTGTGGCGACTTTTGTTATGATAGCAGCAGCCACACACACAGACACATCGTCTGTTTTGCTCTTTTATATAAATAAATACACATAACATGCATGTGACACACACATACATAACTACTTAAGTGTTAAACGTTAGGCAGTGTTGCAAAGCACATCAAGAGAGTTGAACGCTGGCAGTACGATAACACGCACCGATAACCGATAACAGAGCTAGGCACGTAGCAGCAGCCATTTTCATCGCACACTTATTTAAAGTTTAAAGTACTCTTTAAATAAAAGTTGTTGCAGGTTAACCTGTACATGGCCCAGTGCCGTTATTAGATTGCTTACTATGCACAGTCTGTGTGTGGGGATGTGGGTGTGGCTAGTTCGCATTTAAATCCATATTATATCGAGCTCCTGTGCCTGGCCCCATCTGCATTTTATGTGTGCAACTTGTAGGATGCGAAACAGCACTACCAGTTAGGCTCGGCCAGAGGTCCTGGTCCATGTGCTCGGGTAATGACAAACCAACTGCTCTAACCCGGAGCAGGGCAAGCTTAAACCACATCCCTATATATGTGCATGGTATGTGTATATGTATGTGCTATCTACAGGAACTGCTTATGCACGTGCTCGCAAGGATGCAGGATGTGGCGGGAGCAGGAGCAAGCCAGCAAAATACATCAACATGGAATGAAATCAAGTGCATTTATTTAACGAGGGCAAAAGAATTTGCCCGTCAGCCTCAGGATTTGTGTGTAGTGTGTGTGTGTGTGTGTGTGTGTGTGGGGCGAGTAAGATGAATGATGCCTGTGGCAGCTCCCCATGCTGCACAAACACACATTTACACACTGCCTGCCTCCATTTAGTTGCAGGTTTAAATACGCGACGAGCAAAAAGTCAAAATGTTTGCGCTTTTGTACTCGCACGCCAACTGAACTTGTGTGCTGTATGTGGTGGTGTGTGGCCTGTGGGTGTGTGTATGGTGTCTACTGTGAGTGTGTGTGTGTGTGCGGGACACAAGCGTTGGGCGAGTGCAGTGTGCCACGTTTCAACTGATGAATGGACAGCTTGAAAAGAAGCCTCCTTCTGCTGCTGCATAGGCCTTGGATACCTAACGGACTGTGCACAGTGTGGCAAAAAACGTCGCTAATTGAAACAGGCAGCTGCATTATATGCCAACTAATTTAAAACTATTTTCCATAGAATATTTTCCCCCCACATTTAATGTTCATAAATTCACACTGAATTACTTTTGCCATCTGTTTGGATTTAGTGTGTAGTTCTTCCCCATTCCGCATCTCCTGCTCTCCCCCTGCAGTCATAATCTACTGCACAGAATTTCAGAGCACACCCAAAAATCGCCCGAGAATAAACTGTAAACAAATTTGCGCCATTAACAAAATTAAGGCAAAAACACATGAGCACATAAAAGACTGTTTGTGTATATAAAGTCAAGAGGTCTTGACTGACTATGATATATCTGCGTACGGTTCAAACGAAACTAGTTATGTTTACAGTAAATTGATTTTGGAAGAGCTCAAATAAGTCTGTAATTTACATATTATATCATACCTTATAACTAAGAAGGTCTTGCAATCCAAAGATCGTATTATTCAACCCATATACCCCACTGTCTCAATATACCCCACACTGTGTGACATGTGGCAAATGTCTGCTTGATGCCTCCCCACAAGTTGCATGTCTCAGCGTGCTTTATGGTGTTGGGTCTCTGAGAGACTTCTGGACATATGTTTGCCAGTTGAGCTCTTGAGATTCTGTAAAAATAACTGCACAATGAGTGCAAAAATGCAACAATTATGTTCTCGAGCATCCCCGAAAATTGTGTTATGTGTGTGAAGCCAAACTACAAAAGTTGCCAACACAACCAAAACAAACCGACAGTAAATGAAACAAATTAATTAAAAGTGACAGAAAATAAAATTATAAATGAAATAAGAACGCAAAGTTCTGCTCACGCTTCGTTTTTGCAGTTCTTCTAATTGTTTCCGATGTGGAATAGCTTGTCTAACTTAGCTCGTATTAAGATTGATCCGGAATTTAAAAGTAATCCGAGGTGTGAGTGGACTTGAGCTGAGTAAAGGCCATAGAAAACTTATTTAATTGTAATTTAGATTAAGGAACAATATAATGATGATAAGCTTACATTGTATATTAGGAAAGTACTGTATTATAATAATATGCTATTTCGTATATATTCATAGATTCGAGCTATCAACGCATCGTATTATATGAAAATGCATCAAATATAGTACGAACAAATATGATACTATATAATATGATGCTGCTGAGAAATTGTCAATGTACATGTATAATATTGGATCAGAATGTATTATATAATATTTAACAGATCATATCTCAAGGAATAATATAATACAATGATTATGAGCTAACAAAGTATATAATATAGAGCTAAAAGAATTTATGACTTATCATACGAATACGAATGTGTCGTATTATACTACAATATATAAAAATGTTATTTGGTATAAATTGATAAATTCGAGTTATCAACACATCGTATCCCATCAACTGTATCAAAATTTACTTAAAAAGAATCACACCATATATATAATGCAGCTTTGGGATTGACATTGTATGTATAATTTTAGAAGGTATTATATCATACTAAACAGATAGATTATCCCATATATATATATATGACTTTAGATATCAATAGTTTCAACTGGGATTGCGAAGAACTCAACTGTTCTCAGTTCTTCCTGCAGTTACTAAACAAATGAGGATCATTTGTGTGACACCCCTCCTCAGGAGGGGTTAAAAGTTACGGAATGCGAAGATAAATTGAATTCGCCCATAAATATACAAATCCTTCTCTCCAGTTTCCCTTACACACACACACGCACACACTGAGCCTATCATAAATATGCATATGCTTCGCAAACATTGCCGCGTTGCATGCAACGTGGGCTCCCCCCCCGTAGCCCTCTGCTCCTACCCCATCCCCTCCTCCTGCTGCATAAAAAACTTTAGTTGAGATTCATGCGAAAAGTGCTGACATTTAGAAATAAATGCGGCGTCAGCGTAGCTTCGCATGCGCACAAATGCGCGCTCTGATGCGATGTGATAAATATACAGATAATGTATTATATGTATATATATAGTAGAAGCATAAGCATATACAGATAGTTTGTATATCGCGCTTTATACATAGTGCAAGTTGCCGCTGTCAGACGTCGTTTAATTGAGTCAACTCGCGTGGCGAGATGCAGGAGGAACCATCAAATTTACGCCAGTGCGACAAGAAGAGAAGATGGAGGGGATGGATACAGAACGTGGTGCGTGTGAGGAGACAGATAGCGGCAGCAAAGAGAACTGTAAAAACTAATTTATGGTTTGCCAAAAGTGGAGGCTTGTGCACTGGTTTTATGCATGTTGGGGGGAGCCCCGACCACAACCCCGCCATCTAACTACGCTTTCGCTGGGTGCCCCCAGCACTTGGGTATCCTCGGGGCGCACTTGGGGCACGCGGCAGTGAGGCAGGCGCGCATCCTGACACAATGCGTGCCTCGCAATTGCACTCCGTGGGACCAGTGCACCCATTGCTCACTGCTGGAGTGGGGCAGCAGGCCGACCAGGCTGGCCAGGCACAGCGCCAGGCCCGGCAGCCACGAACTACGCATGTTGTTGATAAATCGACGGAACGGCAAAAAGAAGCGGATAACCAAACCACAAAAGCAAAAAGAACTTAAGAACTCAAAGCAGCAACAACGATAAACAACGTCGAGGGGCACCGGAGATTGCCTTAGCTAACCCGATGAGCCGTGCGGATAGCCCGGATAGCGAAAGCAGCCCCTGAACGGGGTTTATCCTCCCACGCCGCTTTGTCGCGGTCTCAGTTCCTTCTCTTTCTGCTGCAAGTGCGACGCACGTATCACAAAACACTTTGAAAATATTTGGAATATGTCTTTCGGGGTCTTATCGCTCTTTTCGGACTTTTTATTTGGATTCGGACACGTACTCGGATTCGAAATTGCTCTGCGCTCCACGCGATTCGCAGACTGCACGCCAAAGGCCGACGAGCATCTGAAAGCTGAAGCTGATGGGGCAAGCGATTCCGCGAAAGTCGAGGGCAAGGGTGAGCCGAGCCGGGTAACATCAACCACTATGCCCGCGTGGCTGCAGTCTCTGTCGTCGACGCCGTCGAAACTGCGAATGCAGTTTTGATGTTTATTTTCCTGAGGCGACGCGAGGAAACAACTTAGTTCTAAATTTGGCTATGCTTTCCTTGTGTACAGAGAATGGAGGGCTCGATGTGCGTGCGTGTTTGTGCGTGTTTTATGCGCTGACATTATCCGCCGACAGTAGCAACTTAACACGCCGCACTCACTTGCTCCATTCAAGGCCAGCGTAATCGCGACGAAGAAGTCATCGCGAGTCTTGTGTTGCGATTTACTCAAAAAATTTGCAAAGCAAAAGTTAAAAAAGAGCAACGGGATAAGGCAGGGCTGACTGATAAATGCCCTGTAATTTGGGTGAATTAGAAAAAGATTCGAATACTTGATTCTACAAAACGATTCTTAAGAAGGTATCCATATTTAATGTGTATCAAACACTCCCATCAAACTCATTAGACGTTTGCAAAAGGTTAACAAAACCCGGATTGGAAATAATATTTTATTTGAGGTTTAAAGCAAGTCCAGTATTATTCGGTACAAAATAAACAATTGTGATCTTAAACTAGCGTAAGTTGTGTGATATTAAAGCTTCTTGATGAAGAAAAATATATTGAACAGTTAGCCTAGGGTGTGGTATACAGAAAGCTTTCGATCAACTTTGGTGTCTTCTGGACTAGGGACTAAGCTAAGATCTCGACGTCAAATGTACAAGTAGAGGGACAAATCATACAAACATAATTCACCCAAGGTTCATAAGGATTGACTTTCAAGTGTTTGGGCAGCTTCTTTATAATTCATAAAGCGATTAGTGAGGAGCTGAAGGTGATCACTTGCAGGGCAGGTGGTGTCAAGAAATAATAAAAATCGAACAGTTAGGTTTGTTGTGCAGAACGACTTCTGTCA
>JAEIGD010000187.1:0-122899 GCA_018903425.1 Zaprionus nigranus
AGCTCGAATTATGAACCATGAGCCTTTCAGGGAGTATGTTCGGACTATAATAAACTATATTACATTGTATCCTAACAACAACAACTTAATTCTGTATCTTGCTTAAAAATCGGCCCTCACCCTACCTTTCCTGGTAACTCATCTCTCACCTACCTTAGTAGTAACCTATCTCCTTTCTAGTAGCAGTAGGACTTATTAACTAACTGCATGCTTGAACATTCTAAGCTTCATTTTGATTAGGCTTTGTTTACTAACACTAACTCTCCCGATCTGATTGGGTTTTCTGGGTTTTCCCCAATCCTCTGCAACAAATGTTGGATCGGCTCTTTTTTTTTTATCCCAGAGTCAAATTTTATTCAATTAATTTCTTTTTCTTTCTTTTCAAGTCAAGATTTTACATTTTACATTTAATTTATAATTATTAATTATAACTATTAATTGTTTTCTTTTTTTACTTTTAAACAGTCGACTGACCTTAGTCCGACTATAAACTAATTAAATATAAATATAAATATTTGAATACACCCTAATCCAATATTAAAAAAATTTTGGAAGTTTTTAAAAAATGTTTAGGCTAGATTGAAATTTAGACCTGATAGGCTGGTTTTGACATTGGATTCAAATTTGAAGGTCAAAAATATATGAACATATATCGCATGACCTGATCATGACCCATGTGGGAGTTCGGAGATCCCCCGAGTTTTTGAGGTTAAGTCGAAACTCAGACGTGCTTACGTGAATTTTGATTGTCCGATTCGGAGTTAGAAGGACTACATAGATGTTTCATTAATTATTGTATGTTAGATGAGAAATTCTATATTTTAGGGGCGCTTCCAAATTGAGTTCAAAATTAATTATTGTTTTGTGAGGGGAGGTGGGGGTGCACATAAAAGTAGAAAGAAACTTGATCTGAATTGATCCATCAGCACCCAAGGTCTAACTGCAATGCCGTTGGTAACCAGATCATAAACTTTTTTGTGGGCCTGAAAGGATCATGGCAAACTATTTTCGTTCAAACACACCGGAAAGAACTTCGAAAAACGGGCGTGGGTAAATCGGTAGGCTTGTGTCCAAAGAAAGAATATTTTTAACTTAAAAGGTATCCGGCACTCATACTGACTGTGAATACATTTGCAAAATTTATACCCAATTTTGACCATTTTCAATGAGTCAAGAATACAAAAAGGTTACAAAATTTAAGGAAAGTTTTAAAAAAATGTTGGTAACCCGATTAAAATTTAAACTTAATGAAACTGAATTTAACCTGAATTCAAATTTGAAGGTCAAAAAACAATAGACTTAACTACAACCTAATCATATTTAACCTCCATTATCTTGAACTTTCAACTAAGTGTTAAAAATTTTTAAAATTAATCTAAACTAAGACAAACTACATAATTTTAACATAAACTGTAGAACTAAAAGAACTAAAATACAATGATAAAACTATAATAACCCATGTCAAACACAAAACAATCAAAAGAAAAACAATTAGTGAGAACGAAACCATATCAACACACAAACCTAATCAAAGACACAAACCAATAGTGAGAACGCAAACCATATCCAACACTTAAACCTAAACAAGACACACACCAATAGTGGGTACGTAAACTATATCTAACACACAAACCAACCAAATACACCAACCGTAGTAAAAACACAAACCAATAAGTAAATACATAACCCACATCAAGCTAAGAACCAACAAGTAAATACTTAAACCAACAGCGAATAAACAAACCTTAATCAAAAACTTAAACCATCAAACCACAATGGCAACAAACCAAGTAGAATTGTCTGACTTGAACATGGTTCAAATCAGAGATCCTATGTAGTAAGAGACACAAATGCATATACCCTGTTTAATATAGAGGGATATTTTTTTTAGCAACATTGTATAAGCGTATATATGCAAGCATTAAGTGCAAATGTAATATGACCGCTCAATCTTGTATGGGGCAGGTTCGCGGCGCAGCGTGAGAACTGCTACGCAAGCACTTTGTATAAAAATTGCCTTATATACGCTCACACTTGCCTATATTTAAAAACCATTATGTATTAGACTTAAACAAAGAATATTTTCGCAATAAAGAAACAGTTAGAAATGAACTGGCGAAGAACCAATAACCAAATTGATTTAATCTACATGGCGACCGTGACATAGTCACAGGGAAGCTGCTTATAATACTGTTGTTGTTGACTGGATGGATGTGGATACAATATGACTGCGTGAGTAGAAGTATAGTGAAGTGTATTGGGAAATAGAATAGCCTCCTTAATGTGCGCATTATACAGCAATACTATAACACCCGGTTAATAGACAGCTCAAAAATTAAGCTGAAAATAACTTTTTGCAAGTAAACACAAAAATAGCAAAATCACAACATAAGTCACATGCTCACTCCAGCACAAAAATTCTACAATAAATAATAAAATTATTACCAAGCAACTTTTTTTTCAAATGACAGAGGAGCTAAACTTCAACAACTGTTCCTATTGAACAAAGGGATTTGCTGACGTTGCAAGAATTGCTTAGCCAGGCAAATCCAACCGATGGACCACGCCCACTTGCAATAAGCTGAGTACAGGGCACGCCAGGAAAAAAAGGAAATACCCTCTATGGGTTTACCAAGATACCAAGACAGTGGACTCCACTGCAAACACGTTATTAATCAAGGTAGAGAAGTCGAAAATTAAATGATTCTGGATAACCACTATATTAATTATTATGGCACTAATAATGATACCCAACCGTGCTAATAAGAATTTACAAATTGCGCAATAAATGCCTTAAAGGAAACGATATCAGACAGTGCAGCAATGCTTTAAACGATATCTAAGATATAATTAAGATCAAAATCATTGTAAATTGAACGGGAGCAATTTTGAAATAAAACGAAATAAAATACAATAACGTTTAGATTCCCAATGCAATGGACAGAGTTTAAAATTTAAAATGTGCAAAATAGGAGTTCAATAGGTCTTATAAATGTCTGAATAAAAGTGTACCAATCAACAACGGATACTAAAACAAAACATATAGAAATTCTAATAAAACTTAAATATAATATAGTGCAGAGGATAACACAGGCCCACAAAAACCAGTAAGAAAAGCAACAGTCGCGCAACGCGATGACAGTGGGATACCCTTCGACCTATGTACATATGTATGTTCTATGTATGTACTCATATATGGGGGCGTGGGCGTGGCACCTAACATTTGTAATAAACTTGATCTGCGCCGAGTACATAGGAACCTTCATTCCAAATTTGGTGTCTCTAGCATTGCAATAAGCTGAGATCTGTGTGTTCATCTGGTCAGACGGACATCCGGACAGACAGACAGACGCTGGTAATCGACTCGGCTGAGCTGATCCTGAGCCAGAATATATATACTTTGTGGGGTCTGCCACGCCTCCTTCTACTGTTACATACATTTTCACAAAGTTAGTATACCCTTTTTTGACCATTTCAATGGTCGAAGGAGTATAAAAAAGTTTCATGATCTGGGTAAGCTGGCATATGCAGTTATATGTATTTTGGATCGCTGAATCCGAATCCGAGGTCAGGGTTTCGCCATCCCGTCACGGCTCTGTGCTCGTTTCTTGATATAGGGTGCTTTCGACAATACCGGCTATGGGTCTATTTCTGCTGCGCTGGAGCGCAGAAATATCGCCCGTCCCCTAATCCGATGGATTGATGCACATGCTCAAACATCGAGAGTATTCTCTACCTTGGACTCCACGACTGTTTTCATTAGTGCGGTTAAAGGATGTCTCCAAGGAGGGGTCACACTCCCCCTTACTCCTGGTCATTAGTAGTTGATGAACGCTACTGAATATTCTCCTTCAGACGGGGCGTGCAAGCAATCGGCCCCGCTGACGACCTAGCTCTCGTAGTGAGCGGGAACTTTACCAACACTGTGACAGAGCTGATGCAATCTGCCCTGAACACTGTTAGTAGATGGTGGTGCGAAGATGTAGGTCTGCGTCAATCCCACAAAAGGCGATTATCGTTCCCTTCACTAAAAGCGCTATTCCGTTAACATGGAGTCAATTGCATATTGGCGGCTCTCCGTGGGACTCTCCAACGATGTTAAATATCTTGATAAAAGACTGAACTGGAACTCCCATCTAAACAACACCCTATCAAAAGGCAACTCATGCCATGTGGGCATGTAGAAGATTCTTTGGTAGGACCTGGGAATCTCAAATCGAGAGCACCATCCGGTGGTTATTTGAGATGATGGTAAGACCATCGTCACCTACCCTTCGACTTATGTTCCCGTGTAGTTTAATTTGTTAAATTCATACAACACATATACATATGCACATGCTTTGAAATTAATCCCGACAGATGGCGCTCGCGCTTCGCGCCTCGCCCGCCTCCCTTGTTAGCCCCGACTGAAGCACTTTGTTTTATGTTCATACTTTCTTCAACTACCAGCTGTGTTTATTGCCCGATCAGATTGTAATTTGGAGACTACGTAGATATTTCATTCAGCTTAGTATATGTTAAAGTCAGAAAGTTGTATCTTTTATACAGCGCTTACAAATTGAGTTTAAAAAATTAAATTATTGATTTGTGGGGGCGGTGGGCGTGTCACCTAAAATTTGAAATAAACTTGATCTGTATAATGCACACGGGAGTCTTCCTGTCAAAAAGAATATATATACTTATCGGGGTCTCACGCCTCCTTCTGCCTGTTACATACATTTTCACAAAGTTAGTATACCCTTTTTGACCATTTTCAATGGTCGAAAGGGGTAAAAAAGTTCATGATCTGGGTAAGCGGCATATGCGTAAAGTGGTGTTTGGGATCGCTGAATCGCCACCCGAGGTCAGAGTCTTCGCCATCACGTCTGGACCGCGACATACCCATGCCAAATCTGAAAAACCCTATAATATCCCCCGAAGATTTGGGAATTCCGATCTGAGCTGTGATATATGTTTTATCAGTATTTTGTCAGTCTAGTCCGAATCGAAGTTGAGGTTCACGTCCGTCAAAGTTTCGGTTTAACCTCAAAAAAGTCGAAAAATTTTTGAAACCCCTAAAATAATGGGGGTCATGATGGGGTCATGCGATATATGTTTCTATATGTTTTTAGAACTTCCGAATCCGAACCGAATGTCAAAATCAGCCTATCACAAATAAATTTCAATCTAACCTAAAATTTTATTAAAAAACTTTCAAAATTTTTAAAATTTTTAATATTGATTAGGGTGTATTCAAATTTAATATAAAAAAAATTTTTTTTTTAATATACCCTTTTGAGCATTATTTTATCAGTATTCGGAATGGGTTCATATGAGTAATGATTTATTACTTCAAAACTGTATTTTAACTAATAAAAAACATAAACTAAATACGTAATTCCAAATATTAGTACAAATGCAGTGAAAAATTATAAAAAAAAATTAAAAATTTTGAAAGTTTTTCAAAAAATTTGTAGGTTAGGTTGAAATTCTGATGTACTTTGACATTGGATTCGGATTTGGAAGGTCAAAGAACATATAAAAACATATATCGCATGACCCGATCATCACCCCATCATTTTTTGGGGTTTCAAAAATGTTTCGAGTTTTTGAGGTTAAGTCGAAACTCAGACGTGTTACGAAATTTTAACTTCGGCTTCGGACTTAGAAGGACAAAATACATGATAAAACATATATCGCATGCTCAGATCAGGATTCTATATCTTTGGGGAATATTTAAAGTTTTTCAGTTTTGTGAGGTTATGTCGAAGTCCAGACTGATGGCATTCTGAGACCTCGGATTCGGATTCAGCGACCCAAAATACATATAACTGCATCTGCCGCTTATCCAGATCATGAAATTTTTTTTTTAGTGGGCCTGTGTAATTTAATTTAATTTAATTTATTTATTTATTTAATGTCAACTAATGGCAGTCGACTGGGTAAAGAGTTAACAATAAAATTTAAGTAATGGAATGTAAAAAAATATTATTAATATTATATTTTATTTAAATTAAAATTAAATTTAAAGATTAAAATTTAAAATTTTAAAATTTAAACTGGGATAATAAAGAGAAACCGATCCAACATTTGTTGCAAAGGGATTGGGAAAACCCAGTAAAACCCAATCAGATCGGTGGATTAGTGTTAATTGTTGTTAAGTGTTAAGTAGTTAAGAATTGGATAGTTTGATCAAATTAAGGGAGGACTCTGAATTGAAAACTCTAAACAGTCTATTGTAATCAGCACAGAGAACTCGAAAGGGATCATGCAAGCTATAATTATTATGACAAAAGTCCAAGGAAAGTGGCAAAAATTACGAGTTACTCTAGAAGGAATACAGAAATTAATTTGGTTAAGCAGAATAGGAGAATCAATGTCGTACTTGATTAGTTTGAAAAGAAACGTAACACCTAACATAATACGACGATTAGTAAGAGAAGGTAGGTTAATAAGAAGCAGTCTACTAGAATAAGATGGCAAGTCTACACCTGGTACCCAGTTAAAACTACGCAAAGCGAAAAGTAAAATTGCTTTTGAACAGACTCAATTCTATCTTGGTGAATATGATATTGCGGCGACCATACGCAAGAACCATATTCAAGAATTGGACGAACAAGAGAAGTGTAAAGTAATTTTGTCGTATAAGGATCTCTAAATTCTTTGGCCCATCTTTTTATGAAACCAAGTACTCGAAATGCCTTATTGACAATTTGCGCAATGTGACGATCAAATTTCAATCTATGATCAAAGAGAATACCTAGATCGTTTACCTCGGTTATTCTTGAAAGGAAGTTTAAATCAAATGCATAGTTGAAGACGTGATAGCTACCTCTGTAAAAATGACATAACTTTGCACTTCAAACAGTTAAGATGCAGCAGATTATGCCTGCACCAAGCAAAGAGAAAATCAAGATCTGTTTGGAGGAAGTTGAGTGTAGGATCACTATACGTCAAACAGAGTTTCACGTCATCAGCATACATAAGGATATTAGAGTGAAGAAGTATTGAAGGAAGATCGTTGATAAAAAGGTTAAAAAGCAAAGGTCCAAGATGGCTGCCCTGAGGAACACCAGAAGTTACTAAGATTGGCTTTGATAGACAGTATTTAAAAAAGAACTCGTTGAGACCTGTTAGCTAAATAATCGGATATCCACAAAATAAGCTTTTGTGGAAAACCGATTAAATTTAACTTATGAATCAAGAGATTATGATTTACGGAATCAAATGCTTTACTGAAGTCAGTATAGACGACATCAGTTTGCATTTTTTTCCGAAATCCTAAAGTAATGCGGGAAGAAAATTCTAGAAGATTAGAAGCTGTAGATCTTGCCTTTACAAACCCATGTTGATGGGGCGAAATTATCGATTTACACATAAAGGTTAATTGAGCCGTAAGATTTTTTTCAAAAATCTTAGGTATTGCAGACAATTTGGATATACACCTATAGTTCTTCACATCATGGTTAGAACCACTTTTGTGAAGAGGAACGGAAAAAGAGTTTTTCCAAATAGGTGGAAAATAACTGTTAGACAGTGACAAGTCAAGCAGCTTAAAAATTGGGTTAAGAAGTGAGTCAGCACAAAATCTTAGAACACATCCTGGAACTCCATCAGGGCCAGGAGAGAAAACAGGATAAAAAGATTTCAGATCACTAAGTAAAGAAGTTTTGTTAATAGTAGGACAAAAAAGAGTGCACTATGGGTAAAAAGCCAGAAATTTTGGTATTAATTACAATTTTAAAGATAGAGACTTGAATTTTTTATATGTATTATTAGGATTATTAAATAGAATTTCGGAATTTTTTTTTTTTTATCTGACCACGCCTTCATCTCCGCCCACAAAAACAACCCTTGAAAATAAAGTGAAAAATGTATTTATATACAAATGAAAGACGTTTTGAAGAGAGATGGATGAGGGGCGAAGAAGGTTTGGGTGTTAAACTGTCTGTGGTTCAACCGCAGGTGTCTTCCCTGGGGGATTGGCGTGGGAGCGAAGTGAGGACACAAGATGCAAAAACCATTATTATGAGATAAAAGTCAACAAATTTTTTATATTTTATTAAGTTTATTAATATTCTTAAACTTCCTGCTCTAAAAATATATTAAGGCAATTGAATTCGTCTTCCCCTTCCACTTCTTCTTCTTCATTACTAGATTGATAATTTGATAAAGTTCTGCATCCGGATTTGAAGAATATCGATTACATATTTTGGGAGGAGTTTCTTTTTTCCAAACTTACTTAGATCTCTTAAACAAAGACTTGAAAGCAAAGGATCAGATGAATCCATTGCTCTATTGAAAACATCAGTAATGTTTACTAGTCGGCTACATTTCCTAGCGTGAGATTTTCTATCACTCTTGTAAAGTTTGTTGCGCGCTTCTGACGCGTTTTCTTCAAGGACACCAACAGGAACAATAAATTGGTTAATAATTTGATATCCATGTACCAATATTTTGTGGACAGTTGGGGACATTGGCATTGGCATTGGCATAGAGATTGGAAATTGAAGCACCATGTACGAGAAGTGGTGTTGAATGCCCTTGTACTGCAGCCAGCTTATTTGCTAATTTTCTTTTAAGTTGAGGTCCTGCATCTTCATATGTTAACTGCTTCCGACCAGGTTTGTATAGTGTCATTTCTGGCTTATCAATAACGACAACAATTTTAGACTCAAGCCACAGTGAATGATTTCGTTTGAATCACTCCAACATTCTATTGCATTTCCTTAAGTGATTGTTCACATAAGCAATAAATTGGTTCACTTTCTTTGAAATTGTAATCTTTTGCTCTTTAGTCACATAGTTCTATTCTATATTTTCCAAAATATAACTGTTAACAGCATCTGCATCGCGTTTGTTGTTGCTCCAAACATCCAACAGCACTGCATGACTGAACTCATACACATCTACAACATATAATGTTTCGCGAAAAGGGGCAAAAAGGGGCAAAAAACATTAATACCTTTTGATTCCAGATATATATGTTAAAAACATACAATTTTAACCTTGGTGATTCTTTGTGCCATACAAAAGTAATATTCCACAGAACACCAGAACATTTGCTAGTAAGCAATTGAAAATACTCACAAGCAATACATGGGACAATTCAACAACAACACACAATTATCGGAAAACATGTATTAACGATTAATTTATATACTCTGACTTGCTTTTTCCATAATTAAAAATAAACTCAAAGTTTGCTATGAAGACAATATTTGCGCTGCAAGTTGTTACATTTTTTTCGCCAATTTTCACATTTCAAAGCACGTCTGAATCAGCTGACTTTGAGAGCGCGCCAAAAATAAACGATAACTCGTAAAAATGTTCTAAAATTATTTTTCAGCTATCTTGTTACTAAGGAATCAAAAAATGAAAGCAGCATTAAAATATCAATCACAAAAAAATTACATTAATACCAAAATTTCCGGCTTTTTACCCATAGTGGAGTGTTAAAATTATTAATAGGGTACGGGTAAGGATGTAATTATCCGATAACAACACAACGCTTTCATAAAATTAGTCAAAGGATTTGCCTTCTCTTTGCTTCCTTCGATGAATTTAAGCGCGAATGCTCACGTCGGTTCGTTCTTCTCTGAACTGCGTACGCATAGCATCACAAAGGCCGTTCCACGTGACGGTATGCACACTTTTGTGCCGCCAATACCAGTCGCTTGCACTGCCTTCCAACAAAGTACTTATGTTGCTGGTTAGGATGGCAAAGTTACTCTCCAAGGACTGGTGTGTTAAGGCTTCTACACGATATAGAAAATCCTCCACACCCATACCAGATCGGCCTGAGAATTTAAGCTTCCAATTCCCATAATTTGGCTGACTCTATCAAGGCGAATTGTTGATAATAAATTGGATTTGTTTATTTATAATATATTATTTTATTTAACTTAATGAGCTTGTGCTGCGTGCACTTCCTTTCTTCTTTACATTTTATGAGCAAGTGGACAATTGACTTCATTATGTTAATCAACACTATATAATGCATTTACAGAACAGCTGATTTACTCTTATGCTAATTAACATTACATATCAAGACATACACATTTATTCCAACACGAATTACTGAGTCTCTAGCCGAGCATCTTGTTTGAGTTGCAGGACTTCTGGGGACATATTTATTTATTAATGGAGACGAAGCTGGGGGTGCAACCCGAAGATTGGTAGAAAATGCTGTTATCATGCCTTGAATGCTTTGCTGAAGTGCTAACATCATCTCAGTTTGTCTAGCAGCAGAAGCATTAATGGCATCGACTATCGTCTGCTGTGACTCACTAGATGGAGCATCAGCTCGAACATTGGCTTCTTAAGCCAGGTTTGCGCTTTCGGCGCTTGCTTCGTCAAGCCTTTGATTGCGGGTACGCGGCATTGTAGCTTCCGGCATACTTTGCGTTCACTGGCTTAAGTCTGTAATTACCGTTAGGTTCAATAAGGAAGACTGCAATGTTGATCGACAAACTGGACACCGGTCGCGATTGGTGACTTTCGTATTAAAACAAACCCAATGAAATGAAAAATTAAAGAAGCTTAAACCAAGCTCACCAACAGTAGAGAGAACTAAACTCACCACTAAACTTAGGAATAAAATTTCAGGCGCTGGAAAGCGCCATTCGGGATATAAGCTCGAGAATGAACATTTTGTTTAAACTAATAAAACAGACTGTTGAATCCAAAAAGGCCTTTAGTGAACTAGTTTAGTTTCTCATATCACGGACGACAAAATGACTCAACCAAAAAAAATCGAATTCTGAGATACACGTGGCTAGGAACTCTGAGGAGCTTCGGCTTCTCCTCAGCAAGGTGGACGGCGTGGTCGGTGGTGTAACCAGGTAAAAATGTGCGCTGTCCTTGCAGCACGTGTGTTTCAGTGGCAAAAATGATATCAATATTTTGATATCATTTTGATATCATTTTTGCCACTGAAACACACGTGCTGCAAGGACAGCGCACATTTTTACCTGGTTACACCACCGACCACGCCGTCCACCCCAGTGGAAACAGCAGAGGTGGTGCCTCTGTCACAGTGCGCTCCGCCATGAATCTCAACCAACGACTGGCAGATAGCGAGTGTGCAGTAGCAGACTTCAGAGGGAACGGTTACATTAGCATCGGTGTATCTCCCATCCAATGAGCGTTTGATAAAAGCTGTTATTGAAACTCTTGTGACAAATTTATAGCAGATGGAGATTACTGTTGCAACTCAAGAGCCTGCACTAGAGGCAAACTCATACAGGAAGTACTTGCGAACGGCCACTACCAAATTTTGGCAACAAGGGAGCCAACATTCTTCTTCTCCAATCTTTCAAACAGCCGCCCCTACCTTCTGTAATAGTTGACCTCCATCGCCTTAAACGAAAAGTCAGAAAAAGAATTTGCAAGAACAGGAGATGTCCGAATCCAGCACATTTAAAGAAGGTTACCTTACCGGCTCCATAAGTGCTGATCCACAGAAAACAGCACTAGATAAACAAACTGTTAAAGAACTTGGGGACTGATGCCTTCTACAAATGTCGAATCACAAAAAAGTTGAAGTTTCAGGCTTCTCAGGCTATAAGGTGCCCGCCTGGAGGCTGGTGTCGCACATCACTTGACAAAGCAGAAGTGTTTGCTAGCAACTTGGAGCAAAGGTTCACTCCGCTCGCATTTGCCGATGTGAATCACTGCCGTCTGGTCGCGGAGTCTCTTGAAACGCGATTTCAAATGCCACTACTCGAGGATTTACTCACTCTCGATGAACTGAAACAACTTGTTTCCTTTTGTAAAAAAAAAAAGCACTGGGATATGACCTTCTCGACAACAGAACAATACGAATCTTACCGGATCAAGCTCTGCGATTTCTGGTATTTATTTTTAACAGCGTTTTACTTCAGGATTATTTATCAAAAGTCTGGAAAAACCCAACAGAGGTAGACTCGTATAGGCCAAGCTGCCTATGGAAAGGTTGATTCTCAACAGACTGCGCAACGTTGCGTTTGCATGCGGGTGATACCAAATTTCGAATTTGGATTCCGGACTCAACATGGTTGAGCAACTCTATAGGGTAGTACCAGGGGTGTTAGTTGAAAATTATCGTTTTTTTCGATAAAGAAAACACTTTATTTTCAGAGAAATCTCAAAATTTTTTTATTCAAAGTATTGATCATTGGGTTCTACACATTTCGCCCATCTCTCAGGCAAATTATGGATACCATTCCAAAAAAAAACTCTTTCTCTTTTGAGGTAAACCATTCGACGGGCCATTTTTCGACTTCTTCAAAATTAGCGAAGCACTGCTCTGCAAAGGGAGTGTCCCATCGATGCGAAAAGGTGATAGTCGGAGGGGCCGAAATCTAGAGAGTACAGCGGGTGCGATAATATTTCCCAATTAAGTGTTTTTAATGTGTCTTTCACCAGTTTAGCGGTATGAGACGGCGCGTTGTCATGTTGCAAGATAACTTTGCCATGTCTTCGGGCCCATTCCGACCGTTTTTCGATCAACGCATGATTCAAATTGATCATTTGTTGTCGGTAGTGATCCGTGTTCACCTTTTCACCAGGTTTTAACAACATTTTATACCCTTCGACCATTGAAAATGGTCAAAAAAGGGTATACTAACTTTGTGCAAATGTATGTAACAGGCAGAAGGAGGCGTGGCAGACCCCACAAAGTATATATATTCTTGCTCAGGATCACAAGCCGAGTCGATTGAGGCATGTCTGTCTGTCTGTCCGGATGTCCGTCTGACCAGATGAACACACAGATCTCAGCTATTATAATTGCTAGAGACACCAAATTTGGAATGAAGGTTCCTATGTACTCGGCGCAGATCAAGTTTATTTCAAATGTTAAGTGCCACGCCCACCGCCCCCGCAAATCAATAAATTAATTTTTGAACTCAATTTGTAAGCGCTGTATAAAAGATACAACTTTCTGACTTTAACGTACACTAAGCTGAATGAAATATCTACGTAGTCTCCAAATTACAATCCGATTGGACAATAAACACAGAAGTTATTTAAGAAAGTATGAACATAAAACCAAGTGCTTCTGTCAGCTAACAAGGGAGGCGGGCTAGCGTATGGCGGATTGAATACGCCATTAGTTGTTCAAAGATAATAAGCTTTATTATTCTTTATTTTCAAACGTTTTAATTGGACGCGAGCTTTCATTAGCGCGTAATAAGAAAAAGTACTCAATTCAATTTTGCTGCGAAAGATATCGATAACTTAACATATAGTGTTGCTTAACTAATAGGTGGCTAACAGGGTTGCCACAGTACTCCCCCTTCAGTGATGCTTTCACGATCTTCTTGTTTGTTTTTCCATACGTGCGAATTGTTTTAGGAGTTTCGTCTTTCTGTGCAGAATCATCTTTTAAGAAGAATGCTGGTTTTAATCTATCGACATAAATTGCTGTCTCTTTATCGTCTTTTCTTATGATGAAAACCCGATCAGACTCACGTCGAATGATTTCGTATGGACCAGTATACGGCGATTCTAGTGGCTGTTTAACTGGATCGACTCTGACGAAAACATGTGTGCAGTCATACATTCCTTTTGTATAAAAAATGTATCTTTTATATGATGCGATGTTGCTGTTGGCCGAACTACTCTCATGTGACTTCGAAACTTTGTTAAGAACATCTCAGGATCAGATACGGCATTTATGTCGTCGAAGAATTCATTTGGAACTCGCAACACTGTGCCATATAGCATTTCCGCTGCTGACGATTTAAGATCCTCCTTATAGCATGTCCGTAATCCCAGCAGAACAGTTGGAAGCATTTCAGACCAAGGAAATTCTGGGTGACACATGAGTGCAGCTTTAAATGATCTGTGCCATCTTTCCACAAAACCATTCGATTGGGGATGATAAGGGGTAGTATAGATATGCTTACCACCGACCATCTTGAGCAGCTGCTTAAATAAATCTGATTCAAACTGACTGCCTTGGTCTGTAGTTAACGTCTTAGGCGTACCATAACGAGCTACCCAATGTGTCCAGAATGCTGTGGCAACTGTCTCCGCTGTCATGTCTTTTAATGGCACCGCTTCAGGCCAACGTGAGAACCGGTCAATAATCGTAAGACAATAGCGATATCCTTGTTGAAGAGGCATTACTACGATGTCCATGTGAACGTGTTCGAATCTGTTGTCAGGAACTTCGATTTTGCTGGGCTGAAGTGAGTTGTGTTTATGAATCTTAGCCCGTTGACATGGAAGGCAGTTGCGACACCAGAGAAGGACATCTTTGTTCATGCTTGGCCAAATGTAGCTCTGGCGTAATTGCTTCAGAGTTGCCCTGCCACTGGGATGAGATAAACCATGCACAGATCCAAAAACTCGATGACGCAGACTCTGTGGTATGTAGGGGCGTATTGTACCCGTTGACACGTCGCAGTAAATAAGAGTGTTGTCGTCGCCACGAATCGATTTTAAATCCAACGAGGAAGTACCCTTTAGCAATTCACCGAGCTCGGAATCAGAAGCCTGTGCTTCTTCAATATTGACAGTACTAATTACAGTTGGCATCTTAATCTCGCACAGTCGTGACAGTGCGTCCGCAACTGTATTCTCCTCGCCTTTGACATGCAGAATCGTGGTTGTAAACTGTGATATATAGTCAAGGTGCCTTAACTGTGTTACCGTTGCCTTTTCAGGACGTTGATTAAAGGCGAAGATTAATGGCTTATGATCCGTTTTGATAACAAAAACACGTCCTTCTAACAGATGTTTAAAGTGTCTTACTGCTTCGTAAATTGCCAACAACTCGCGATCGTAAGTGCTATAGCCACGCTCTGTTTGAGTTAGCTTTTTCGAAAAAAACCCAAGGGGTTGCCAGACATCAGCAACCTGCTGCTCGAGTGAAGCACCAATGGTTGCATCTGAAGCGTCACAGACTAGGGCCCAATTGGTGTTCGGCGTTGGATAAGATAACATTGTAGCGTCTGCTACATTCCGTTTGCATGCCTCGAAGACTTGTATAAGCTCTGGTGTCCATTGAATGATGCGCTTGTCATTCTTTTTAATGTCTCTTGTCAGCTCCGTAAGTGGTGCCTGGGTGTGAGATGCTTGAGGTAGGCAACGTCTGTAGTAATTGATAATTCCAAGAAATCGGCCAAGTTCGCAAATTGTATTTGGTCTCGATAGCTCAAGATAGCGTCAATGCGATCAGTTGGGGGTTTGATTCCACTTTTGCTGAAGATATAACTCAAGAATCGAACCTCTTGTTTAGCAAGTTGACATTTACTAACGTTGATACAGAGACCGTTGTGTTGCAAAATGTTGAAGACTGTACGAAGATGTTGTTCATGTTCATCCGCTGTTGTTGACGCAATAAGAATATCGTCAATGTAACAATACACAAAACCCAAGCCTCGAAAAAATGTTATCCATAAAGCGTTGAAACGTTTGTGTAGCGTTTTTAAGTCCAAACGGCATTTTCAGGAACTCTACTAGTCCAAAAGGGGTGCAAACTGCAGTCTTTTTGATCTCGCTCTCAGCCATTGGTACTTGGTAATAAGCACGTACCAGGTCGAGGGTTGAGAAAATAGTTTTTCCGTGTAGTTGCTCTGCAAAATCGTATATGTGAGCGATTGGGTAGCGATCCGGTACTGTTACAGCGTTTAACTTCCTATAATCGCCACAAGCGCGCCAGCTGCCATCCTTTTTTGTCACGAGATGTAATGGACTGGACCAGGAACTCTTAGACGGTCGACAGATGCCTTGCTCGATCAATAAATTGATCTCCGATTTTGCAGCTAACAATTTATCACCAGCAAGACGACGAGGGCGATCAGCAACAGGGCTGCCGGTGGTCTCTATGAAATGGCATACATCGGTGTTGTTATTAACAGTGAGGTCTGATGTACGTGTCACCGCAATAAATTCCTGTAGCAGGCCACGAAAGTCAACAGCGTTGTCGACAGTAGAAATGACTGTGTTACTTCCATCATTAAGGTGCGCGCTAGTGGTTAGACCTGTCGTTGAGTCGATGAGTTGCTTGTTGTTGAGATCGATCAGCAATTGAAATTTTGAAAGGAAATCAGCGCCGATGATCGGTGTGTGAGTATCAGCAATGATGAAAGTCCAACTAAACTCCCGACGAAGTCCCAAGTTTAATTGAATGACCTGTTTGCCATACGTGAAGATAGGTGTTTGATTAGCTGCATACAATATAAGATCGCTTTTTTGTGAATTTTGCTTAAACGCAGAACGCGGTACAACAGAAATCACCGAACCAGAATCCAGCAGAAATCGTGTCCTTGATATCTTATCATAGACGTGTAGGCGACTCTCAGGGGGTGCTGTCATATTGCTGACAGAGTATTAGCTGTCGCCGTGCAGCTGAACAGGCGACAGCTGCGTTAGTTTAAATTTGCTTTGTAAGTGCAGCCAGGTCGGCACTTCTGAGCCTTGTCACCGAATTTTTTGTGGTAACAACACATCGTCGATGCTTGGTCGTTTCCTCCGTTGGATAAATCGTGTGATTGTCCCTGTAATAGATTTTGCTGTTTTAGATATTTCATCTCTCTTTGTAGTTTTTCAACTCTCTCAGAAAGTGAACGTAAGCTTTCGGCAACGTCTGCCAAAATCTTGGTGGGAGCAATTGCGTTGACAGCATCGGGTGTAGCAGCAGCGGCATAAGTATCACTCGTTCCATTAGCCTCGAGCATCCGGTCAGCAGTGGCTGCAAGTCTGTCAAGATCTGCTTCCGGCCACACAGACAGTATTGGGCGAACTTCAGATGGCATTTCTGCAAGGAAAAGCGTGCGGATGATACTTTCATATTGCTCGCCAGGTGCCAGACGACGCATGTGAGCCAGAATATCTGACGGTTTTTTGCCAGTTGCTCCTCCGTGCAACAAACGGCGCAACATAGACTCAGCCGACTCGGCGAACTTAGTAGTAGCCTAGCTTTGAGAACGGGGTATTTGTCAACATCTGGTGGATTTTGGACCAAATCAGCTACACTCAATGCAATATCTTCCTCCAACTGTACAGTAATGAGATCGAACTTGTCCACGTCGTTGATGATGCTGTTGAGGCGAAATGCGCGCTCAACTTGTGCAAACCAGAGTTGTGGATTGCTCCGAGTGAATTTTGGCACATTAATTTGTAGACGATGAACTGGTGCAACAACCGGTGCAGTGGTGGCTTGTTGTCTTGCTGTGTCTTGGAGTGCCACACGTAATGCGTCCATTTCTCTTTGCATTGTGCGAAGTTGCTCTTCGGTATCATTCAATGGTTCAGTCATGTCGTTTCTTTCAAAATTAAGTTTCCTCCTGGTCAATGAGCGAAGATTGTATCGTGGTTGTTGCATGCGATTCTATTAGTTGATATAAGTTTGCGGCCCGTTAATGCATGTTCATAAAATGCGTCGTATATATGAACGTGCGTGCGTTATTTCACCACAGGAGTCTGATGAAATCTCTAGAGCTGATGCAATAAGTACCAACATGTTAGTTTTTATATTCGCAAGAAGTTTTTAATCACGTCGGGGTCACCAATATGGCGGATTGAATACGCCATTAGTTGTTCAAAGAGCTTTAAGCTTTATTATTCTTTATTTTCAAACGTTTTAATTGGACGCGAGCTTTCATTAGCGCGTAATAAGAAAAAAGTACTCAATTCAATTTTGCTGCGAAAGATATCGATAACTTAACATATAGTGTTGCTTAACTAATAGGTGGCTAACAGGGTTGCCACAAGCGCAAAAGCGCGAGCGCCATCTGTCGAGATTAATTTTTAAAGCATGTTCATATGTACATACATAGGAACATACCTACATAGGTCGAAGGGTATCCCACTGCCGCGTGCTGCGCGACTGTTGCTTTTCTTACTGGTTTTCTTTTGATAAAATATGAAAAGCAACGGTTGCCGCGAATGCGGAACGAAACTCGACATATTCACTGAGGTATACAAATATGACGCTATTATTTTGCGCTAGAAGCCCCAGAAAGAAATGAGTATGTGGTAGCGGCCTTCTTGGACATTCAACAAGCTTTTGATAGAGTGTGACATCATAAAGCAAAACAAATACTGACACCTGAGCTATGCCAGGTTGTAATGAGCTCTTTCTTAGGACGTATTTTCCGTTTGACGACTGATGGATGCATATCTTGCGTCAAAGATATTGAAGCTGGAGTTGGGGTACTCCACTCTTTACTCTATATTCACCGCGGACATCCCCACCCAGACAGCAGTCACTGGAGTTTAGCGCAAAGACCTGTTGATTGTGACCCCGCGGTTCTAACAAAAAGCAACAGCAACGGTCATACTTAACTCCCGTACTCTCATGTATGCTGATGATGTCAAGCTATGTTTTCAATTTAAAGACGACTCCTGTCATTCTCGCCTTCAATCCGACTTAGACTTTTTCTACTCTTGGTGTCGTGCAAATCGTCTTAATCTGAACAGATCCAAATGCAAGCTGATGACATTCTCACGAGCCTGTCCCTAAGTACGTATCTTACTCTCTCTGTGGTTGTATCCTGGAAAGAATTTCCCTGGTTGATGATCTAGGGGTCCGTTTGGACCGCAAACTCAAGTTTTGCGAACATACATATATCATCAATGGTTAATAAAGCTATGGGTGTGCTCGGCTTTATTAAGGTATGGTCTAAGGAGTTTGACGATCCTTACCTAACTAAGACTCTTTTCACCTCGCTTGTTCGCCCAATTCTGGAGTACGGATCATGTGTCTGGAGTCCTCAGTACACAGTTCACAAGGATCGCATAGAATCCGTACAGAAAAACTTTTTAATATTTGCCTTGCGAGGCCTTAACTGGGATGTAAATTCAAGACTTCCTTCCTATCCTAGTAGACTCTTGTTACTAAATCTGCCTTCCCTAGCCAATCGTATAACTATGCTTGGTGTTATATTTATTAATAACCTTATACAAGGGGACATAGATAGTAACGACTTGCTTAGTCGACTACACTTCTCTGTCCCTGGTAGAATCACCCACTTCCTCTAAATCGTTCCTATTGTAGCTCGAATTATGCCCTGCATGAGCCTTTCAGGGTATTATGTTCGGACTATAATAAACTATATTACATTGTATCTAACAACAACAATAATTCTGTATCTTGCTTAAAATCACTAATCCTCACCTACCTTTCTAGTAACACACCTCCTCACCTACCTTAGTAGTAACACTTATCTCATTTCTAGTAGCAGTAGGACTTATTAACTAACTGCATGCTTAGAACATTCTAATCGCCATTTTGATTAGGCTTTGCTTACTAACACTAACTCTCCTGATCTGATTGGGGTTTTCTGGGTGTTCCCCAATTCTCTGCAACAAATGTTGGATCGGCTCTTTAATTTTTTTATCCCAGAGTCAAATTTTATTCAATTAATTTCTTTTTCTTTCTTTTCAAGTCAAGATTTTACATTTTACATTTAATTTATAATTATTAATTATAACTATTAATTGTTTTTTCTTTTTACTTTTAAACAGTCGACTGACCTTAGTCCGACTATAAACTAATTAAATATAAATATAAATATTTGAATACACCCTAATCCAATATTAAAAAAAAAAATTTTGGAAGTTTTTAAAAAAATGTTTAGGTTAGATTGAAATTTAGACGTGATAGGCTGGTTTTGACATTGGATTCAAATTTGGAAGGTCAAAAAATATATAGAACATATATCGCATGACCTGATCATGACCCATTATTTTTTGGAGTTTCGAAAATTTTTCGAGTTTTTTGAGGTTAAGTCGAAACTCAGACGTGCTACGTGAATTTTGACTTCGGATTCGGAGTTAGAAGGACAAAATGCATGTTAAAATATATATCGTATGCTCAGATCAGGATTCTATATCTTTTGGGGGATATTCTAAGGTTTTTTAGTTTTGTGAGGTTATGTCGAAGTCCAGATGTGATAGCGAAATTCTGATTGAATTGATTCGAATTCAGCGACCCAATATACATATACTTACGTAGTTATTGTTTTTAGTCAAATAAATGATCCGTCTGTAACGAAGACTAAGATCAACGCTGTGGAGTTTAAACGTAGGGAAATAAACACGAACGGGTTCCGGTTATATCCACTTTATTCTCTTACTGTCAGCTTAAGACTAAATGTACAGAGTTTTGATCGACTCGAAGTGAGCCGCGAGAAACGGAAATGTGTTTGTCAGCATTTTTATTTATCTGTGTTTTTAAGTGCATGCAGAAGGAATGATGAAGTTATACAACAATTATGCGCTTTACTTTTTTGTCGATTCAAGTTTCGTTACGTTGTGTTGTGTATTTATGCACGCGCAAGATTGTATGCGCGTTGTTTTTGTTAGATTTAAGTTTATGTAAGCGTAATATGAGAAGCATATTATGTTACTTCCCTCCCCTTAAAAGGAAGCTTATGCTTCTATTGGGGTTGACGCATATAATCTTGGTAATGCAGTTGGGTTTGTATCTTGTGTTTCTATAATTGTTTTTGTTGTTTTTAGTTTTAAGTAGATACAAATTATACAAAATGTAAGGCTAATGATTGATACAATAATAGAGACTGTAATATTATTATTTGATATTAGTTTTACAATGTCCTTATGTTCTATTGGTTTTATTTTTATTAGTTCAATGGGTGTGTACAATGGGGTAAGATTTATTTCGGGATTTAGCTTGTTTTCGTTTAATGTTATTTTTCCTATTTTAATTTTACATTGTTTTATTGTTATTATTTTATTGCCGTTAATAGTTACATTTTTATTTATTTCTTGGCAATCTTGTTCTATAATAGTATTCTTTATGTTCCAAGTAAGGATATTGTTTGGTTCAACGTATTTAATTATTTGGTTAACTGTTGTGGGGACAAAATTGCAAATTGGTTTAGTTCTTTTTATAATGTTCTTAATACATTCGTTACCTATTTCTTTACAATTTTGATTATAAATTTTGCCATGTTCTTCAAAATAAGTATCTTTTTCGTTGTGATCGAGTTGGTACCCGTTATTATCTGGGTAAGGTATTATGTTAATTGTATGGACAGTTTTTTGCTTGATAGGGATATGTGCTATGATAAGTATTTGGTTAGTACTAGTCCAGGTTGATGTTTTGATTTGTAAGATGTTACTGCTGTCAACGTTCTCTAGTTTGTCGTGATTAAGTAATTTGGGATTAAATAGTCCTAGTCGCGAAAGTTGCATTCCCATTGCAATGTCTTCTATATACTCGGTAAATTGGATAAGTTCGTATATTAACTGTTCTCTGTTACTATGTTCGTTTAAGTATTTTTTTGTTCTTTGTATGTTATTGTTAATGAGTTGATTTGAAGTTGTTGGGTTTGGCATACTTTTGTAGACATGAGGAGGAGTATTATGATGAACCAGGGGCCTGCAGAATTGGAAGTTTATTAATTTTTTTCTGTTTTTTAAATTGGGTTTTGTAGTAATGTGTCTCTCTATTCCTATTGGTGATTTTATAATGGTCTTCGTCAGTTTGTTCGACGTTCTTTGTTAATTTAAAAGGGTTTTCTAATTTCCCTTTTTGCAACGGTCCTTTTCTATATCTAGTGTCGACGTTGTATTCTGTTCGGTCTTTGTTAATTTCGTTAATTTTTATTTCCTTGTTATGTTGTGTGTCTAGGATTGGTTGTCCAGCATAAATAAATATGTGGGCAGGAGTTTGTCCAGTAGTGTCATGTTTGGTTTTGTGGTTGTAAATGTAAAGAATAGTTTCTATTTTACTGAGTTTTGCTTCATTGTCATCGGAATTGTTTATGATACGGATTTTTTCGTTTATTGTTTTATGGAGCCTTTCTACATCTGCAACACCTGTTTTTGTGGTATTGAGTTGTAATTCTACGTTTTCAGTTTCGAGCCAACGTTTGAGGGCTAGACTGGAAAATGCGCCATCTCTGTCTGCCTTTAGAATTTCGGGTTTCCCCAACTGATTGAATATGCGCATTAGAGCACTTTTACATTCTATCCAATCTTTTGTTTTGATCTGCTCAAGGGTGGCGAATTTTGAATAAATGTCAATACAATTCAAATAGTGATTCCCTTCAGAGGAATAGATATCTATTACAAATTTATCGCGGCAATGTCCGGGTTTAGGGGTGACTTTCATTGGCATTTTTGTATTTCGGTGTTCAGTTTTTGCTAAGTTACAAACTTGGCATTCGTTAATTATATTTTGGATAAGGAGTTGGCTATTTGGGAAGTAGTATGTCTCGCCGAAAAGTTTTACCGTTTTCTGTATTCCGGGGTGTAGAAGTTTTTCATGTGTTTTTAGGATTAGTTCTTTGAAATTTGCGTATGTGGGAATGTTTTTTAATAAGATGAGGCATCGGAAAATCTTTGTATATCTTGGATTCATTGTCTCTTTATATGCCTTTTGGATTACTTCGAAATCTGCATCGCTTTCGATGTACAGAGCGCTGTTTTTTGAACAGAAGTAGTCGAGTAGATATCGTTTGGCTATTTCAGGGGTCATTTCTTCATATGAAAGGTGTATAATTTGTTTTTTGAAGTAAGTTTCTATTTCTGTACTATTGGGACCTTTGGTAAAGATGATTTGCCTCTTATGTTGATTGATAGCTTTCTCTGATAGTCTGATCAAATTGCTACTGTCTTCTTCAGCACTATGTTGTGTAGATTCACCAAAAAATGTTTCTTCTATCTTTACTCTAGAAAGTGCGTCTGCTACGTAATTTTCCTTTCCCTTTATGTATTTTATGTCGAAGTCATATTCCGAAAGTCTAATTTTCCATCTTGTTAATTTTGAATTAGGTTCTTTTAATTTGTGTAGCCAGCACAAGGGTTGATGGTCAGAAGCTACTTCGAAATGTCGTCCTAACAGATAGTGTCTGAAGGTTTTGGTGGCCCAAACTATTGCTAATAATTCTTTTTCTATGGCGCTATAATTGATTTCATGTTCATTTAATGTTCTACTGATGTAACTAATAGGGTGTCCGTCTTGTGACAAAACAGCTCCTAAAGCTACATTGCTAGCATCTGTTGTTAATGTAAATTTTCTCTCGAAATTCGGTATTTTTAGGATCGGATCTTCAGAGATTAATAATTTTAACTTTTGGAATGCTTCTAAGTATTCTGAACTGTTTATATCTATTGTTGCTCCTTTCTTTAGGCACTTAGTTAGGGGTTTGGCAATGTCTGAAAAGTTAGGTATAAATTTCCTATAATATCCTGTAAGTCCTAAAAAAGGCTTTAATTTCTTTAGTTTTTCTTGGTAGCGGATATTTAACTATAGCTTTGATTTTATCCGGGTTTGGTTTAATCCCGTCTTTAGTAATAACATGTCCTAAGAAGGTTGTCTTTTGTTTTAAGAACTCGCATTTATCTAGTTGTAGTTTTAAGTTTGCCTGCGATAATTTTTCGAAAACAGCTTGTAAGGCTTGAAGATGTTCTTCTAAAGATGTGGAGAAAACTATGATGTCGTCTAGGTATACTAGGCAACATTTATTTAAAAGTGGACGGAGTAAATTGTTCATGCATCTTTGAAATGTAGCGGGGGCATTTTTAAGCCCAAATGGCATTCGTGTGTACTCGTAGTGTCCATATTTTGTGGAGAAGGCAGTTTTGGCTATTGACTCTGAGTCCATTTCTATTTGATGAAAGCCCTTTGCAAGATCTATTGTTGTGAAATAATTTGACCTCCCTAGTTTCCCTAATATTTCGTCTATGTTTGGTATGGGGTATCTGTCGTTTATTGTTATTTCGTTCAATTTCCTATAGTCTATTACGATACGAAGCTTCTGCTGTCCAGAAGCATCTAGTTTTTTTGGTACGACCCAAATGGGGCTACAGTATGGTGAATTACTTTCTCGGATAATGCCCTGTTCTAACATGTCCTGGATCTGTTTTTCTACTTCCTTTTCATATGTCTGTTGGAAACTATAAACTTTAGAGTAGACGGGGATATTGTGTGTGGTATTAATAATATGTTTTTCTTGGTTTGTGAATGTGAGAGTATCACCTTCGCGAAATTGGATGTCTTGGTATTTTGTCAGTAGATTAGTTAGTTTCAATTTTTCTTCTACGTTAAGGTGTTCTAATCGGAACAAGTTCTCCTGAAGTGTGGAGGTCTCTAAATAAGTGGGGTCTTGTGGAAATGAAGGGTCCGCTTGAATATGGTTGTGTTCTGTAATGCTGTTACCGTCTTTTATCTTGTATGTTTTGTTAAATAAAGTGGCAGTTTTCTCTTTATAGTCGATTATGGCTTTGGCTTCGGACAACAATTTGCGTCCAATCAGCATGTCATAATGATCTGAGAACTGGTGGATCAAGAACTCTTGGGCAATAGGGAAGTAGTTGTTAGGTGGTATATTCGTAAGTTCATTAATTATTAAAGGTCCATTACTGGTGTGGATTAGGTAATTGGTTTCTCGTGTTGGTGTTTGGAAAATATTTCGTGTAATCATGTTTATCGTAGATCCTGTATCAATTAGACATTTCAGTTCGGTATTATTATGTTTGATCGTTATATATTGGCTTGATCCGGGGGCTACTAGCCGAAAATTTTCTGCTTGTTCGGGGTTGTCTGGTTCGTTGTCATTTGTTGTTGGTGTTTCCTCTTCTGTTGTTTCTGAATTGTCGTGGTTCTGTTCAGGGGGATACTGAATTAATTCTGGGGTATAGTTCGATTGATAGGGATAAGGCTGAGGTTGAAAATATTCTGGATAGTAGGGATAATAGTAATTATAGTTATAGGGATATTCGGGTTGGTTAGACGTTACTTCTTGATATCTTAGCTCTTCTATGCTCATTTTAGACTGTCCGCTGTCTGACGGTCTCTGTCTTTTTTATTGGGTTATTAGTCTGTACGTTTCCGGTTTGTGGGTATGTTGTAGGCATGTAAGTGTGGCTAGGTCCAAAGCGATTTTGGTCAAAGATATTAGTAGGGAGAATATGGGGGTTCTGGCGGAGCCCGGAGTCAATGGGGATTCTGGAAAGTTCACATTCAGTGCAAAAAGTTGAGCTTTTTCTTGCTTATCGCTCGCATTTGGCTCCGCCATCCCACCCGTTGTTGTTGTAGATTTGTATGGCAGGAAATGGCTCCGCCAGGGACCCCGCCGGCGGGAGTCGCTGGCGCCCGAGATTGTGACACTCTCGGGCGCCAGCGACTCGCAAACGTCGTGGGGATTCTGGCGGAGTCATTTCCTGCCATACAAATCTACAACAACAACAGGGTGGAGATTTCTGGCGGAGCCAAATGTCAGAGGGCCGCGGCCAGAGGGGCGGGGTCGAGGGCCGGGGCCAGGGCCGGGGCCAGGGCCAGGGCCAGGGCCAGGGCCAGGGCCGGGCGAGGCCGAGGGCGGGGTCGAGGGCCGGGGTCGAGGGCCGGGGTCGAGGGCCGGGGTCAAGGGCCGGGGTCGAGGGCCGGGGTCGAGGGCCGGGGTCGAGGGCCGGGGTCGAGGGCCGGGGTCGAGGGCCGGGGTCGAGGGCCGGGGTCGAGGGCCGGGGTCGAGGGCCGGGGCCAGGGCCAGGGCCAGGGCCGGGGCCGGGGCCGGGGTCCGGGGGCCGGGGTCGAGGGCGAGGGCAGGGCCTGGGGCCGGGGGGCCGGGGCTAGCTGGCGTGATAGCTAGTTAGCGAGATAGCTAGTTAGCTAGTAAAGAAACGTATGTGAGTTTTATGACTTAGTTTTAATTTGCAAGCGATTTGAATATAGCTTTACAATGAGAAACATTAATACTAATGCTATTAGAGATCAAATAGAGGATTTACAAGCACCTAGTTCTTTTCTGGTAGCACAGATAATGGAAGATTTGAATTTGCATATACTATTTCCTGAAGTCGAAAATTATTTCCCTGACGATATGTATACCCTTATGGTTTTTGATGAAGGCATACCGGACACAGATGACGAGAGTGAATAAATCAGTATTTTCTCTTATCTTCTTTTATGAGTAAGTAAATGTTAAATGTTAAACGAACTATGTTAATATGTTAATTTATTTTATTTTTCAGTCTTCAATAAACTATTAATCATGACGGATATAATAGCAGTTAAAATTCAGAATTTTTTATTGAACCATGGCGCAAAAATATTTGACGAGGATATCATACTTCTTTGGCGAACATTATCACTAATATGGACCAATAAAGGATTTGAAGACATATTTAAACATATAGACACTAAGACAACTGCTGTAATTAACATGAATCTCTATTTGAATAAAATAATAATGCAATGTTTAGATATTATATGCCGATATGAATTGTTAACAAGAAAAGAACAAGAAATGATTCTCAATAGAACAAAAAATAAATAACGAAATATTCATCTATAATTCTAACAACAAGATATGATTCACAATAAAACCAACAAAATAAAACAAAAGTTATATTTCCATTGTTTTCATTGAAATAACGAAATAGTCATCTACAAACAAAAAAAAAAAAAAAACAATAACGAAATATCCATCTACAAACCAAAGAACAAGATATGATTCACAATAAAACAAAAAATAAAAGTTGTATTTTCCATTGTTTTTTATTTAAAACAGTATTTTATTAAAATCTGTTTTTAAACCAAAATTTATTCCATAAATTTGATGACATCCTGGTTGATGGAGTTCCTGCTGACCATAATCGAGCATCTTGCTTTCGAAAGCATATCAAAATGGTAATCACCAAATCTCCAATAGTTGTGCGGCATCTGCACGAAGCAATCCTCCAGTTCAAGCTCCAAACTCTCTGGTTCCAAATGGCTTCGGCGAAAATTTAGAATACGGAAAGGTTTTTCCGGATCTATTTCATAAATTTTCACCGAAGCTTTTTCATTTTCTCCATTCAACTCTTTTTATAATAGAGTTAAGTTGTTGACGATCCATTTTATGTTTTTTTGGTTAAAAATTTAAAAGTGAACTGATTCATACTGCTACTATGTACCCCGTTTTATACCGACTAAGACGCTAGTTTTCTTGAATAATTGGATCACCCCATGCAACAACGATTTAGATAAATTTAATTGTTTGCTTATTTCATTATTTGTTGTTGTTGGAAATACAAGATAATTTTTTTGTCAATATTTATTCAACACTTATTTTAATACAACAAAAGAATCTTTAAATATAATTCTTGTTTGATTTGATATAAAATCATGACGTGTTTCTATACTACATTTATACGTAGCAAGTAATTTATAGTAGTCGTTAGGAATTTCCCAATATTTTTCCTCCATTTCCAGGAAACAGTTTGATAGCTCCAATTCCAAAGAGTTCTGTGTCAGATGATCTCGTCTATATCCTACTATTATGTGTTCTTCGTTTAGTGATAGGTCATCGATTTTTATTTTTTTTCTTTTCATTTATCGAATTAAGAGTTCTAATTACTTTTTTAATTGCTTTATAATCTTCTCGTGCGTTCATAGTAATCTTTTTAAATTTTATGTATTTTGAATTTGAGAGAATAACTTTCAACTGAATTGTAAATGAATAACGTTCTACTTTTATACCAAAATTATATACGTATTTAAACGTTTTATCAGAGCTTGGGTTTATATATGTTTAATAACATCATATTTATTATAGTTTGCTTTACAATAAAGAAAAAATAACATTTTATCAATGTCCGGTCGCATGTTTGTTTAATGTGAGCTTTTATCACAAACACATGTTTCTTTGTTTAAGCTCTTCCTATATAATACTCTGTATGTAGCGAAGCAATTTTATTCATATTTTTACATTTGAACTGAAGATGTCACAAGAAGCAGCGTTGGAGAACTGGAATGTTCATGGCAAAACACAGAAGCGAGCAATTAAAAGCATTAAGGATTTGGAAGCTGAGATACCCTTTGAAATTATGAAGGCCGTTCGAAAAACTACTGTTTATGGTGAAAAAATAATGATTGAGTGTAAAGATTTCGTAGTCTTTCTACCAGATCGCTATAATAACTTATCTGATGAAGATGTAAATTTATTTAACGTCGGAAAGTATAAATTTATAAAAGAATTTGACGGTCCAGATAATTATTCACTACGTTTTGTAAAAGGAGAATAAATATTTTTTTATAAAAATATAATAAAAGTTTAATAAATGAAATAAAACAAAAAAACACAACAAAATGGAGTTTTTATGTGAACATTGTGGAAAAGTATTTAGTAAAAACCAAAACTTAGTTCGACATATAAAAAATCAACATTCAAATACAAGTATAAACCATGATATATATTGCGATGCGTGTAATATATATATTAAACATGAAAATTATACACATCATCTGCGTACTAATTCTCATAAAAATTGTGCAAGTAAAGAAATATCTGATAATATAAAATGTGTATCGAGTATATTTAAAAATCGAATTTCAACATATATCTTTAAAAACCCTGATAAGAACAATTTGAATGTAGGAAATATGTTTACTACAATCAGCGCTGAAATACGTATATAAACTACTGGAAGATGCGCTTACTAAACATATTAATATCAAATTCAATTTTGAACTATTTTGTAATTATGTTTTAATTAAAGTTGATGAAGATTTGTGTAAAATTGAAGTGAAAACACATCAAACAAAAATGCGAATTTTAAATTTAACTATGAATCATAATGAAATAAAAAAAAATAATCGAAGATTCTTTCAACATAATTTTAATAAAAATGAGTGAATTTCAAGAACGTGATAGCGGTTGGTCTTTAACTGAAATATTACATTTAGAAATTAATATAAATAAATATCAACCACTTAAGGGTTCGAACTATATACCCTTACCAAAAATAATACAAGATAAAAAAGGCCTGTGTTAATGTTTATAAAAATGATAATTATTGTTTTAAATGGGCTATATTATTTGCCTTTACCGAAGTAACTAAAATTCATAATATAGAAAAAAATGTATTTATATTCAATAATACAACAATAAACTTTTCAAATATAAATTTCCCCACACCGGTAACTGATATAACAAATTTTGAATATAACAACCCTAAAATAAGTATAACTCTACTTGGATTAGATGAGCAAAACCACATAATTGGACCATATTATTTTAGTAAAAATAATAACGCTTCACATGAAATATACCTATTATTTTTGGAAAAAGAAAAAACATGTCATTATGTTTTGATAAAGGATATTTCAAGGTAAGTATATATGTAATATATAAATATGTTTTTACAAAATTCTTTTTTCCCAGATTACTTCGAAGTCAACTGACAAAACATAAATGTCGAGTCTATCTATGTAATAAATGTCTATTATATTTTCATGACAGTAACAAACTACAACAACATCGCCCTGAATGTAATAAAATTGTTACTCAATTACCTTCAATTAATAATAATATAATTAGTTTTAAAAACTATAAAAAACAATTAGATATTCCTTTTGTTGTATATGCTGATTTTGAATGTATATTACAAGATGTTAATATTGAAAATTCAACTAATATAAGATCAATACAAAAACATATTCCTTATGCATATAGCTATTATATTAAATGTTCTTTTGATAATAACTTAAATATATTTAGAATATCGTATATAACGGTACAGCTTGTTCAAACCATTTTATACAAACTTTATATAATGATTGCTTACAACTTTATACTAATCATTTATCTGTAATTAAACCAATGAAAGTATTAACAGAATTTCAATTGAAATCTTTTGAATTAGAACAATATTGTCATATTTGTAAAAAATTGTTAAATTATGATAAGGTTAAAGATCATTGTCATTTAACTGGTGAATACAGAGGAGCTGCACATAATGAATGTAATTTAAATTATAAAATATCAAATTTTTTCCCAATATTTTTTCATAATTTTTCTGCATATGATTGTCATTTGTTTGTAAAGGAATTATCAACAATTGAAGGCGAAATAACAATAATATCAATTAGCAAAGAATTTTATATATCTATTTCTAAGAAAATTTTTTATAACACCAGAAAAATACTTTGAGCTACGATTTTTAGATTCGTTTAGATTTATGCCATCAAGTTTAGATAACTTAGCTGGTTATTTAAGTGATAATAGCTTAAAAACTGTTAGTTCATTTTTTCCAGAAAAAGAAGAGTTTAAATTAGTAAAACGAAAAGGTATATTTCCATATGATTATCTTAACTCAATTGAAAAATTAAACGATAAACAATTACCATTACAAGAACATTTTTTTAATAAATTAACAAATCAATTTTGTAGTGAAGAAAATTATATATATGCTCAACAAATATGGAATGTTTTTAAATGTAATAATTTATTAGATTATCTTTTATTATATTTAAAAATAGATGTACTTTTATTATGCGACATTTTTGAAAATTTTAGAAATATCTGTCAACAAATATATAATTTAGACCCATGTCAATATTACACAACCCCTGGCTTATCTTGGGATGCGATGTTAAAAACAACACAAATAGAAATAGAACTTTTAACAGACATCAATATGCATAATTTTATAATGAAAGGTATTAGAGGTGGACTTGTTCAGTGTGTTAAACGACACTCAGTTGCAAATAATAAGTATTTACATGATTATGATCCAAACAAAAAATCTAATTATATTATATATTTAGATGTTAACAATCTATATGGTTATGCTATGTCACAATATATACCATATAAAAATTTTGAATGGAAAGAAGATATTGAAAGTTTCAATTTAATGAATATTGAACCAGATGCTGAAATTGGTTATATTTTAGAAGTAGATTTAGAATATAGTGAGTCACTACATGATTATCATAATGATTTACCATTTTGTGCAGAAAATAAACGAAATGAAAATATGAAATATACAAAATTGATCGCAGATTTCACACATAAAACAAATTATATAATACATTATAGAAATTTACAACAATGTTTAAAACATGGTATTGTTTTAACTAAAATACATAGAATATTACAATTTAATCAATCAGATTGGTTAAAGAAATATATTGATTATAATAATCATTTTAGAACATTGGCCACAAATGACTTTGAAAAAAATTTTTTTAAACTTCTTAACAATGCTGTATATGGCAAGACCATGGAAAATGTTGATAAAAGAAAAGAAATTAAATTGGTATGTAGTTGGGAAAATAAGGGTAAAAAGTTAGGCGCTAGAAATCTTATTGCTAAATTTAATTTTCATAGTTTACTACAATTTAATGAAGAAATGTTAGCTATACAAATGCAAAAGGGAAATATTTTTTATAATAAACCAATATATATTGGTTTTACTGTGTTAAATTATCAAAATATAAAATGTATAGTTTTCATTATGATTATATGAAACCAAAGTATAACACAAATATTAGTTTAATGTATATGGATACCGATTCTTTTTATATATGATATTGAAACTATTGATTATTATAATGATATTAAACCAGATATAATAAATCATTTTGATACATCAGAATATGCTATTGATAATATATATAATCTACCTTTATTAAATAAAAAACATTTAGGCATGATGAAAGATGAATGTAAAGGAAACTTAATTAAAGAATTTATTGGTTTAAGAGCAAAAATGTATTCATTTAAAATCATTTCTTCTGAAAATAATATAATTAAGTCGAAAGAAATAAAGAAATTAAAAGGTGTGAAAAAAAGTGTAACATCAAAATTAACTATTAATGATTTTCGTAATTGTTTATATAGAAAGCAAAATCAAGTTCATACGATGTATTTATTTAAATCAAAATTACATGAGATATATACACAGGAATATATGAAAGTTTCGTTAAATTATTTAGATGATAAGCGATTTATAAAAGAAAACAATATACATACTCTTGCATGGAACCATAAAGATATTCAATAAAAACATTATGTTTTTTTTTATTATATATTATATTTATTAAATAAAAATTTTAAACATAAATGTCCACAATTAAAAGTATTAAATTTTTGTTTATTTTTATAATTGTATTCAATAGTTGGCTTCAAATACGTAATTAACTCTATAGGTGGTTTTAAATCACCAAAACTATCAAAATATTCTTTATAGTCATGTTTTTTATAATATGCTACCCAGTGTGTGCCTACACCGCTATCACTATCTAAGTTGATAATACCGCATTCGTTAATCCATGGTTTTGTTTTTGGTAAACGATCACGCATGAAAACGCCACGAAAATACTTGAGATATTTTTTTACCGTACTCATTTAAATCAACATCAGTTAGTGGTCGTTTGGGTAGCTTCGCTAAAAGTTTTTTGAAGATTTATTAAATGGACTATAAAATAAACCATAACCCTTTTTATATGGTTTTAGAAAGAGTCCTTTTCCCATAGCAATTGATTCCATATGACGATTATGTCGTGTTGCTTCTGCTAGTTGTTGTTTTCCATTTTTAACATCATTTATTGCTTTTGCTATAGCTGTTCCACCACTCGCAAGACCACCAAGTGCAGACAATGCTGTAAAAATCGGAATCAAAGGTAAAAATCCTCCTATTTTTGGTAATGGTATCACTCTTGGAATGATTGAATATGCATTTTTTCTATTACATTTCATAGAAGTTGGAATTGTTTGTCTTGATATTGTGATCGCTTCATTCAAATCTGTGGGATTTTTACGTTTTAATACTTTCAATGTTTTTTTCACAACATTTTTAAATAACAATGTTGATGAACGTTTTTTCATTTTTCGTTGCCGTTGTTGTTGTTTACGAGTTTTTTTTTTTTTTTTTCTGTTTCGTTTTTTTGTTGATGATGTCATACCAAGACCAAATTTAACTTTTGCTTTCATTGCATTCGTAACAAACCATGCGCCGGATTTTTCTTTAAATGTGCTATCTTTTGCTTTTACTCGCCCCCACGCTTTTTCAGCTAATATGTTATCAGCTTGATGTCGTTTTTCTAGGTTCTCTTTATTATTATTTACGGTTTGTGAATATATTATATCATGTTCTCGACATGCGGCATCTAATGGATTTATACCTTTATCCCCTCTAGCTAAACGTTCTGCAAGTTTTGTTCCTGGTCCACAAAACTGATAGCCACCCGGTAAATGTAATTCAAATGGTAATTTATTTATGAGGCTGTTAACAATGCTACCACCAATTTTATACTGATTTGGTTTATTTTTATTATATATGATAGTCATTTTATAATATTAATAAATCGATTGTTAATCGATAACAAAATTTATAATAAATATTTTGTTTTTAATTATAGACAAACATGTGTCTTATGTTATATATATAACATAAATGAACTATATTATTATTATTCATTGTATTTATAGAAAGAAAGAAAGAAAGAAATATATACATAGAAACATGCGTATACATAAACAACAGAAACAAATAAAAAAACGCTACAGTCAGGAGCTGACTGTATAAGGCCATGGATTATCATAGTATACCGTAGGCAATAGGTATAGGTATGCACTTCTAGCGCGTACCAAATTTCATTACAGTTGTTTCTTCTTGATTTTAATTTTTTTTGACTGTAACTTTTCTTTTAGTTTATTAGAATAAAAAAATAAAAAAAACAAAATAAGAAATAATTAATAAACGAAAATTCGCACCCGCCTCAACCGGGAGTTGAACGCACGCACTCTCGCGCAGCCGTCCGCCACTCTAACCACTCGGCCATTGCCTCATTTCTTCGCGCATCGGCAAAGCTGCATTGTGAACCAATTCTGTTCCCATACAATGCAAATAAAAAGTTTAATAAAATGCTGTGTGTCTGACGCTAGATTTGAACTTCGGTATGCTTGCGTAAATTAGGTCTGCCTAATTATTATATACATGTATGTTCAAAGTGAGTTTAATTCGTATCATATCTCACTTATTTATAGTCCGATTTTAATGAAATTTTCACATAACGCCCGTGGCAAGGTATTTGTCATGTATGATATATAACTTTGGTTGTTGAGTTAATATTGTAGGTTTTAAGTAGTTATTTCTGATTTACAGAGGCGGGAAGGGGCGTGTCCAAATTTTAAAAAAACTTTGAGACACTGCAATATATATGTATGTTGTCACAAAATTTGATGACTCTAGCTCTTATAGTTTCTGAGATCCAGGTGTTCATACAGACAGACGGACAGACGGACAGACGGACAGACAGACATGGCTCAATCGACTCGGCTACTGATACTGATTCAGAATATATATAGTTTATGGGGTCGGAGATGCCTCCTTCTGCCTGTTACGCACATTTCCGTTCCGACAAACACAATAGACCATGAATTTTTTTTAAAATCCATGGCCTAAATACGAAATATTGATAAAGAATGCGGTGAACGAGATAAAAATAAAATAATAGTTCACAGCCCGCTGTTACCAAATTCTATACGTGCATTAATTGTGGGCCCATCTAATTGTGGGAAAACAAATGTTATGATAAGTTTAATAGAAAGCCCTAATGGTCTTAAATTTAAAAATATTTATATTTATTCTAAGTCATTGTATCAACCTAAATACCAATATTTAATAAAATTGGTTAAACCAATAAAGGGAATGCATATATACACATTTTCTGACAAAGAACAAGTTTTACCTCCAGATAAAGCAAAAATAAATTCGATAATGATATTTGATGATGTTATCTGCGATAAACAAAATACAATAAGAGATTATTTTTGTATGGGTCGTCATAAGCATATTGATTCTTTCTATTTATGTCAAACATATACAAAGATACCAAAACATTTAATTCGTGATAATGCTAATTTAATTATTATTTTTAAACAAGATGAAATGAATATAAAACATATATATAATGATCATGTATTGGGGGATATGTCGTTTAAAACTTTTATAAAAATGTGTACTAAATGTTGGGAATATAAATATGGTTTTCTTGTTATAAGTAAAGATAATGATATTAATAAAGGACGTTATAGAAAAGGTTTTGATAATTTTATAGAATTATGATTTTTATATGTTGAAAACCTGACAACAATTATTTATCAGCTTCTGATCAGCTTCTGATCAGCTTCTAATCAGCTTCTAATCAGTTTTTAAACAGCTTTTTGAAGAGCTTTTTAACAGCCTCCTATCAGCTAATAATATAATTATTATTTTATATTTACACAAATAATATATATTTAAACAGTAATAAAAAAGTTAAATAGTTAACAATTGTTTTTTAATGAAACAACAACAACAATGAAAAACTTAAATGAAAAGAGTAATTTGTTAAATAATATTGTTAAAGCAAGAACAATATTAAAAGAAAAATTAAATAGTATGAAGTTAAATGAAATCGATAGAATTAATGCTTTTGATAAAACTTTTAAGCCGATTACACAGCCTTTAAATGTAATTGCACAAAATTTAAATAAAAGAGGAAGAAAAAACGAATGAATGATTTTTGAACAGGATGTTGATGATTATAATGAATCAGAAGAAATGAAATTTAATATAAATAATAAACGTAAAAAATGTAATAAGATACTTAAAATTAAACGAAAAAAAATAGATAATCAACAACAACATATTAAAATAGAAAAACAACTACTATCAAGTGATGATGATGATGATGATGATGATGATGATGATGATGATGATGATGATGTTGATGGTGGTGATGATAATGTTATTCCATTTGAAAATAATCAATTTTCTCTTCATTCTGATGAAACATTACATAATTTCGAAAGTTTTTTGGATAACCAAAGAGAAAAATATAATGATCTATTATTAAATACAGATAGTAATATAAACAAAGATCAAGCAGTTCAAAACCAAACAGTAGAAAATCAAGCAGTACAAAATCAACATCAAAATATTAAAAAAAACAATTTCTAAACGTCATAATATTGATAATATTCAATTACCTTCAAAAATTGTTAAAAACGAGATATTACAAAATGATAACACAGTTAATAAAAAACTTGAAAAAAAGTTTTAAAATCAATGGCCATAGATATTATAATATAAAAAAAAAAGCTTATGATTGTAATGATGATCTTAGAAATCAAGCAGTACAAAATCAACATCAAAATATTAAAAAAACAATTTCTAAACGTCATAATATTAATAATATTCAATTACCTTCAAAAATTGTTAAAAACGAGATATTACAAAATGATAACACAGTTAATAAAAAACTTGAAAAAAGTTTTAAAATCAATGGCCATAGATATTATAATATAAAAAAAAAAGCTAATGATGATAATGATGATCTTAGATTACTAATGTTAGCAAAAAATATAAAAAATAAAAATGAAAAGAAAATTATTACTCAACGATTACGAAAGATAAAACAAAAAAATGTAGATAACTATGGAAATAAACGAAGAAAATTAGATAACATAGTTTCTACCAATCATAAGTTAAATAAAAATTTTAAGAATAAAGTTGTAAAAAAATCATTGCTTTTAAAAAACTTTGAACTTTTAAAAAATAGAAAACAATTAGATATGTTATATGGTTTAAATGTAAAGAAAAAATGGTGTTTGGTATTATGGTAATAATAAATTAAAATATACTGATAAAATTATTAAAATTAATGATGTTAATTATAAATTAACAACAGGATTGTTTCAACTTCTATTTCATTCTAAACCAATTCAGTATTCAAAAACTGATTTAAAAAATTATAAACAAATTTTATTAGAAACAAATGCACATAAGCGAAACTTTCAACCTAATAGTCAAATTAAAGGATCTAAATCATATAAATATCAATATATCATAAAGAATTTATTCAAACCAAGATTACCTTTTGTCGGAAGAGGTACTATAACAAAGACTATTACATCAAAGGAAAAAGGATATATATATTGGGATGATCCCAATGAATTAGTTGATAGATTACGTTTACTATTAGCATCACAAAATGCTGGTAACAATAATCATAAAAATGAAATTATATCGATAATTGAAGAATTAAAAGAAGCTAATATAATAAAATGAGTCATATAAATAAATTTGGACAAACTAGTGATTCTAATCCTGGTTCTCTAAACAAAATAAAATTAAAACACTTTATTAATAAATATAATAAACATATACAAATGAATATTACTCAAATAGAAAAAGAAATACGAATTATTAAAAGTGAAATAAATAGTTTAAATACAACAATCGATGAAGATGTCGATCAAAATATAGTACAAATACAACAAACATATAAAGAGTTTTCTGATAAGTTTTTACAATTATACATAAAGCCAATAGAAAAAAAACTTCAGAATATTGAAGACATATTATTTCAAATAGTTACAAATAAAAATAATGATAGTAGTGTATCGAAAGTTAAAATAAATTTTCCAATTATTAAAGCTATAACAAAACAGTGATGAATATAAATAAAAGAAATATCGTTAATGAGTTACATAAACAAGCGAGAAAAAATTTTATAAGACGAAATGTAATAATAAAAGGTATTGATGACTTATGGCAAGCGGATTTAGTGGAAATGATTAACTATGAATTATATAATGATGGTTATCGTTATCTTTTAACTGTTATAGATACGTTTTCCAAAAAAGGATGGGCTACAGCAATAAAAAAGAAAAACAGCAGTTAATATTGTAAAAAGCATGCAAAATATTTTTAAGAATTCAATGAGAAAACCAAAAAATTTACAAACCGATGATGGAAAAGAATTTTTTAATAATTCATTTAAAAATCTTATGAAAATTTATCATATTAATCATTATTCAACATATAGTGTTTTAAAAGCTAGTATAGTCGAAAGATTTAACAGAACATTGAAAAACATGATGTGGAAAGAATTTAGTTATCAAGGTACTTATCAATGGATTAATATTTATAAAAATTTAATCAATCAATATAATAACACGTATCATAAAACAATACATATGTCACCAAATTATGTAAATTTAACAAATGAAAAAATGCTTCTTGATACTGTATACAATCATTTAAAAATAACAAACAAACCTAAATTTAAAATTGGTGATTTTGTACGTATAAGTAAATATAAACATATATTTGAAAAAGGATATACCCCGAATTGGACAACCGAAATATTTAAAATTAAAATCATACAAAATACAAACCCTACCACTTATATCTTAGAAGATTATCAAGAACATGAAATTAAAGGAGGATTTTATGAATATGAGCTTATGAAAACAAACTACCCTGATACATATCTAGTTGAAAAGATAATAAAACGACGAAAAAACAAAGCGTTAGTTAAATGGCTTGGATTTTCTTCAATACATAATTCATGGATAAACTTATAAATATGAATGCGAAAGTTATTATCGTCTTATTCGTTTAAAGCTATTAAATATGTCAATAACACTAACATTTACTGGCAATGAATCAGTACTTAATACAAATTATTTTCCGCCAATCGAACTTAAAGGAAACTACGTTTGCGGCTTAATAAGTTTAGATACATATCATTCAATTCCAAATGTTGATTTACATAATAATAAATTTCATATTGGAAACTATGAAATTACTATTCCCGTTGGATCATATGAAATTGATGATATAACTGATTTAATTATTATAGAATATGAAGAAAAAAAAAAGAAAATAATATTCTTTCAATAAACGCAAATTATAATACCCTACAAACGGAAATAATTAGTAAAAAAGATATAATATATTTTAATAAAGAAAATTCAATTGGAAAACTATTAGGATTTACCCCTAAAATACTACAAACTGAAATAAAAAATTGTTCTGATAACCCAATTAATATTACAAAAATAAATAATATAATTATTAAATGTAATATTATAGCTGGAACCTATATAAATAATACGCCAGCACACATATTACATCAGTTTGCTCTTGCTGTTAGCCCTGGTTATAAAATAACGGAAATACCACAAAATGTTATATATCTACCAGTGAATATACAACAAATAAATTCAATTATATTAGAAATAGTTGACCAAGATGGTAATTTAATAAACTTTCGTGGAGAAAAAATAACAATAAGATGACATTTAAAACCATTAAAAGAATGATTGTGTATAATTATCAACGTGCATTCAACCCAGAATCATTCATATTTACGCCGTCAAGCTGTATAGAAGGAAAAAACACCTTCAATAATAAACAAAAATATAAAAATAATAAAAGGATCATAAAACATAAACCACTGACGAAAATAAATAGAAAATTTTTAACAGATTTAGGATTTACATTAAAAAATGAGTCATATACTAAATGTTTTACAAAGACCGGTGATTGATAATACAATAATTAGAAAAGAATTTCATAGTTACTTATCATATTTACCATCATATGAAAATAATGATGAAATTCGAATTTCTATTCAAAATCAAGATTTATATGTTTTACCAAGTGAAAGTTTTTTATACATTGAAGGAATTATAACAAAAAATGATAATACTCTTATTGATGATCATATAACATTACTTAATAATTGTATGGCATATTTATTTAGTGAAATACGTTATGAATTAAATGGTATAGAAATTGATCGAACACGATATGTTGGTAAAACAACAGATTTAAAAAACATTTTATCATTTCAAAATAATAATATGAAATATAAAAATGCAGGATGGTCAACGAATGAAGACCTAAAAGTTCAAAAAGGACATTTCAATTTCTGTTTACCATTAAATCTTTTACTTGGATTTGCTGAAGATTATAGTAAAATAATACTTAATGGAAAACATGAGCTAATTCTATTACGTGAAAAAGATAACAAAAATGTTTATAAATCAAATGAAGCGACAGCAAGAATGAAAATTTTAAATATTGTATGGAAAATGCCTCATATACAATTGGCTGACTCATATAAATTACAAATGTTAAAAGTAATTAATAAACAAACACCACTATTAATATCCTTTAGAAGTTGGGATATGTATTATAATCCTATATTACCAGAAACTACATCTTGTATATGGAATGTTAAATTAGCTGCTGAAACAGAACGACCACGATTTATTATTTTAGCATTTCAAACTAATAATGTTTATAATCATTGTAATTTATCAGACATAAAAGTATATTTAAATTCAGACGTATATCCATATGATAATTTAAATCAAAAATTTGATATAAATAAATTTGCATTGTTTTATGAAATGTATTTAAATTTCCAACAAAGTTATTATGGTGTTGAATCACACCCATTGTTAACACCGCAAGTATTTAAAGAACAGACACCTTTTTTTTGTTATAAATGTATCTCATCAAAACGAAACAGTTAAAAGTGGACCAATCGATATAAGAATCGATTTAAAAACAATAGAAAATATTCCTCCTAACACATCAGCCTATTGTTTAATTATTCATGATAAATTGTTCGAATACACACCACTAACAAACGAAGTTCGAAAGCTCTTTTAACAAATTTGTTTCTGTCGAACAACTAGTTACATTTGTACTGTCTTTATGTAAGCAAGTTGAAAATGAAACCGGTCATATTTTTAATCATTTTTTTATATACATTAAATATATTAAATGCACAAAATAATATAAAAATTTTTATAAACAACAATAATACAATAGGAGAAAAAAATGTACAATTTAATATAACATTACCTAATAATGATATAATAAAAGTAAATATTTCATTTGAAATGTTATATAAAAATACTAGTGATAAACATAATCCAACAACAACAACAACAACAACAACATATCCAATAAATATATTACCAGAAATAACAACAGAAAGCCCAATAGCAGTAAAATCTTTTACGACACAAGATGCAATCAACGCATTTACAGAAAATCTTTTAAAAAAAAGAAAGTGATATCGGTGGAATTTTAAATGCGACAGCTCCATTTGATAGACATTTTAATTTAATGTATAAAACCATATCTTTACCAATTCGCTGTACATATATAAGTAACTATACAGCAAAAAACACTAAAAATTACATGTAATGAGTATGTAGAAACTCAGTATATAGAGCGTCTAAACTCAAACGGAGAAATAGAAATAGTGAAAAAAGAAGATAACAAACGCGTTGAGCAAATAATAATCAACGAAGATGACGTAAACAGCTATACGCAAACATATAAAATGGTTATAACATGAAATGCAGAGCGCAGTTTAACTTAAAGAACATAAAGAATGAAATCGTCTGCAATAAAATATAACACAATGAAAATAATTTTAATATTTTTCATTTTAATCATACAATATGTATATAGTAACAAACTATATACTAAAAAAAATGAAAATTTTAATTTAATTATTGATAAACCTATGAAAATCAATGTGAATTTAACAATTGAATTATACAAAGAAAATTTGAAATATAATAAAAATATGCGATTTAAACGTAGTGTTGTAAACACAGAATATAAATTTCCTACAGTGAATGATGCTATTGAAGCATTTCGAAAAAATTTAATCGAAAAAGAAAACAATATTGGTGGTATAATTGATACACCATATGTGATTTATAGATTCTTTAATTTAAAATATTCTACTTGTGAAATCCCCATTCGTTGTTCTTATCAAAGTGACTTTTTGAAAAGATCATTAAATATTTATTGCACACAATATAAAACAAATGTATATAATAGTCGATATACCTATAATAAAGACTACATGTTTGAACGAAATTACGATCAGTCGTCAAACAACATCGGTAATGTAGACATCAGTGATTATCAACAAACTTTGTCAATGACTATTACATAAATATATAAAGAAAAAAAATGCTGGATGAAATAATAAAAGAGTTTCTAAAAAACTTTATGCATATACTTAGACCGGAACATAAATATAAATTAACATCAATTCTATTACATATAAATACTGTTCAAAATTTAACACTTTACCCAAGAGATGAAAAAATTGATGTTGTAAAATTTAAAATTTTAAAAAATGAATTAGACAAAATGGGTAGTGAACACGCAATAGACGAACAAAATATAGAAGATGAAATGGATAGTGAACACGTAATAGACGAAACAAATATGGAAAATGAAGCTATGCAAATTATGTTACTATATATGTAAGTATATAAAGATATATATATATATATATATATATTTAAATTTATATATTTTTAGACCGCCGCCTGCAATTGATGATGATAAAGAAAACCATGCTGACCAAATACAAAGCCGATTTTTAAATAACAACTGAAGCTGTAATAAAATCAAAAAACTATATATTCAATAATTAAAACACCCTTTATATTAACCAAAAAAATTATTAAATGCACAAATAAAATGTATTTTTATATATTATAAAATAACATTGTTTTATTAAGGTACTGAATGAACACCACAGCTATTTAGGAAAAATATATACGCATGACATTGGTATAGCGTTTCCGGCAGAGTGGACACTTTTCTACGGAAGAAGCGCATTTGCTGCAAGCGATCACATGACCGCATGGTAGAAAAATCGTATTATATTCTGCTCCATAGCAAATCTTACATAGCTTCTCTTCGGGTATGGTAATGCTCGCAGCAGGGGCTGCTACAAGAACGATAGAGTAGGAGTCATCTTCTGTGTTGGTCTGTGCAACATTTTTTTCCGAACTGTTCACATCTTTCCCAGCGGCGGCGTGCAGCAGCACAGCATCGATATAGAGCTGACCCTTGGCCAGCTTAACGTACCGACAGTGACTAAACCAGCGTGCATGCTGCTCCCAAGGTTCGTCGTTGTTTTCCCAATCCTTCAAACCGCCACCGCAACTGAAACAGCGCACACGATCGCCGGTGCCACAATAGAAGAACCCCGCCTCAGCGAGCTGTTCGGGGCGCTGTTTATGATTGTCTGGCCATTCCTCAAAGGTATGCAGACGTGTCGTCTCAATGACATACTCAGGATACTCAGGAATGTTCTTCGGGAATGACATGTTCGTCTCTCTCGGCGATGAATCCAGCTGCAACGCGCTGGTGTAAAACTTATGTTCATCGGTTGCACACTGACTGAGCGGACTACCCGGCCCCCGGCCCCCGGCCCCAGGCCCTGCCCTCGACCTCGCCCTCGACCCCGGCCCCGGACCCCGGCCCCGGACCCCGGCCCCGGCCCCGGCCCTGGCCCTGGCCCTGGCCCCGGCCCTCGACCCCGGCCCTCGACCCCGGCCCTCGACCCCGGCCCTCGACCCCGGCCCTCGACCCCGGCCCTCGACCCCGGCCCTTGACCCCGGCCCTCGACCCCGGCCCTCGACCCCGGCCCTCGACCCCGGCCCTCGACCCCGGCCCTCGACCCCGCCCTCGGCCTCGCCCGGCCCTGGCCCTGGCCCTGGCCCTGGCCCTGGCCCTGGCCCCGGCCCTCGACCCCGCCCCTCTGGCCGCGGCCCTCTGACATTTGGCTCCGCCAGAATCTCCACCCTGTTGTTGTTGTAGATTTGTATGGCGGGAAATGACTCCGCCAGAATCCCCACGACGTTTGCGAGTCGCTGGCGCCCGAGAGTGTCACAATCTCGGGCGCCAGCGACTCGCAAAACGTCGTGGGATTTGGCGGAGCCATTTCCTGCCATACAAATCTACAACAACAACAGGGTGGGATTCTGGCGGAGCCAAATGCGAGCGATAAGCAAGAAAAAGCTCAACTTTTTGCACTGAATGTGAACTTTCCAGAATCCCCATTGACTCCGGGCTCCGCCAGAACCCCCATATTCTCCCTACTGATATTTTGTCGGTTAAAAGCTGTGTTTGGTCTGGGTGCTTGTGTTAGGGGTATGTTAGGTTGTGGGTAGATAGGTCTATTTTGATGTTGAGGAATTGGATTTGTGTTAAACCTGGGTACATGAGTATATGATTGTTGGTGATAGGGTTGATAGACGTTGCTATAGAATGGTCGGAAGGGTGTAAGGGGTCTGGTTTGATTGTTCATTTGCTTGTTTTGGGGAGCATTTGTTACTTTGTTTGGAATTGAAGTTGGCTTTATGTTATCTTTACTTGAGGTTGGTGCCTCGTAAAGACCTTTTTCTTGTAGTAGGTTTATTAATGATCTCAGGTTTGGAATATTACAGTTAATTATTCTGAGACAAATGTGGCTTGGAAGTTTTTGAATAAGATCTTCGATACTGTATTAATTGTAATATTAATTAATTGTATTAATCTAGTATAATGAGTGGTTTCATCAATATTATTTTCTAATTCTAATTTACTTATAAGTATCTGCCGTTTTCTTTCGGCTTCTTCAAGAAATTGACGTATATTACCTCGATATTGCGTGTTCCTGAATTCCTCCAGAAGTTGGTGGTTCGGTGTTTGGGGCTTGTAGTTACGTATAAGTTGCGTCCTGAGTTCACTCCAGCTGCTGAGGTTGGTCACTCCGAGGGTGCGGATAACATCGCCACTGATGTTCCGTTCGATGTGTCCAAAGATTATCAACTTTTTGCCTTTCGTCTGTAGTCTGATAAAGAGCCAAGATGAAGTCGATGCGACTGATGAAAGTATACAGGGAGTTAGGATCTCCGTTGAAAGCCTCGATTGCGTGTATTTGTCTTTCGACTTGAATCATATTCGAGTCAGACAGTTCTATTGGTGTTGGCGCTGCTACTGCCATTTTGGTTTGTTGGTTTTAAAGTTTGATTAATGTTTGTGTATTTGCTGTTTGTTTCTTTGCCGGTTCGTAACCTAGATAAGGTTCGTGTCGTCACTATTGGTTTGTGTCTTTATTTAGGTTCAAGATTTGGATAGGGTTTGTGTTTTTGCTATTGGTTTGTGTCTTTGTTTAGGTTCGTGATTTGGATAGGGTTTGAGTTCTCACTATTGGTTTGTGTCTTTATTTAGGTTCGAGATTTGGATAGGGTTTGTGTCTTCGTTATTGTTTTGTGTCTTTATTTTGGTTCACGATTTGGATAGGGTTTGTGTCTTCGTATTGGTTTGTGTCTTTATTTTGGTTCACGATTTAGATGGGGTTTTAGTTCTCACTGTTCATTTTGTGTCTTTATTTTGGTTCACGATTTGGATAGGGTTTGTGTCTTCGTATTGGTTTGTGTCTTTATTTTGGTTCACGATTTAGATAGGGTTTTAGTTCTCACTGTTCATTTTGTGTCTTTGTTTTAGGTTTTATTATTATAATATTTCACTTAGTTGCACTGTTATCATTATTGTTCGTTTATTTCTGATTAGGTTTATTTAAGTTTCACTTAGGTTAACTGTTATTATTGTATTTCACTTAGTTGTAGTAACGTTTATTTGGTTTTCGCTTAGTTTCACTGTTATTATTATTGTTGGTTTATTCTGGTTAAGTTTATTTAAGTTCCGCTTAGGTTAACTGTTGTTATTGTAATTCACTTAGTTGTAATAACGTTTATCTAGTTTTCACTTAGTTTAGTTGTTATTATTATTGTTGGTTTATTCTGGTTAAGTTTATTTAAGTTCCGCTTAGGTTAACTGTTGTTATTGTAATTCACTTAGTTGTAATAACGTTTATCTAGTTTTCACTTACACACGACGGCAAAAGTATTTTGTCATGCCCTTTCGCTAAACGGCATTGAACGCAATTACAGTTATAATTGAGCCAAATATTTTTTCAATTCCTCTTTGTGTTTTGCCGACGAGTGTAGCTTAGTTGTTATCATGTGTTGCGCACTTTGCTATTTCGCTTTGTTTCGAGTAACCTTTCGTGGATTTACTACTCAGCGAATTCAAAGGCGTCTTCTTAAAATTTGATACAATTTTAAGTTGTTCACTTTCACTATCACTCGTTTTATCGACGCGGGATATTGAAGTCGTAGTTCTTTAGCGGATGATACACAGAGAATTGAATATGTTTAATATCGCATCAACTAGTATCATCCTACCGGCTGCGCCACTTACGTAGTTATTGTTTTTAGTCAAATAAATGATCCGTCTGTAACGAAGTCTAAGATCAACGCTGTGGAGTTTAAACGTAGGGAAATAAACACGAACGGGTTCCGGTTATATCCACTTTATTCTCTTACTGTCAGCTTAAGACTAAATGTACAGAGTTTTGATCGACTCGAAGTGAGCCGCGAGAAACGGAAATGTGTTTGTCAGCATTTTTTTATACAACAATTATGCGCTTTACTTTTTTGTCGATTCAAGTTTCGTTACGTTGTGTTGTGTATTTATGCACGCGCAAGATTGTATGCGCGTTGTTTTTGTTAGATTTAAGTTTATGTAAGCGTAATATGAGAAGCATATTATGTTACTATATAACTGCATATGCCGTTTACCCAGATCATTAAACTTTTTTTTTTTTGTGGGCCTGTGTTATTGATGCGATAGCAAACTTATTCAATTCTCTAAACATCATCCGCTAAAGAACTTTCGTAAATCGCGTCGGTAAATCGGTACAATCAGTTTAAAGAAAGACAGTTTGTAAACCGACAACGTATCCGAAACCATAAATCGATTGTGAATGTGAAACAACTGAAAATTATAAAAAATTTTAATTCGCTGAGTAATAAATCCACAAAAGGTTACTCAAATCAAAGCGAAATAGCTAAGTGCGCAACCCGATAAAACATAAACTAAATGAAAACTAAATAAACCTAACTACAACTAAGTGAAAAAATAATGGACTTAACTACAACTAAATGAAAACTAAATAAACCTAACTACAACTAAGTGAAAAAATAAATAAAATTAACTACAACTAAGTGAAAACTAAATAACCTTAACATAAACTAAGTGAGAACTAAATAAACTTAACTACAACGAGGTGAACTATAATAATAACAGTGAAACTAAAACAATCATAATAATAATAATAAGTGAGCAAACAACAAAAACACAAAGCTAAACAAAAACACAAACCAATAGTGAGAACACAAACCCTATCCAACACAAAAAGCTAAACAAAGACACACACCAATAGTGGGTACGCAAACCCTATCTAACACACAAACCAGCCAAATACACCAACCTTATTAAAAACACAAACCAATAAGTAAATACATAACCCACATCCAAGCTAAGAACCAACAAGTAAATACTTAAACCAACAACGAATAAACAAACCTTAATCAAAAACTTAAACCATCAAACCACAATGGCAACAAACCAAGTAGAATTGTCTGACTCGAACATGGTTCAAATCGAGAGATCCTATGTAGTAAGAGACACAAATGCATATACCCTGTTTAATATAGAGAATATAGCAACATTGTATAAGCGTATATATGCAAGCATTAAGTGCAAATGTAATATGACCGCTCAATTATGTATGAGACGGTTAGCGGCGCAGCGTGAGAACTGCTACGCAAGCACTTTGTATAAAATTGCCTTATATACGCTCACACTTATATATTTAAAAACCATTATGTATTAGACTTAAACAAAGAATATTTTCGCAATAAAGAAACAGTTAGAAATGAACTGGCGAAGAACCAATAACCAAATTGATTTAATCTACATGGCGACCGTGACATAGTCACGAGGCTGCTTATAATACTGTTGTTGTTGACTGGATGGATGTGGATACAATATGACTGCGTGAGTAGAGTATAGTGAAGTGTATTGGGAAATAGAATAGCTTCCTTAATGTGACCATTATACACCAATACGCCAACACCCGGTTAATAGACAGCTCAAAAATTAAGCTGAAAATAACTTTTGCAAGTAAATGCAAAAATAGCAAAATCGCAACATAAGTCACATGCTCACTCAGCACAAAATTCTACAATAAATAATAAAATTATTACCAAACAACCAATGACAGAGGAGCTAAACTTCAACAACGCTGTTCCTATTGAACAAAGGGATTTGCCGACGTTGCAAGAGGCCTTGTAGGCAAATCCAACCGATGGACCACGCCCACTCGCAATAGCTGAGTACAGGGCACGCCAGGAAAAAAAGGAAATACCCTCTATGGGTTTACTAGATACCAAGACAGTGGACTCCACTGCAAACGTTATTAATAAGGTAGAAGTCGAAAATAATGATTTGTTCTGGATAACCACTATATTAATTATTATGGCACTAATAATGATACCCAACGCGCTAATAAAAATTTACAAATTACTCAATAAATGCCTTAAAAAAACGATATCGGAGCACAGCAAATGCTTTAAACGATATCTAAGATATGAAAGAGCAATTGAAATAAAACGAAATAAAATACAAATAACTGTTAATTCCAATGCAATGGGCAGAGTTTAAAATGTAAAATGTGCAAAAGAGGAGTTCAATAGGTCTTATAAATGTCTGAATAAAAGTGTACCAATAACAACGGATACTAAAACAAAACATATAGAAATTCCAATAAAACAATATAATATGGTGCAGAGGATAACACAGGCCCACAAAAAAAAGTTTCATGATCTGGGTAAGCGGCATATGCAGTTATGTATATGTCTTTTGGGTCGCTGAATCCGAATCTGAGGTCAGAATTTCGCCATCACGTCTGGACTGCGACATAACCTAACAAAACTGAAAAACATTCAAAACTGTATTTTAACTAATAAAAAACATAAACTGTTGTGAGTTCGGTAAAGTTGCCAAGCCTTGCCGTACCATGCTCAATTTGGCGCATATGAATACATACCAAAAATATCATTTAAAATACATAAGTTTATCGATAATAAATGTGAGCTGTGCAACACTGAAATGAAGAGCGTCACTTTTCGCAATAATTCGCACGCAGCAACACATTAAAATAAACCCTTCCTCTTATTTCTTACTTATTACTTTATACTTGCTTTGAATTAATAAATATATTGTGTTTAAGTGTTATATTTTTGTGAAGCCAACAGTCTAATTGGAGACAGAACATTTTTTATTTTAATTAAATTGCGTTGCGAAAAAGTACTGCGTATTATACACACACATACAGACAAAGGATGATGAAATAGTTACGTGTTGTGGTGAAATACAATTGATGAAAAGCTTGATGGAAATTTGTGATCTTGATGGAATTACGCAATAAGAAGCGACTTGTGAGTGCTGAAGAGATGTCTGCATCTTCAACACCTAAGAGATCTGACGAGATGGATTCAGAAAGTGACGTGGAGCTCAGCGGCACCCGAACGATAGTGCCAAGAGAAAAGGAAGACACCGTTACAATTCTTATCAAGCGCATGACGGAACAGTTAACTGCAATGTCTGCACAAAACAGTGCAATGGCTACGCAAATGACAAACGTTACAGAGGGTATGTCTGAACGGATGAACAAAATTGAACAGTTGGTAGCAGGAAATCCAATTGGTGCAATATGCACAGCTACACATGGTGGCACTGGCGTTTCTGCAACGGGCAGCGACGATCATGGATTGGCTATCAACAATGCTGCACAGGGCAGCAAGAACATGGGTTCAAACGTGCAGAACGTATCTGGAACGGTCGCACATGATGGCACTGGTGTTTCTGTAGTGAACAGAGACGCAGCTTTGCAAGCAAATTTTGAAGCCACACATGGTGGTACTGGCGTTTCTGCACAGGGCAGCAACGCACCTGCACAACAAATTGGCAGCGTTTTTTAAGGAATTCTCTGGTCTTGATACACAGAGAAAAGGCTATGGACTTGATACACAGGAAAGCTCTGGTCTTGATACACAGAGAAAAGGCAATGGACTTGATACACAGGAAAGCTCTGGTCTTGATACACAGAGAAGAAGCTATGGTCTTGATATTTTGGGCATCAACGCAACTGGAAGACAACATAGTGTCTTAGCAGCCGCTGATCATGTCAGAACTGCCGAGCATAGTGGCATCGCGCATGGCAAAATGGCGCTGCTGGTGACGCATACTGGAAAGCTGCCTTTCACAGCGGAGAAAAGCACGTCGATTATTATGGCGCCACCAGAGGCATGACTAGCTCAAATGATTTGAATTCTGGAAGATTTGGTATACATGGGCTAACTGAGGGTAATGGTGCGACAAGGTTTGATTTGGCACAAGGCAGAAAAATAGAAAATAGCTCTCACGTCCACCCACAGTATAATTCTGTTACGCAACCTCGTAAACTGATAGATCTGCCTGTATTTAATGGAAATGCAAAAGATTGGCCAGTATTTTTCACTATGTTCTCAGAGTCATCAGCTGCTTATAGGTATTCAAATGTCGAGAATCTCTTACGACTGCAGAAGAGTCTTATAGGAGCGGCTAGAGACGAGGTCGAGGCTTTATTAATAACCCCTGTTAATGTACGACACATAATCGATACGCTGCAGTTTCGATATGGACGACCGGAACTGCTTATAAAATCCCAATTGGACATTGTCAATTGTCATTGTCATTGTCATTGAGTCGGAGCATTGCAAGGGCAGCAGTGGTGACTTCGAAGGAACAAGCAACAAAGGGAAAACAGAATTCACAGCAAAAGGCGGTGATGCAAGTAGCAGAGGTCGCTGTTAAGGCGGACACAAATAAAGATATATGCTATAAATGCAAAGGAGATCACAAGTTGCCAAAATGCGAGGAATATAATAGAGCCTCTATAGATGACAAATGGAAGATTGCAAAAGATCTTGGCGTCTGCTATAGTTGTTTGTTTAAAGGTCACAGCGTAAGAACATGCAAATATAAACAGACATGTAAACTGAATGGATGCGACAAAATGCATCATAGATCATTGCATAGTGACAAAATAAAGACAAATGAAGCCAGCGAAGAGAAGGTTGAGGAAGAGAGTCCATCCGTGAACACGATAACGTCAAAGATGTCAAAGATACTGTTTAAAGTAGTGCCCATAGAGCTGATGGGTCCAAACAGACAAATTATAAAAACATTTGCCTTTGTAGATGAAGGTTCTTCCACTACATTGATAAATAGTGAGTTGGCGCATAAATTGGGTGTCAAAGAAGACCCTGTTAAGTTGACATTGAACTGGATAGGTAAACATGCTATTGATGTAAGTTCTATGATTTATAAATTAAAGATACGATCACAAGATTGTGACAAGAAATGGCTGCGTATGAAGGGAAGTTCGGTTCCAGAGCTTCAATTACCTTTGCAAACTCTTGACGTGAAGCAATTGGAAGGACAGTTTAAGAAAATAAGGAATATACCAATAAAAGGATATACTAATGCAGAGCCAATGCTTTTAATAGGAATAGATAATTGTCCTATTATTCGTGCCATCAAAAGCATACCGTTGGATAGGAATTTGATTGCAACAAAAACAGCATTAGGATGGTATATATATGGATTGACTCAGAGGCAGACAGATGCATTCCCAATTTGTACAGTTGTGCTACATACAACTGCTACAAGAAAAGAAATTGATATGCACAGATTAATGGCGGATTATTTCTCAACAGAAGGTTTCGGCGTCGAAATATCTCCAAAACGTTTGGAGTCAACCACTGTAAGCAGAGCAAGAAATATACTTCAGGACACCACAAAACAATTAAATGGGGAATACGAGACAGGATTGCTATGGGCCGAGAACGAAGTCAATCTACCGGATAGCTACAACATGGCAGTTCACAGGCTGCACGGAGTAGAAAATAAAATGCGCAAAATGGGCAAAATGGAAGAATATGATCTAGCCGTCATGGAATTTGTAAAGAAAGGATACGCTGTATAGCTATCAAAAGATCAGACAAATATTAAACATCCTTGCACGTGTTATTTGCCTCATTTCGGAGTGTACAATGTCAACAAACCTAAGAAAATGCGCTTAGTGTTTGATGCAGCAGCAGAGATTGACGGAGTGTCCCTAAATTCAAAACTGTTAAAAAGGACCAGATGAGAATCCTCCATTGACAAAAAATATTGTTTCAGTTTAGACAAGGAAAGATAGCTGTATGCGCTGATAAAAGGGAGATGTTTCTGCAGGTTCGAGTTAGGGAACAGGATCAAGATGCTCTGCGCTTTCTATGGAGACATGGTAATCCGGAAGCGGAAGTAGAGATATACAAGATGACAGTCATGATATTCGGAGCAGCTTGTTCGCCATGTTGTGCACAATACGTTAAAAATACGAATGCCCTTAACGCAATGAAATATAAAGAAGCTGTCATAGATGCGATCGTATCAAAGCATTACGTAGACGACTTTGTATGCAGCTTCAGTTCCGAGAAAGAAGCTTTTGACATAAGCAACGAGGTGAAAAGAGTTCACAAAATAGCAAATTTTGATCTTCGGGGATTTGTTTCGAATTCAATGGACCTTCAAAAACGAATGAATGGCACAGAAATCGAGGCGCCAAATATAGTCAAAATGGACAATGAGAAAGTCGATAAAATATTAGGAATGCATTGGGATAGCAGGAACGATCAATTTATTTTTGATCTGCAGCTAAATCGTGTCGACAAAGAAATCGTAAGGGCCACAAAATGTCCAACAAAGCGACAGTTGCTTAGTTTGGTTATGTCAGTATACGATCCATTTGGAATGCTAGCTGATTTGATGGTGCATGGAAAAGTTTTGGTGCAAGATGTGTGGCGTTCAGGAATAAACTGGAATGACCTATTACCAGATTCCTTGTTTGAACGTTTCAAGCAATGGGTTCGTCAGTTGGAGAACGTAAAAGATTTTAAATTGAGTAGATGCTATTCCTGGAATCTTTTTGACGAGGACACGCAGATTGAACTACACATTTTTGTAGATGCGAGCGAATTGGCATTCGCAGCAGTAGCTTATTGGAGGATTGTTAAAAATGGTATTATTAATTCTATCTTTGTTGCAGGCAAAACAAAGTGCGCACCTTTAAAAATATTATCGGTGCCGCGGCTTGAGCTCCAAGCAGCAGTATTAGGCACTCGCCTACGAAACACCATTTTAGCTTGCCACGAAGTCAAGGTGCAGAGTTGCACATTATGGTCTGATTTAATGACAGTTATTCCTTGGATTCACTCTGATCATCGGCAATATAAGCCATTCGTAGCGCACCGTATAAGTGAAATCTTGGAGAGTACAGATGAAAGTAACTGGAGATGGGTACCAACCAATTTGAATGCCGCGGATAAAGCGACAAAAGCACCAAAGGGATTGAAATATAGAGCTGGAAATGTCTGGACAACAGGACCAGAGTTTCTACTGCAAGATAGGCAGTTTTGGCCTACTTCAAATGGAATAAGCACCCTAAATGATGACTCAAATGAACGAAGGAAAATGGTATTGACGCTACTACAGGATCCAGTTATTGATATTAAAAAATATTCAAAGTACATGTTTTGTAAAACGCACGATGGCGTGGATACTGAGATTTGTAAAGCGGCTGCGCCACCAGAAGTCGGACGAAAGGTGTGGAGAGCTTACTTCAAATGAGTTACGGTGGTCGGAAATTAGCCTGTGCAATATAGCACAAAGACAAACATTCAGCCAGGAACTGACAAGCTTAAAGGAAGGCGATGCAGTTGCCAAAAGCAGCTCGATTTACTCATTATGTCCGGTTTTATCAAAGCACGGCATTTTAGTAGTTGGCGGAAGACTTGACTATGCTGCAGTTTTGCCTGAATCAACTCGCCACCCTATAATAATGCCTTCTAAACATCCTTTGACTGAACTGATAATAAAGTGGTATCACGACGTGTACCATCACCAAAATGAGGATCTCATTATAAATGAAATAAGGCGCAAATTTTGGATAGTGCATTTGAGGAAGGCTGTAAAGCGAGCTAAAACAGCTTGTCAACTTTGTAAAAATAAGTCTGCAGTTCCAAAACCGGCACAGATGGGCAGTTACCAAAGGATCGAGTAACTCCATACCAGCGTCCCTTCTCTTATACAGGATTGGATTATTTCGGTCCTATCATGGTAACGATAGGCCGACGACATGAGAAGAGATGGGTCGCATTGTTTACGTGCCTAACAATAAGAGCAATGCACCTTGAACTAGCAGCAGATCTTTCTACTGATGCATGCATATTATGCATTCGTAATTTTGTCAATCGTCGAGGAGTGCCAGTGAAGATCAGGTCGGATATGGGAACGAATTTCATCGGAGCGGACAAGGAGATTAAGAGGACTAAGGATTTGTTTGATTGGAGTGTCATTAAGTCGGAAATGGCTAACAAAGGAATCCAATGGGAATTTAACTGTCCTGCTAACCCAAGCTCAGGCGGTTGTTGGGAGCGATTAGTTAGATCTACAAAACGAATCTTGGCTGTCACGCTCAAACAACAAGCTCCTCAAGTGGAGACCCTGCGAAGTTTGCTAATAGAAGCCGAAAACATTATAAACAGTTGACCTTTGACGCATATCCCTGTTTATGTAAATGATCCAGAGCCACTAACTCCGAATCATTTCTTGCTCGGCACTACTAATTCTACTCAAACTCCTGGAGATGGCGGCAATTTCTGTTTTCATAAGCAGTATCGTATTGCTAAACAACTAAAGGATAATTTTTGGCGTCGATGGATAAGAGAATACTTGCCTATATTGACCAGGCATACTAAATGGTTTGCTCGCACAAAGCCAATCAATGTTGGCGATGTTGTGGTAATCTGCGATGATAACCAACCGCGCGGCAATTGGAAAAAAGGCGTCGTCATTCAAACAATGCCAGCAAAAGATGGGCAAATACGAATCGCCGAAGTACGTACCTCCTCTGGGACACTCACTCGTCCAGTATCAAAGTTGGCAGTATTAGATGTGTTAGGTAAAACTCCCGAGTAGTTTTACGGTGGGCGGGATGTTGTGAGTTCGATAAAGTTGCCAAGCCTTGCCGTACCATGCTCAATTTGGCGCATATGAATACATACCAAAAATATCATTTAAAATACATAAGTTTATCGATAATAAATGTGAGCTGTGCAACACTGAAATGAAGAGCGTCACTTTTCGCAATAATTCGCACGCAGCAACACATTAAAATAAACCCTTCCTCTTATTTCTTACTTATTACTTTATACTTGCTTTGAATTAATAAATATATTGTGTTTAATAGAAGGAGAAGTGTTATATTTTTGTGAAGCAAACAGTCTAATTGGAGACAGAACATAAACTAAATACGTAATTCCAAATATTAGTACAAATGCAGTGAAAAATTATAGAAAAATTAAAAATTTTGGAAGTTTTTCAAAAAATTTTTAGGTTAGGTTAAAATTCTGATGATTGGCTGATTTTGACATTGGATTCGGATTCGGAAGGTCAAAGAACATATAAAAACATATATCGCATGACCCGATCATGACCCCCCATTATTTTTTGGGGTTTCAAAAATGTTTCGAGTTTTTGAGGTTAAGTCGAAACTCAGACGTGTTACGTAAATTTTAATTTCTGTTTCGGACTTAGAAGGACAAAATACATGATAAAACATATATCGCATGCTCAGATCAGAATTCTATATCTTTTGGGGGATATTTAAAAGTTTTTCAGTTTTGTGAGGTTATGTCGAAGTCCAGACGTGATGGCGACATTCTGACCTCTGATTCGGATGCAGCGACCCAAAATACATATAACTGCATCTGCAGCTTATCCAGATCATGAAACTTTTTTTTTTTTTGTGGGCCTGTGTAATTTATCCGATAACAACACAACGCTTTCATAAAATTAGTCAAAGGATTCGCCTTCTCTTTGCTTCCTTCGATGAATTTCAGCGCGAATGCTCACGTCGGTTCGTTCTTCTCTGAACTGCGTATGCATAGCATCACAAAGGCCGTTCCACGTGACGGTATGCACACTTTTGTGCCGCCAATACCAGTCGCTTGCACTGCCTTCCAACAAAGTACTTATGTTGCTGGTTAGGATGGCAAAGTTACTCTCCAAGGACTGGTGTGTTAAGGCTTCTACACGATATAGAAAATCCTCCACATCCATACCAGATCGGCCTGAGAATTTAAGCTTCCAATTCCCCATAATTTGGCTGACTCTATCAAGGCGAATTACTGAGTCTCTAGGCGAGCATCTTGTTTGAGTTGCAGGACTTCTGGGGACATATTTATTTATTAATGGAGGCGAAGCTGGGGGTGCAACCCGAAGATTGGTAGAAAAGGCTGTTATCATGCCTTGAATGCTTTGCTGAAGTGCTAACATCATCTCAGTTTTTCTAGCAGCAGAAGCATTAATGGCATCGACTATCGTCTGCTCTGACTCACTAGATGGAGCATCAGCTCGAACATTGGCTTCTTAAGCCAGGTTTGCGCTTTCGGCGCTTGCTTCGTCAAGCCTTTGATTGCGGGTACGCGGCATTGTAGCTTCCGGCATACTTTGCGTTCACTGGCTTAAGTCTGTAATTACCGTTAGGTTCAATAAGGAAGACTGCAATGTTGATCAACAAACTGGACACCGCTCGCGATTGGTGACTTTCGTATTAAAACAAACCCAATGAAAGGTGTGGTTGCAGCTTGTCGATAGTAATTGGGCGGTATGTTCTATTTCTTTTCGGCAAATATAACATGTCACCTCAACATCTATGTTTTCTGAGCTTCGACTCATAAACATAATAAAAAAATTAAATCAAAATTTTATCAAGTCTATATCAATCAAAATAACCAAAAAAAATCAAAGCTGAAAACAAACTAATCTCAAAAAAGAAAACAAAATCAAAAATAGAGCCATAACCATAAAAAAAAACTCAAAACAATTAAATCGATAATCAACAATATAATCATAAAAAAAATTCCAGGAGTCACGATTAACATCTGTGAGAAACGTATGTACTTTCTTAATTTTGGTTAAGGTGATCCGCTGACTGACGGGTAAAAAAAAACAATGAGCAAGGATGGACGAAAAAACTTGCAAAAAACTCGAGCATTTGATGTTAAATATCAGAAATATTGGTATTATTAGTAAGCGGGCAAACCATAAGGTAAATAAATACTTTATTTCGACCTTTAGTAAGAATCCATCTACTTACTATAAATAACCTGCTCACTCGATTGCATACAAACGATAGGAATAAACGATGGATAGGGAAAGAAAATAGAAATAAAAACGAAAGATTCAGGAATCACAAAGGGAATCTGAATAGCCATGGAAGCGATATAATACTCTCGAACAGAATCACTTATCCAAAATAACTATTCAGACAACTTCATTGAGATAAATTCGGTTAAGTGGTTAGTCATAGCCATATACTCTTTGCAGACTAAATCCAACTTACCCTTATTTACCCCATGCAGTTACGAACAATCGAAACTTGACAATATTTTGAATGGTGGAGAGCCATAGGTATATACTCTTTACCAGGACAATATCCAACCAATCAAAAATTATCACGCATAGTCTGTGTGTTATTTAACAGGGTGTCTCAATCGTATCTATTGAGAAAACAAATCCACCGTTGATACAAGCACAGATTCATACCGCAGGGAAACTTCTGATCGTACATTAGTCGCACATGTCAAGAGATGGTATTTGACTTTTATTTTTACTTGATTCGGAACCTGCCGGAACGATGCCCCACGTTGGGCGCCATTTTATTTATTTTTATTATTAATCTGTAGCATACAACGAATCGAAATTCCTTGTAGTACTGTTGAGCGGATGTTAGGGTATTGTTGGGTCGCTAGCACGCGCTGGTATCCGGCGCAGATGTGTCGGCAATGGGGGGTTCAAACGAAAAACCGCAACAACTGTGCACACGACAAATATAAATACAAATAAAAGAAATTCGCGTGCTATATCGCCAGACAACTAAGTACGATCAGAAAATCAGGTCAGTCGGTCACACCAGACAAAAAGTAAAACAGCCTTTTTAATATTAATATTATTAATATCTCCAATATTTGGAGAGGCCATATCCCCACCCTTCCATGATCGCCAAGTGCATCTGTATAATCGGCGATCCCTTGTCGCGACCTAACGTTTAATACGTTTCATCATTTCCGTCGCCCATGACTCCCGGAAACAATTTAGATTTAGTTAGAATTCATTATAAAGTTCATTTATTAACACTAAAACTCCTGTTTAAACTAAAATTCATTATTATTTTCTTGTTTATTTAACTATCCTAGTTGCACTATTTCTTATTTATTTTTAAATTAAGATCTGGAAGAGCAATATTAATTATTGGTTTCTGTAATTTTTCTATTCGGTAATATATTTAACATTAATGAAAGTGCTATATCATTTTATTTAACAAATTTGATTACTAAACAGGTGTATGTAAATTGAAATGCAAGTAGCTGCAATAAATAATAATGGGTTAACTAATTTATATAAAGGGTTTCGAAGCACTCATTAATTCTCAACATTTTACTTTAAGTGATGTATGTATCTATATGATGGTCACTTACAATTGTTTGTATCCCACGACGAAAGATCTTTCGTTTTGGTAGATGTATTATATTTATTTGGTGTGTTTATGTGTGTTTTTTGTCTGTTTGTTTTTTGTTTTTAGGCCATGGATTTTAAAAAAATTCATGGTCTATTGTGTTTGTCGGAACGGAAATGTGCGTAACAGGCAGAAGGAGGCATCTCCGACCCCATAAACTATATATATTCTGAATCAGTATCAGTAGCCGAGTCGATTGAGCCATGTCTGTCTGTCCGTCTGTCCGTCTGTCTGTCTGTCTGTCTGTCTGTATGAACACCTGGATCTCAGAAACTATAAGAGCTAGAGTCATCAAATTTTGTGACAACATACATATATATTGCAGTGTCTCAAAGTTTTTTAAAATTTGGACACGCCCCTTCCCGCCTCTGTAAATCAGAAATAACTACTTAAAACCTACAATATTAACTCAACAACCAAAGTTGTATATCATACATGACAAATACCTTGCCACGGGCGTTATGTGAAAATTTCATTAAAATCGGACTATAAATAAGTGAGATATGATACGAATTAAACTCACTTTGAACATACATGTATATAATTAAGCAGACCTAATTTACGCAAGCATACCGAAGTTCAAATCTAGCGTCAGACACACAGCATTTTATTAAACTTTTTATTTGCATTATATAGGAACAGAATTGGTTCACAATGCAGCTTTGCCAATGCGCGAAGAAATGAGGCAATGGCCGAGTGGTTAGAGTGGCGGACGGCTGCGCGAGAGTGCGTGCGTTCAACTCCCGGTTGAGGCGGGTGCGAATTTTCGTTTATTAATTATTTCTTATTTTGTTTTTTTATTTTTTTTTTATTCTAATAAACTAAAAAGAAAAGTTACAGTCAAAAAATTAAAATCAAGAAGAAACAACTATAATGAAATTTGGTACGCGCTAGAAGTGCATACCTATACCTATTGCCTACGGTATACTATGATAATCCATGGCCTTATACAGTCAGCTCCTGACTGTAGCGTTTGTATTTTTGTGTTTGTTTTCTTCTGAGGGTCGGTGTGGCAATTATGCATTTTAATTTATATGGTGACAATTACCTAATCGAGACCAACTGACATTTGAAGCCATGATATTATTTTTTTTTAAACATTATTAGGACACAACCAGTAAGAAAAGCAACAGTCGCGCAGCACGCGACAGTGGGATACCCTTCGACCTATGTATGTATATTCCTATGTATGTACCCATATACATATGCACATGCATATGTATCCGACAGATGGCGCTCGCGCTTCGCGCTCGCCCGCCTCCCTTGTTAGCTGACAGAAGCACTTGGTTTTATGCTCATACTTTCTTAAATAACTTCTGTGTTTATTTTCCGATCGGATTGTAATTTGGAGACTACGTAGATATTTCATTCAGCTTAGTATATGTTAAAGTCAGAAAGTTGTATCTTTTATACAGCGCTTACAAATTGAGTTAAAAAATTAAATTATTGATTTGTGGGGGCGGTGGGCGTGGCACCTAACATTTGTAATAAACTTGATCTGCGCCGAGTACATAGGAACCTTCATTCCAAATTTGGTGTCTCTAGCATTTATAATAGCTGAGATCTGTGTGTTCATCTGGTCAGACGGACATCCGGACATCCGGACACCCGGACATCCGGACAGACAGACAGACATGGCTCAATCGACTCGGCTAGTGATCCTGAGCAAGAATATATATACTTTGTGGGGTCTGCCACGCCTCCTTCTGCCTGTTACATACATTTGCATTTTGCACAAAGTTAGTATACCCTTTTTGACCATTTTCAATGGTCGAAGGGTATAAAAAGGAGTACTTAATCAAAGGAAAGGCCAAAATTATAAATTTTCAACACCACGAGCTTTTCGATTATCTATCACCTTTTCAAACTAGCCTAAAAGTAAACTTTAAATAGAGTATACTCTCTTGGTGATCGGTCGTGTTTGGCTTTTGCTCCTAATAATTTTCTTATTATTTACCTTATCTCACTATAACATTAACTTAGTTGATTTAAAATCAGTGGTAATTAGTCATTGGAAACTGTGTGTATATAAATTCAACATAGAGAACGTTGGTGTAATTGGTAATTTGTAATTTAAATTGTATTTCTGTACACTTTATTTTGCTGGCGCGTCTTCAGCGTCTTGAAATTTGTTTTTGTTTTTGTTTCAATTTTGCACTCCCACACTTTTTCGCTCTCTCACGTTTACTCCGCTCTCTTAGTGCGCTGCTTTGTGTCAACGATGCAGCTGTAGTTTTTGTTTTATTGTTTTACTCTCGCTTCGAGCTTACACTTTTGCGCTCTCCCACTCTCACGTCTTTTTACGCTCTCCGAGTGTACTGCGGTTGTGTTAGTGCTCACTTTTACATTTTTGCCTTTGGAATCTTGTTATTATAATTGTGATTGTTGTTATAATTGTCGCGACCTTTCTTTTCATTGCTCTCTATCTTTGTAAAACCGTATTCTTTCTCTCTCGAATTTTTGCTCTTTCTACTTTTGCTTTAATCTCATTTATAATCCCCTACATTTGTTAAGGCTTACCAAAAATGATCTCTTGTTCGGCAAAGATGTGCAAATGCTCAGCTGATCCCAATGCAGATTTTATTGGCTGCTGGCTGTGTGACAACTTTTGTCACCTAAAATGCGCCGGTCTAACTATCTGAATTAAGGATGCAATTCATACCAAGTCTGGCTTAAAGTGGTCTTGTGAACAGTGTCAAATTAGCGAATGTGACTTGCAAAAAGTTGTGAAAAAAACCAAATTGGGTTTTTACAATTTGCGTACCGCTTTTAGCAAGTTATATTCTCAGTTCTTAAAAATGGAGACTCAATTTAACTCTCTTAAACCCATTAACGATCCCTTAATAATTCCGGTATCATCACTGAAAGTACCTTCCCCTAATAGTGAAAACTAATACCCTCCAACCCTCTACTCCTATCATTTCTGATCTTATCTTGAATTTAAATTCTCCTACTCCGTCATGCTCTAAAACGATTCATGCTCGGAAAACTTCTGTTCCACGTAATGCCTCCGTCCCAACTCCTTCTACCTCTTCCATTTCGTCTTGCTCTATTCTGAGTGTAGACAATTTATTAACTTTACCCGTGATTTCCCCCCATTACGGTACAGAGTGTAAAACCTCTAGTTGCTGTTAAACCTAACAAGTTGGTCTTCGTTTCTCGTCTGGCACCTGACACTTGGAAAGATGATGTAAAAACATACATCCTTTCTAAAATTCAGTCTGAAAATTTAATCGTGGAAAAATTTAACTTTAAATTTCCCAGAGAAATATCATCTTTTAAAATTAGTATTTCGGCTGAGCATTTCCCAATTGTGTGCAATGGATCTTTTTGGCCGCCTGACCTAATTGTTAAGGAGTTTACTCCTGAATATAAGACTAAAACACCTGTTACCCTTCCTTGCTGCCGTTGAATCTCCCAACGGAACAGCAAAAAAATTAAAAATTATAAAACACTAAATACTAACGTCTTTGTTGCCTATCAAAATGTTCGAGGCCTAAATACTAAACTTTCCAAACTTTTTACTAATAGTATATCTTTTGTCTATTATATTTTAATATTTACTGAGACTTGGTTAAAACCGGATGTCGAAAATAGTGAAATCTTTTCTATAAGTATACTTCTTTCAGATGTGACCGTTTGTCGCGATCTGGAGGAGGGGTTCTTATTGCCGTTGATTCAAATCTGTCTTCTGATATTGTTTCAATAGACTGTCTGCCCTTAGAATTCGTGTGCGTTAAAATAACTTTAAATCTTATTTCAGTTTATGTAACTTGCTCTTACATTCCTCCTTCCTCAGAAACTTCTTTGAACACCTGTCTTGTATTACATCTATATGAGTAGAATCAAAACTTTCGGATAGAGATTACCTATTGGTTTTTAGTGATTTCAATTTACCTCAAATATATTGGTCCTCTCATTCAAATGTTTTGATTCCCTTCATCTTTAACCCATTTATCAATGGTCTCTCCGAACTATCCTTGTTTCAAATTAACACTTTTCATAAGCATAAAGGCAAAATCCTTGACTTAATTTTCACTCCTGATACTCACATTAATAACATTTCAAGAACTAATCCCTTAGTCTTTCCTGAAGATCCTTATCATCCTACCTTAGAACTTGTTTTAAAACTGCCGGCCCCCGTGCAAACTGAAATTGTTAAGCGTGTTTCGAAGTCACGCTGTTTCCGCAAAACTGACTTTGTGAGGCTTAATAATCTAATTCTAGCACACGATTGGTCTTGTTTTTATGCATACTCGAATTTAAATACTTGTACTTCGTATTTTTATAATACCTTGAACAAATTTTTCGACGAGTGTGTCCTACGTGTATATCCAGCCAAGATTAAAAGTCTTCCATGGTTTACTCAGGGTGAAAAACTTAAAATCTCGGTATTATAAAAAATTGAAAAAACGGGAAATCCTTCTGATTTTTCTCGTTATACTGTTGCAAAGGCTAACTTTATTGCTCTTAATAATAAATGTTATAATGACTATATATGTACATCGCTGTCGGCTTCAATTTGCACGTGATCCTTAGCAGTTTTATAATTTTGTTAACTTGAAACGTAGATCTAATGAATTCCCATCTCGTCCCTCTTATGAAAAAATTGAAGCAACTAATGATCAAGCCACTGCTGATCAACCTATTCATCTTATACCTATGATTCTAATCTTTCTTATCCTTATCCTATTCATCACTCTAATTCAATTTCTTGCCCTAGTATCGATGAAGATTCTCTTCTTACTAACCTACACTTGGTCAAACCCATTAACTCACCTGGCCCTGACGGAGTACCAGGATTCGTTCTTAGATATTGTGCCTTCTCCTTATGTAGACCCATTTTTAGGTTATTCAGATTATACTTAGCTACTAGTAATTTTCCTTCAGTCTGGAAAGAATCATATTCCATCCTTCTTCACAAAAATGGGTCTAAATCGGAAGTGAAGAATTACAGGTGTATTTCTTAATTATCCTCTATACCTAAATTATTTAAAAAACTTGTTACGGCCCAGCTTACCCACATGTGTAGGTCCGTTATTTCACCATGTCAACATGGTTTCATGAAATCCAGATCGTCCACAACTAATCTTCTGGAATTCTCTTCTCTTGTTATAAAAGGGTTTCAGAAGAAGATGCAAACTGATGTCATTTACACTGATTTTAGTAAGGCTTTTGATTCTGTAAACCACTCACTTTTGATTCATAAGTTGGATCTTATTGGGTTTCCTTTCAAATTACTGCTTTGGGTTTCAAGTTATTTAAAAAATAGGTCCCAAAGAGTTCTTTACAAACATTCTGTATCTAAGTCAATCATTGTAGGCATTGTAGCTTCCGGCATACTTTGCGTTCACTGGCTTAAGTCTGTAATTACCGTTAGGTTCAATAAGGAAGACTGCAATGTTGATCAACAAACTGGACACCGCTCGCGATTTGTGACTTTCGTATTAAAACAAACCCAATGAAAGGTGTGGTTGCAGCTTGTCGATAGTAATTGGGCGGTATGTTCTATTTCTTTTCGGCAAATATAACATGTCACCTCAACATCTATGTTTTCTGAGCTTCGACTCATAAACATAATAAAAAAATTAAATCAAAAATTTTATCAAGTCTATATCAATCAAAATAACCAAAAAAAAATCAAAGCTGAAAACAAACTAATCTCAAAAAGAAAACAAAATCAAAAATAGAGCCATAACCATAAAAAAAAACTCAAAACAATTAAATCGATAATCAACAATATAAAAATAAAAAAAAAATTCCAGGAGTCACGATTAACATCTGTGAGAAACGTATGTACTTTCTTAATTTTGGTTAAGGTGATCCGCTGACTGACGGGTAAAAAAAAAAACAATGAGCAAGGATGGACGAAAAAACTTGCAAAAAACTCGAGCATTTGATGTTAAATATCAGAAATATTGGTATTATTAGTAAGCGGGCAAACCATAAGGTAAATAAATACTTTATTTCGACCTTTAGTAAGAATCCATCTACTTACTATAAATAACCTGCTCACTCGATTGCATACAAACGATAGGAATAAACGATGGATAGGGAAAGAAAATAGAAATAAAAACGAAAGATTCAGGAATCACAAAGGGAATCTGAATAGCCATGGAAGCGATATAATACTCTCGAACAGAATCACTTATCCAAAATAACTATTCAGACAACTTCATTGAGATAAATTCGGTTAAGTGGTTAGTCATAGCCATATACTCTTTGCAGACTAAATCCAACTTACCCTTATTTACCCCATGCAGTTACGAACAATCGAAACTTGACAATATTTTGAATGGTGGAGAGCCATAGGTATATACTCTTTACCAGGACAATATCCAACCAATCAAAAATTATCACGCATAGTCTGTGTGTTATTTAACAGGGTGTCTCAATCGTATCTATTGAGAAAACAAATCCACCGTTGATACAAGCACAGATTCATACCGCAGGGAAACTTCTGATCGTACATTAGTCGCACATGTCAAGAGATGGTATTTGACTTTTATTTTTACTTGATTCGGAACCTGCCGGAACGATGCCCCACGTTGGGCGCCATTTTATTTATTTTTATTATTAATCTGTAGCATACAACGAATCGAAATTCCTTGTAGTACTGTTGAGCGGATGTTAGGGTATTGTTGGGTCGCTAGCACGCGCTGGTATCCGGCGCAGATGTGTCGGCAATGGGGGTTCAAACGAAAAACCGCAACAACTGTGCACACGACAAATATAAATACAAATAAAAGAAATTCGCGTGCTATATCGCCAGACAACTAAGTACGATCAGAAAATCAGGTCAGTCGGTCACACCAGACAAAAAGTAAAACAGCCTTTTTAATATTAATATTATTAATATCTCCAATATTTGGAGAGGCCATATCCCCACCCTTCCATGATCGCCAAGTGCATCTGTATAATCGGCGATCCCTTGTCGCGACCTAACGTTTAATACGTTTCATCATTTCCGTCGCCCATGACTCCCGGAAACAATTTAGATTTAGTTAGAATTCATTATAAAGTTCATTTATTAACACTAAAACTCCTGTTTAAACTAAAATTCATTATTATTTTCTTGTTTATTTAACTATCCTAGTTGCACTATTTCTTATTTATTTTTAAATTAAGATCTGGAAGAGCAATATTCATTATTGGTTTCTGTAATTTTTCTATTCGGTAATATATTTAACATTAATGAAAGTGCTATATCATTTTATTTAACAAATTTGATTACTAAACAGGTGTATGTAAATTGAAATGCAAGTAGCTGCAATAAATAATAATGGGTTAACTAATTTATATAAAGGGTTTCGAAGCACTCATTAATTCTCAACATTTTACTTTAAGTGATGTATGTGGGAATTGGTTCCAGTAAGAATACTCGCAGTAGTAATAGATATTAAATGTTTCGATACTTCTACATTGCAGCCCTGATTAGAATGCAACCCTAGACAAGAGCAAGTTATCGATAGAAAGGGAACGAGTGTAGAGTAGGAAGTTGAGTACAGAAAGTTGCCAAGAGCGGTTGTTACTAAATTTAAAAGAAATAAGTTTTGTCATAATCAAATGTGAAATTTGAAGAACATTAATATTTTGTTACACTTATAAGCTAAATTACTTGTTTAAATAAACATTATTATAAACAAAAAACTACAAATTGGGGGCTCGTCCGGGATGTGCTCAAGTGTAACGACAAAATTTGTGCATATGACGCAGTTCGTTTTGTGCAGACACGTATGACGCAGTTCGTTTTAGTAGCAACCAGTGAACGGTAAAATAGAACCGTTGCATGATCGACGCTGCATAAACGCGAGCAACAGTATAGACAATTCTTGAAGAAGTTTCGAGCGTTCGTTTCTGCTTAAGTTGGCAGAAGCAGAACTGGTGCGAGCGTCGGCAGAGACAAAGTTGCTGCTTATGTTGGCAGAAGCAGAACTGGTGCATGCGTCGGCAGAGGCAAAGTTGCTGCTTAAGTTGACAGAAGCAGAACTGGTGCGAGCGTCGGCAGAGGCAAAGTTGCTGCTTAAGTTGGCAGAAGCAGAACTGGTGCGTGCGTCGGCAGAGGCAAAGTTGCTGCTTAAGTTGGTAGAAGCAGAGCTGGAGCGTGCGTCGACAGAGGCGGAGTTGTTGTTTGCAGCGACAGAAGCAGAGCTGCTATTTGCGTCGTCAGAGGCAGAGCTTGGAGCGAACATCAGCAGAGTCCGAATTGCTGCATTAATCGAGGCAGAACTGGTGCGTACAGTCGACAGAGGCAGAGTTGCTGTTTGCGTCGACAGAATCAGTGTTTCTGTGTGAGTGTGCAGAGGCAGGACTTGGTGCGAACTTCGACAGAGGCAGAGCTTGATACGATCGTCGGCAGAGGCAGCGCTGTTGCGTAAAACTTCAGAGGCAAAGCTGGTGTGTGCGTCGACAGAGGCGAAAGTGGTGCGTGCGTCAACAGAGGCAGAGCTGGCGCGAGCATCGACAGAGGCAGTGCTGGTGTGTGCGTTGACAGAGGCGAAACTGGTGCGTGCGTCAACAGAGGCAGAGCTGGCGTGTGCGTCGACAGTGGCAGAGCTGGTGTAAGGTTACGTTAACTAACAATAGTGTAGTGTGGTATACTTTTACTAATTTTGATTGTTTTCTAACCATTTCAAAATGCAACTTGACGAGATCTTGGCACTCCGCGTAGCCGATTTGAGGTTAAAGTTAGCAGAGTTGGCGTTACCAACAACTGGAAGGAAACTAGAGTTGCAGAATAGATTGCTTACACATTTTGGAATTCAGGATGAAGAGGAAAGCGATTCAGATGAAGTCCAATCCGTAGTTACAGAGCGAAATTTAGCTGAAAATCAAAGAGTAGACAATGGCAGGTCATGGTTCACTCTCAAAGATGTAGAAGGTAGCGTATCTAGTTTCTCTGGAACAGGAAGTCCTGATGTAGAGCAATGGATCGAAGAGTTGGAAAGTTGTTCAATTACTGTCCAGTGGAGTGATTTGCAACTTTTTATCTATTCGAAGCAAATGCTTACAGGAGCGGCTAAACTGTTTGTGCGTAGTGAGGCGAATATTCGTAGTTGGACTGTTTTGAAGGCTAAGTTGAGAGAAGAGTTTTCAATCAAAGCGTCATCAGCTGAGGTTCATAGAAGATTGGACCAGCGTCAGCAGAGAAAAGACGAATCATTATTTGAATATTTGTATGCTCTGAAAGAAATCGCAAAACCAATTAATATTGATGAGCCAAGTTTAATTGACTATTACATAAAGGGTATTCCAGATTCGAAAGGGAATAAGATTATGTTATACCAGGCCAGAAATATACAGGAACTGAAACGTCAAATCGAGATATATCAGAAAGCTAGATCTGGCAAATCGAATCAATCAGCTGGGGAACGTCAGGAGCAAAAGAAAGATCAAGGCAAAAGTCAGGTTAAGTCTGAAGCTTCCAGGAAATGTTTCAAATGCTGCGATAGTTCTCACGTAATGAAAGACTGTAAGAAAAAAGATTTTGTTTGCTTTAAATGTGGTCAGGCAGGACACCGAGCAGCACAATGTACAGCACAAACAGATGTCAAGAAAGAAACAAATGCTAATGTAGTTCAAGAGGATAAAGTAGGAGTGTCGTTAGGCAGTGAATTTACTCTTTCAGGTCTGAATTGTGCTTAATGCGCAGACAAGTCTTCATGAGTCTAGGAGCAGCAGAAATAACTGGTAAAGGAAAGAGTTTGACAGGAATTGGAGAAAGTCGGATTTTAACATTTGGAAGTGTTATTATATCCGTTCTAATAGATGATATTCCAATGGAAGTAGAATTTCATGTGGTTCAAGATCATGATATAGGTTTCGATGCTATTTTAGGTAGGACAATTTTGGACACTGTCGATATGAAGGTTACCAAAAGTGGTACTCACTTTAATATCAGAGTGAAAACTGAAGATGGAGGTAAAATTAGGGATAGAAAGATATTTGATCGTCAGGTGAATGACGAATTTCGAAGCATGTGTGTGGAAGAGCTGATAGCAACTTCTAAGGTAGATTTATCTCATCTTAATCAGCCTGAAGCTAAAACGGTGTTGGAGATGATCGAACAATATTGTCCAATTCGTAACACAGATGCCCCTGTTTAGATGAAAATTGTTTTGAAAGATGACGTTCCAGTTTATCAGCATCCCAGGCGACAGTCGTATAGTGACCAAAACTTTGTAGATGAGCAGGTGCGGGAATGGTTAAAAGAAGGTATCATACAGCCAAGTACATCCGAGTATGCTTCACCCGTAGTCCTGGTGGCTAAGAAAAATGGGAAAAAGCGTCTATGCTGCGACTATCGCAAATTAAATGAGAAAATTATAAGAGATAATTTTCCGATGGCACACATGGACAATGTTTTAGACAAGCTTCAGAATGCGAAGATATACACAACATTGGATTTGACCAATGGGGTTTTCCATGTGCCCGTAGAAGCAGCTTCAAGAAAGTACACTTCGTTCGTGACTCAAAGCGGGCAGTACGAATTTTTATTTGTACCGTTTGGCATTTCGAATTCGCCTGCAGTTTTCACTAGGTTTATAATGTCTGTTCTACGAGAGTTGCTCGCTAGTGGCATTGTAATACTTTACATGGATGATGTTATTGTGCCTAGTAACGATGTTGATGAGGGGATAAGAAAATTGAAGCAAGTGTTAGAAGTATCTTCTCAAAATGGACTTCGAATTAATTGGGGCAAATGCCAGATATTACATCGGAGAGTCAATTTTTTGGGATATATCGTTCAAGATGGAACCATAACCCCAAGCAAAGAGAAGATACAGGCCGTTACAGAATTTCCGGAACCCAAAGATAAAAAGGCTATACAACGTTTTTTTAGGGTTAACGTCTTACTTTAGAAAATTCATAAATGGATATGCAGCCATTGCTAAGCCATTGTCAGATCTTTTAAGGCAAGATGCTAAGTTCGGATTTGCTGAAGTTCAGCGGAAAGCATTTGAAGAACTGAAATTAGCTTTAGTTAGTGAGCCAGTATTAAAGCTGTATAATCCGAAGTTGCGAACAGAGATTCACACAGATGCGTCAAAGTATGGGTATGGGGCAGTATTATTACAAAAAGATCTTGATGATAATATGTTTCACCCTGTACAATTTATGAGTCGGAAAACTAAGCCATGTGAGGAGAATTACAGTTCGTATGAGCTAGAAGTTTTAGCAATAATAGCAGCTTTAATGAAATGGCGCGTGTATGTTCTTGGTATATCTTTTACTATAGTAACTGATTGTAACGCGTTCATGATGACCATGAAAAAGAAAGAAGTTCCTTTAAGAGTAGCGCGTTGGGCATTATATTTGCAAGATTTTGATTATAAAATAGAACATCGTTCAGGGTCCAAGTTAAAACATGCTGATGCTTTGAGCCGAGTGTCTTGCTTTTTTATAACAGATACTTTGATCCATCGATTGAGAGAAGCCCAGCTGCAAGATGAGTGGATAAGAGGGGTTAGAGCATAAGCTTTATAAGCTTGATGCATAAGCTTGTAGTTCCAATGTTATCTAAATTAAGTAATGACAATGCAGGATTATGGTATAAATATTTAGGTCAAGTTCAGCAAGTAATTAATAATACAGAGCCAAGAAGCACGAAAATTGCACCTTTTAAGTTAATAACTGGAGTAGATATGCGCGTTTCTGATAATAATGAGCTAAAAGATTTAGTAAGCGAATTTATGATCAGAGAGTTAGATGAAAAGCGTGAAAATTTGCGGCAAGAAGCTCGTGAAAATATTAGGGGAGATACAGGAAGAAAATAAAAAAAGCATTTGATTTAAAAAGAAAGCAACAGAAACAGTATAATATTAACGATTTGGTAGCCATAAAAAGGACACAGTACGGAGTAGGGCTAAAGCTGAAGGGTAAATATTTGGGCCCATATAAAGTGGTTGAGATCAAAGATCATGGGAGGTACGAAGTTGAAAAGATAGGAGATAATGAAGGTCCTATAAAAACAATTACAGTTGCAGAGTATATGAAACCATGGCTTGATCCATTCGAGGCGAATGTACTATCAGGAGGGCCGATTGTGGGAATTGGTTCCAGTAAGAATACTCGCAGTGGTAATAGATATTAAATGTTTCGATACTTCTACATTGCAGCCCTGATTAGAATGCAACCCTAGACAAGAGCAAGTTATCGATAGAAAGGGAACGAGTGTAGAGTAGGAAGTTGAGTACAGAAAGTTGCCAAGAGCGGTTGTTACTAAATTTAAAAGAAATAAGTTTTGTCATAATCAAATGTGAAATTTGAAGAACATTAATATTTTGTTACACTTATAAGCTAAATTACTTGTTTAAATAAACATTATTATAAACAAAAAACTACATGTATGTATCTATATGATGGTCACTTACAATTGTTTGTATCCCACGACGAAAGATCTTTCGTTTTGGTAGATTTATTATATTTTTTTGGTGTGTTTATGTGTGTTTTTTGTCTGTTTGTTTGTTTTTGTGTTTGTTTTCTTCTGAGGGTCGGTGTGGCAATTATGCATTTTAATTTATATGGTGACAATTACCTAATCGAGACCATCTGACATTTGAAGCCATGATATTATTATTTTTTTTAAACATTATTAGGACACAAAAAGGGAGTACTTAATCAAAGGAAAGGCCAAAATTATAAATTTTCAACACCACGAGCTTTTCGATTATCTATCACCTTTTCAAACTAGCCTAAAAGTAAACTTTAAATAGAGTATACTCTCTTGGTGATCGGTCGTGTTTGGCTTTTGCCCCTAATAATTTTCTTATTATTTACCTTATCTCACTATAACATTAACTTAGTTGATTTAAAATCAGTGGTAATTAGTCATTGGAAACTGTGTGTATATAAATTCAACATAGAGAACGTTGGTGTAATTGGTAATTTGTAATTTAAATTGTATTTCTGTACACTTTATTTTGCTGGCGCGTCTTCAGCGTCTTGAAATTTGTTTTTGTTTTTGTTTCAATTTTGCACTCCCACACTTTTTCGCTCTCTCACGTTTACTCCGCTCTCTTAGTGCGCTGCTTTGTGTCAACGATGCAGCTGTAGTTTTTGTTTTATTGTTTTACTCTCGCTTCGAGCTTACACTTTTTCGCTCTCCCACTCTCACGTCTTTTTTACGCTCTCCGAGTGTACTGCGGTTGTGTTAGCGCTCACTTTTACATCTCTGCCTTTGGAATCTTGTTATTATAATTGTAATTGTTGTTATAATTGTCGCGACCTTTCTTTTCATTGCTCTCTATCTTTGTAAAACCGTATTCTTTCTCTCTCGAATTTTTTGCTCTTTCTACTTTTGCTTTAATCTCATTTATAATCCCCTACATTTGTTAAGGCTTACCGAAAATGATCTCTTGTTCGGCAAAGATGTGCAAATGCTCAACTGATCCCAATGCAGATTTTATTGGCTGCTGGCTGGGTGACAACTTTTGTCACCTAAAATGCGCCGGTCTAACTATCTGAATTAAGGATGCAATTCATACCAAGTCTGGCTTAAAGTGGTCTTGTGAACAGTGTCAAATTGGCGAATGTGACTTGCAAAAAGTTGTGAAAAAACCAAATTGGGTTTTTACAATTTGCGTACCGCTTTTACCAAGTTATATTCTCAGTTCTTAAAAATGGAGACTCAATTTAACTCTCTTAAACCCATTAACGATCCCTTAATAATTCCGGTATCATCACTGAAAGTACCTTCCCCTAATAGTGAAAACTAATACCCTCCAACCCTCTACTACTATCATTTCTGATCTTATCTTGAATTTAAATTCTCCTACTCCGTCATGCTCTAAAACGATTCATGCTCGGAAAACTTCTGTTCCACGTAATGCCTCCGTCCCAACTCCTTCTACCTCTTCCATTTCGTCTTGCTCTATTCTGAGTGTAGACAATTTATTAACTTTACCCGTGATTTCCCCCATTACGGTACAGAGTGTAAAACCTCTAGTTGCTGTTAAACCTAACAAGTTGGTCTTCGTTTCTCGTCTGGCACCTGACACTTCGAAAGATGATGTAAAAACATACATCCTTTCTAAAATTCAGTATGAAAATTTAATCGTGGAAAAATTTAACTTTAAATTTCCCAGAGAAATATCATCTTTTAAAATTAGTATTTCGGCTGAGCATTTCCCAATTGTGTGCAATGGATCTTTTTGGCCGCCTGACCTAATTGTTAAGGAGTTTACTCCTGAATATAAGACTAAAACACCTGTTACCCTTCCTTGCTGCCGTTGAATCTCCCAACGGAACAGCAAAAAAAATTAAAAATTATAAAAAACTAAATACTAACGTCTTTGTTGCCTATCAAAATGTTCGAGGCCTAAATACTAAACTTTCCAAACTTTTTACTAATAGTATATCTTTTGTCTATCATATTTTAATATTTACTGAGACTTGGTTAAAACCGGATGTCGAAAATAGTGAAATCTTTTCTATAAGTATACTTCTTTCAGATGTGACCGTTTGTCGCGATCTGGAGGAGGGGTTCTTATTGCCGTTGATTCAAATCTGTCTTCTGATATTGTTTCAATAGACTGTCTGCCCTTAGAATTCGTGTGCGTTAAAATAACTTTAAATCTTATTTCAGTTTATGTAACTTGCTCTTACATTCCTCCTTCCTCAGAAACTTCTTTGAACACCTGTCTTGTATTACATCTATATGAGTAGAATCAAAACTTTCGGATAGAGATTACCTATTGGTTTTTAGTGATTTCAATTTACCTCAAATATATTGGTCCTCTCATTCAAATGTTTTGATTCCCTCCATCTTTAACCCATTTATCAATGGTCTCTCCGAACTATCCTTGTTTCAAATTAACACTTTTCATAAGCATAAAGGCAAAATCCTTGACTTAATTTTCACTCCTGATACTCACATTAATAACATTTCAAGAACTAATCCCTTAGTCTTTCCTGAAGATCCTTATCATCCTACCTTAGAACTTGTTTTAAAACTGCCGGCCCCCGTGCAAACTGAAATTGTTAAGCGTGTTTCGAAGTCACGCTGTTTCCGGAAAACTGACTTTGTGAGGCTTAATAATCTAATTCTAGCACACGATTGGTCTTGTTTTTTATGCATGCTCGAACTTAGATACTTGTACTTCATATTTTTATAATACCTTGAACAAATTTTTCGACGAGTGTGTTCCACGTGTATATCCAGCCAAGACTAAAAGTCTTCCATGGTTTACTCAGGGTGAAAAAACTTAAAATCTCGGTATTATAAAAAATTGAAAAAAACGGGAAATCCTTCTGATTTTTCTCGTTATACTGTTGCAAAGGCTAACTTTATTGCTCTTAATAATAAATGTTATAATGACTATATATGTACATCGCTGTCGGCTTCAATTTGCACGTGATCCTTAGCAGTTTTATAATTTTGTTAACTTGAAACGTAGATCTAATGAATTCCCATCTCGTCCCTCTTATGAAAAAATTGAAGCAACTAATGATCAAGCCACTGCTGATCAACCTATTCATCTTATACCTATGATTCTAATCTTTCTTATCCTTATCCTATTCATCACTCTAATTCAATTTCTTGCCCTAGTATCGATGAAGATTCTCTTCTTACTAAGCTACACTTGGTCAAACCCATTAACTCACCTGGCCCTGACGGAGTACCAGGATGCGTTCTTAGATATTGCGCCTTCTCCTTATGTAGACCCATTTTTAGGTTATTCAGATTATACTTAGCTACTAGTAATTTTCCTTCAGTCTGGAAAGAATCATATTCCATCATTCTTCACAAAAATGGGTCTAAATCGGAAGTGAAGAATTACAGGTGTATTTCTTAATTATCCTCTATACCTAAATTATTTAAAAAACTTGTTACGGCCCAGCTTATCCACATGTGTAGGTCCGTTATTTCACCATGTCAACATGGTTTCATGAAATCCAGATCGTCCACAACTAATCTTCTGGAATTCTCTTCTCTTGTTATAAAAGGGTTTCAGAAGAAGATGCAAACTGATGTCATTTACACTGATTTTAGTAAGGCTTTTGATTCTGTAAACCACTCACTTTTGATTCATAAGTTGGATCTTATTGGGTTTCCTTTCAAATTACTGCTTTGGGTTTCAAGTTATTTAAAAAATAGGTCCCAAAGAGTTCTTTACAAACATTCTGTATCTAAGTCAATCTTTGTTACCTCAGGTGTTCCTCAGGGTAGCCATTTGGGTCCTTTACTCTTTAACCTCTTTATTAACGATCTTCCCTCTACTTTGAAATTCTCTAACATTTATACAAGTGTATGCTGACGATGTGAAACTTTGCTTTACATACAAGGAGCCGACTTGGAGTTCGCTACAGGTTGATATTGCCTCCTTTTGTGATTGGTGCAGCTTTAATCTTTTAAGTTTCAATTGTTCTAAATGTAAGTAATGACATTTTATAGAAGTAATTTCCACGTCGTCAACTATACCCTTTATCTATCCCCTCTTCTAAGAATATCAAATGTCAATGACCTTGGTATTCTTTTTGACCATAAACTGAAATTTGATTCCCATATTACGCAAATTGTAAATAAGGCCTCTCGAACCCTAGGTTTCATTAAAAGTTGGGCCAAGGAATTCAATGACCCTTATACAACAAAGTTGCTTTATACCTCCCTTGTTCGCCCGATTCTTGAATATGGTTCTTGCATTTGGTCACCGCAATATCATGTTCACCAAGACAGAATAGAGTCTGTGCAAAAACAATTTTTTACTTTTTTGCTCTTCGTGGTTTTTAACTGGGTCTTTGGAGTTGATTTACCCTCTTATTCTAGTAGACTACTTCTAATAAATTTAACTTCTCTTACTAACCGCCGCTTAATGTTAGGTGTCATGTTCCTTGTTAAGTTGATTAAGTATGATATCGATTCCCCGATCTTGCTTAATCAAATTAACTTCTCTATCCCCTCTAGATTAACCAGAAATTTTGCACCCCTTTTGCTTAATTTCTGCAATAATAATTATAGTCTTCATGAGCCTTTCCGAATTCTCTGTTCTGATTACAACAAACTTTTTGAAGTAATTAACTCGGAGAGTTCCCTAGTAGCTATTAAAACTGCCATCATTAACTCATTAACATTTAATCCTAACAACTAACCTAACTAACCACTACCGATCTGATTGGGTTTTTTCTGGGTTTCCTCAATCCTCTGCAACAAATGTTGGTTCGGCTAATTTGTTAGTCCCAGTTTCAAAAATTAAAAATTTAATTTCTTTTTAAAATTTTACTGTTTAACTCAAATTTTAACTTTAATTTTTATATATATATATTGGTTTTTTTAAACTTATAATTCACATTGTTTACGCCGAAACTCGCCGCCGAAAAGTAGGCAGCATAGGCAGCGGCGTAAACAGTGCGAGAGTCACCAAGGGCTCTCGCGCTCTTTTATCCTACATACAAGTATTTATGTTAAGTTAGGTTTCAGTAAAAATTACATAGATTATGTACAACAGTTGAAAATACACAGTGAAGTGAACACCACGCGCCCCGCATTGTTTTTTATATTCGACTTGTTTTTCGCGTCGGTTACACTTGACGATCCCCCCAAGAAGGAAGATCCTACTGCCGCCGCCACAAACATTGGTCCTTCGAGCCGGATCTATATTGTATATACACCACGTCGCTGGATTTCATCCCCTCGCTCCACTCGAACCACGTTCATCGGCATCTCGTCAGGATCCCCCAGATAAGTACTAAATTTTATACTTATTTTTTATGCGGCAGAGGACTGTGAGTAATTGTTCCTTTGTGAAAAGAAAGATCTTTTCTAATTAAATTTAATTTAATTTACTTCTAACCTCGCAATTTGTGTCACCGATATTTCTGTATGTATGTACATATGTTGCTGCATCAGTAAGCACATACTTACATACAGACGACTGCCACCATCGAAAGTTTTCCATACATGTAAGATGTGATACTTTGATGCAAGTTGGCAACCCCACCAATAGAGGACAGTTGGCATCTCTGCGAACCGAACAGTGTTGCCAGAAGAGAGTACCGAGAGAGAGTCGTAGTCGGTCGTCTCGCGCATAAAGTTGACAGTTGAACAAACCGTTTTTAAGTTGTAAAAGTTGCCAAGCATTAAGTTGTAAAGAACACTGAAGTTTTAACGCCATTGTTTTGTAATTAATTAACCTAACTGAATTGACTTGAACTATTATAATAAACTCACTTTAATAATAACCTTACATTTGGGGGCTCGTGCCGGTTTTGATTCATATCGGTAAATACAATACGTTGAAAAGTGGATAAAGTTGAACATTTGTATGAAAGTGAACTCTTGATTATTGAGTTGAACAGTCTTGAAAAGACAAAGCATTTTTTTGTCTGAACAGTCGCAGTCAAATTGTGGTTTTACCGTTGCTGAACGTCGAAAATTTAAATACGCATATACATACATAAAAGCGAACAAGAGAAATGCCAAAAACGATGAACAGTACAAGAAATAAGGATCCGTATATAGACGAAATGGAAGAAGAAACGATAATGGAACAAGAAAACGCGAAAAGAGACTTAGCGGCCGCGAACAATTATGACCTCAATGCCAAAATGCAGCAGCTTATGCAGTTGTTGTCACTCAAAGTTGAAGTGGATGAACAGCGTGAAAAAGTTGTGAAAAAAAGCGTGAAAAACAAGTGAAAATTACAGCAAACAATTTTGAAAAAGTGGTTAACGATTTTGATGGTGTTTCAATACCAGTTGTCAAGTGGTTCGAAATTTTTGAACATAATGCCGAAGCCTATGGGCTAAATGAAAAACAGAAATACGTGCAAGCTAGAGGTAGAATGTGTGGCACCGCAAAACTCTTTTTAGAATCGGAATATATAAACAATTATAATGAGTTGAAACATAAATTAATTGATGAATTTTGATGCAGCTGGAACAGTGCTGATATTCATCAACAGCTGAAAGATCGCAAAAAGAAAAAAACGGAGTCTTTTCACGAGTACATGCTGAACATGAAAAAATTTGCAAGTATGGGTGAAGTAGAAGAGGCAGCAGTAATTCGCCACATTGTCAACGGATTGCAGATTAAAAGCGAATTCAAATTTGCCATGTATCGATGCAAAACGTATAAGCAGCTTAAAGAGGAATATGAAACATATGAGCTAGTTCACAGAAACGATAATTATCCGATAAACGATAATCATCAAAGGAACGAAAACAATCAAAAGAACGAGAACAACAATCAGCGGAATCAAAACAAAACATACGCAGAAAAACCGAAAAAGAAAGAATACTGTTTCAATTGCGGCTCGTCAGAACATAAAAGGAAGGAATGCACATCAGCCACAAAATGCTTCCGCTGCAATGAGGAAGGGTATATTTCACGCAGTTGTCCATCAAACGCTGATCGAGTTCGAGTTATTTCAAATAGTTATCGACTTAAAACAATTCTTTTAAATGGCTTACAGGTGGAGTGCTTAGTAGATACCGGCTCCGATGTAACCATTGAAAAGCAGAACATCGCAGATAAGTTGAATGTGGACATTTTTAAAACCGCATCAACGCTACGTGGTCTGGGCAACGCCAGCACAAAGCCAATTGGATATTTCAACGCCGAAGTGGAAATCGATACGCTGCGTACAAAGCAGAAATTTTTGGTTGTGTCAAACTGCAAAATGGACTGCAATGCGATTCTTGGTTACGACTTTATAAGGAAGTTTGAATTCATAGCCGATTCGAACGGATTTTTATTTCAACGTGTACTGAACGACCATAGTTCTACAGATGAGTATGCAATGGAAGTTTACAGCGTTTTTGAAGAATATAACAACATTACAGCGTCCAAAAATTATCAGAAGGAAGTGAAGGATATGATTGAAGATGCATTTCAGTTGCAAGAGGCGGATCACGCGGAAGGTCCAATTATTCTGAACATTGTTCCAGATGGTAACATAGTGCCGTTTCGGCAAGCACCCAGTCGTCTGTCACCGAACGAAGCAGAAGCTGTGAAGAATCAGGTCAATGAATGGTTGCAGATGGGAATTGTACGCGAATCATTTTCCAACGTAGCAAGTCGAGTGGTCGTGGTCAAAAAGAAGGATCAAACATTGAGGGTATGCGTCGATTACCGTAAGCTGAACAGCATGGTACTTCAGGATTTGTTTCCTGTGCCACTTATTGAAGATGTTCTTGACAAACTGCAAGCAGCGAAATTTTTCACGATTATGGACTTAGAAAATGGTTTCTTTCACGTGCCCATCGAAGAAAAGAGCAGACATCTAACGGCTTTCATCACACGAGAAGGCCTTTTTGAATTTAACAGGGCTCCTTTTGGATTTAAGAATTCGCCAGCTGCCTTCATCAGATATGTCAACCATGTTTTTCAGAAACTTATTAATGAAGACGTAATGCAGCTTTATATTGACGACATTGTTATTTTCGCAGAGTCTCCAGACGTATGCATGCAGAAGAGCAGACAAGTTTTGGAAACAGCAGCCAGGTATGGTTTAAGGATAAAATGGAAAAAATGCAGTTTCCTACAGCAGAGTATAAACTTCCTGGGTCATACAGTGGCAAACGGACGAGTTTGGCCTGGAGCAGACAAAACATCAGCTGTAAGACGATTTGCTTATCCTAAGGATATAAAAGGCGTCCAATCGTTTCTGGGTTTGACTGGATTTTTTCGAAAATTTATTCCGCGTTATGCAGAGATAGCGCGCCCGTTAACGAATTTGTTGAGGAAGAACGCTATATTTATAATTGGTGAAGCTGAAAAGGACTCAATCGAAAGATTAAAGGATATATTAACAAGTGAGCCAGTATTACACATATACTCTAGGGAGGCAAAGACAGAGCTACATACCGACGCTTCTAAGGACGGACTAGGAGCTGTGCTGCTGCAGTGCTTTGAAGAACATATGCATCCCGTGTATTTCTGGAGCAAAAAGACGAGTGAAGCCGAGGCCAAAAAACACAGTTATATATTGGAGATCAAGGCTGCATACCTTGCTCTTAAGAAATTCCGCCATTTTTTGTTGGGAACTCGATTCAAATTGGTAACAGATTGCGCAGCATTTAAGCAGACCACAAGTAAAGACGAAATACCTCGCGATGTGGAGGAATGGGTACTCTACATAAAAAGCTTCACACCAGATATGGAACATCGTGCAGGAGCAAGGATGAAGCACGTCGATCATCTTAGTCGTTACCCACAGGATGTTTTAATAATCACAACTGAGTTGTCAGCTCGATTACGCAAAGCGCAGCAAGAAGACGATAACGTTAAAGCAGTATTGCAGTTGCTTCAGAATGGGCCCTATGAGAATTTTAAGATGAAGGGTGGACTACTCTTCAAAGAAGTTGATGGTTGCGAACTTTTAGTTGTCCCCAAGATTATGGAGCGTGATGTCATTAAAAACGCTCATGACTCTGGTCACTTCGCCGCACGTAAAACAATGCATAACATAAAGCAGCAATACTTTATCTCGCATTTAGAGGGTAAAGTTTCAAAGTATATTTCTAATTGTATTGTTTGTATAATACACAGTAAAAAAATGGGCAAACAAGGAGGACGTTTACACTGTATTGGAAAAGGTGATGTTCCCCTGCAAACGCTGCATGTAGACCATCTTGGACCGATGGATATGACTTCTAAGATGTACAAGTACATTTTTGCAGTGGTCGATGGATTCTCCAAATTCGTGTGGCTGTATCCTGTGAAGTCGACAGGACAAGATGAAGTTGTGCAGAAGCTAAAAAGAATGGGCAAGCGTATTCGGATTTCCTGCCCGTATAGTAAGCGATAGAGGATCGGCGTTTACATCAAACGCTTACAAAGAGTTTCTGGAGGTCAACATGGTGGAGCAGATTTGCACAACAACCGGAGTTGCAAGAGGCAACCGTCAAGTCGAGAGGGTCAATCGCTGCATAATTGACATTCTTGCGAAGCTGTCTTCAGACGAACCTGCTAAGTGGTACAAGTATGTGCCACGTGTAAAGATGGCAGTTAACTCGCATGTACATTCGACAACGCTCTCAACGCCGTTCGAGATAATGTTTGGGACGAAGATGTGTATGTGGGAATTGGTTCCAGTAAGAATACTCGCAGTAGTAATAGATATTAAATGTTTCGATACTTCTACATTGCAGCCCTGATTAGAATGCAACCCTAGACAAGAGCAAGTTATCGATAGAAAGGGAACGAGTGTAGAGTAGGAAGTTGAGTACAGAAAGTTGCCAAGAGCGGTTGTTACTAAATTTAAAAGAAATAAGTTTTGTCATAATCAAATGTGAAATTTGAAGAACATTAATATTTTGTTACACTTATATGCTAAATTACTTGTTTAAATAAACATTATTATAAACAAAAAACTACAAATTGGGGGCTCGTCCGGGATGTGCTCAAGTGTAACGACAAAATTTGTGCATATGACGCAGTTCGTTTTGTGCAGACACGTATGACGCAGTTCGTTTTAGTAGCAACCAGTGAACGGTAAAATAGAACCGTTGCATGATCGACGCTGCATAAACGCGAGCAACAGTATAGACAATTCTCGAAGAAGTTTCGAGCGTTCGTTTCTGCTTAAGTTGGCAGAAGCAGAACTGGTGCGAGCGTCGGCAGAGGCAAAGTTGCTGCTTAAGTTGACAGAAGCAGAACTGGTGCGAGCGTCGGCAGAGGCAAAGTTGCTGCTTAAGTTGACAGAAGCAGAACTGGTGCGAGCGTCGGCAGAGGCAAAGTTGCTGCTTAAGTTGGCAGAAGCAGAACTGGTGCGTGCGTCGGCAGAGGCAAAGTTGCTGCTTAAGTTGGTAGAAGCAGAGCTGGAGCGTGCGTCGACAGAGGCGGAGTTGTTGTTTGCAGCGACAGAAGCAGAGCTGCTATTTGCGTCGTCAGAGGCAGAGCTTGGAGCGAACATCAGCAGAGTCCGAATTGCTGCATTAATCGAGGCAGAACTGGTGCGTACAGTCGACAGAGGCAGAGTTGCTGTTTGCGTCGACAGAATCAGTGTTTCTGTGTGAGTGTGCAGAGGCAGGACTTGGTGCGAACTTCGACAGAGGCAGAGCTTGATACGATCGTCGGCAGAGGCAGCGCTGTTGCGTAAAACTTCAGAGGCAAAGCTGGTGTGTGCGTCGACAGAGGCGAAAGTGGTGCGTGCGTCAACAGAGGCAGAGCTGGCGCGAGCATCGACAGAGGCAGTGCTGGTGTGTGCGTTGACAGAGGCGAAACTGGTGCGTGCGTCAACAGAGGCAGAGCTGGCGTGTGCGTCGACAGTGGCAGAGCTGGTGTAAGGTTACGTTAACTAACAATAGTGTAGTGTGGTATACTTTTACTAATTTTGATTGTTTTCTAACCATTTCAAAATGCAACTTGACGAGATCTTGGCACTCCGCGTAGCCGATTTGAGGTTAAAGTTAGCAGAGTTGGCGTTACCAACAACTGGAAGGAAACTAGAGTTGCAGAATAGATTGCTTACACATTTTGGAATTCAGGATGAAGAGGAAAGCGATTCAGATGAAGTCCAATCCGTAGTTACAGAGCGAAATTTAGCTGAAAATCAAAGAGTAGACAATGGCAGGTCATGGTTCACTCTCAAAGATGTAGAAGGTAGCGTATCTAGTTTCTCTGGAACAGGAAGTCCTGATGTAGAGCAATGGATCGAAGAGTTGGAAAGTTGTTCAATTACTGTCCAGTGGAGTGATTTGCAACTTTTTATCTATTCGAAGCAAATGCTTACAGGAGCGGCTAAACTGTTTGTGCGTAGTGAGGCGAATATTCGTAGTTGGACTGTTTTGAAGGCTAAGTTGAGAGAAGAGTTTTCAATCAAAGCGTCATCAGCTGAGGTTCATAGAAGATTGGACCAGCGTCAGCAGAGAAAAGACGAATCATTATTTGAATATTTGTATGCTCTGAAAGAAATCGCAAAGCCAATTAATATTGATGAGCCAAGTTTAATTGACTATTACATAAAGGGTATTCCAGATTCGAAAGGGAATAAGATTATGTTATACCAGGCCAGAAATATACAGGAACTGAAACGTCAAATCGAGATATATCAGAAAGCTAGATCTGGCAAATCGAATCAATCAGCTGGGGAACGTCAGGAGCAAAAGAAAGATCAAGGCAAAAGTCAGGTTAAGTCTGAAGCTTCCAGGAAATGTTTCAAATGCGGCGATAGTTCTCACGTAATGAAAGACTGTAAGAAAAAAGATTTTGTTTGCTTTAAATGTGGTCAGGCAGGACACCGAGCAGCACAATGTACAGCACAAACAGATGTCAAGAAAGAAACAAATGCTAATGTAGTTCAAGAGGATAAAGTAGGAGTGTCGTTAGGCAGTGAATTTACTCTTTCAGGTCTTGAATTGAAGAGCGTTGTTTACAAACAGATTATATTTAAAGGTTTGGTTGACACGGGTGCTGATTTGTGCTTAATGCGCAGACAAGTCTTCATGAGTCTAGGAGCAGCAGAAATAACTGGTAAAGGAAAGAGTTTGACAGGAATTGGAGAAAGTCGGATTTTAACATTTGGAAGTGTTATTATATCCGTTCTAATAGATGATATTCCAATGGAAGTAGAATTTCATGTGGTTCAAGATCATGATATAGGTTTCGATGCTATTTTAGGTAGGACAATTTTGGACACTGTCGATATGAAGGTTACCAAAAGTGGTACTCACTTTAATATCAGAGTGAAAACTGAAGATGGAGGTAAAATTAGGGATAGAAAGATATTTGATCGTCAGGTGAATGACGAATTTCGAAGCATGTGTGTGGAAGAGCTGATAGCAACTTCTAAGGTAGATTTATCTCATCTTAATCAGCCTGAAGCTAAAACGGTGTTGGAGATGATCGAACAATATTGTCCAATTCGTAACACAGATGCCCCTGTTGAGATGAAAATTGTTTTGAAAGATGACGTTCCAGTTTATCAGCATCCCAGGCGACAGTCGTATAGTGACCAAAACTTTGTAGATGAGCAGGTGCGGGAATGGTTAAAAAGAAGGTATCATACAGCCAAGTACATCCGAGTATGCTTCACCCGTAGTCCTGGTGGCTAAGAAAAATGGGAAAAAGCGTCTATGCTGCGACTATCGCAAATTAAATGAGAAAATTATAAGAGATAATTTTCCGATGGCACACATGGACAATGTTTTAGACAAGCTTCAGAATGCGAAGATATACACAACATTGGATTTGACCAATGGGTTTTTCCATGTGCCCGTAGAAGCAGCTTCAAGAAAGTACACTTCGTTCGTGACTCAAAGCGGGCAGTACGAATTTTTATTTGTACCGTTTGGCATTTCGAATTCGCCTGCAGTTTTCACTAGGTTTATAATGTCTGTTCTACGAGAGTTGCTCGCTAGTGGCATTGTAATACTTTACATGGATGATGTTATTGTGCCTAGTAACGATGTTGATGAGGGGATAAGAAAATTGAAGCAAGTGTTAGAAGTATCTTCTCAAAATGGACTTCGAATTAATTGGGGCAAATGCCAGATATTACATCGGAGAGTCAATTTTTTGGGATATATCGTTCAAGATGGAACCATAACCCCAAGCAAAGAGAAGATACAGGCCGTTACAGAATTTCCGGAACCCAAAGATAAAAAGGCTATACAACGTTTTTTAGGGTTAACGTCTTACTTTAGAAAATTCATAAATGGATATGCAGCCATTGCTAAGCCATTGTCAGATCTTTTAAGGCAAGATGCTAAGTTCGGATTTGCTGAAGTTCAGCGGAAAGCATTTGAAGAACTGAAATTAGCTTTAGTTAGTGAGCCAGTATTAAAGCTGTATAATCCGAAGTTGCGAACAGAGATTCACACAGATGCGTCAAAGTATGGGTATGGGGCAGTATTATTACAAAAAGATCTTGATGATAATATGTTTCACCCTGTACAATTTATGAGTCGGAAAACTAAGCCATGTGAGGAGAATTACAGTTCGTATGAGCTAGAAGTTTTAGCAATAATAGCAGCTTTAATGAAATGGCGCGTGTATGTTCTTGGTATATCTTTTACTATAGTAACTGATTGTAACGCGTTCATGATGACCATGAAAAAGAAAGAAGTTCCTTTAAGAGTAGCGCGTTGGGCATTATATTTGCAAGATTTTGATTATAAAATAGAACATCGTTCAGGGTCCAAGTTAAAACATGCTGATGCTTTGAGCCGAGTGTCTTGCTTTTTATAACAGATACTTTGATCCATCGATTGAGAGAAGCCCAGCTGCAAGATGAGTGGATAAGAGGGGTTAGAGAATTGGTCGCTAAAGATTCATATGACGATTTTTATATTCAAAATCAGCTTCTATTTAAGGACCCAAATAAAGAACTCATAGTCGTCCCTGGTCAGATGGAAAACGAGATAATTGTTACTGCTCATAACCAAGGTCATTTCTCGGCTGCTAAAACGCAAGATTTAGTGGAAAAGTCGTATTACATTCCAAAATTGAAAGGAAAAGTTGTTCGTGTTGTAGATAGTTGTGTTCGTTGCATGATAGTTAACGCGAAGTCTGGTAAGAAGGAAGGGTTTTTGACAGCAATCTATAAGGGTAATATACCGTTTATTACATACCATATTGACCATGTTGGCCCTATGGAACTGACTAATAAGCGATATAATCACATTTTAGTTGTGGTAGATGGGTTTTCAAAATATGTTTGGTTGTATCCAACCCGTAGTACAGGTGTCGATGAGGTTATAGAGTGCTTAAAAAAACAAGCAGTTAATTTTGGGAACCCCTACAGAATTGTCTCAGATAGAGGTTCCGCGTTTACCTCGAATTCCTTTAAAGAATATTGTGAGAATGAAAATATTCAACACTTGCTCATTGCCACCGGTGTACCTCGTGGAAATGGCCAGGTGGAACGGATGCATAAGCTTGTAGTTCCAATGTTATCTAAATTAAGTAATGACAATGCAGGATTATGGTATAAATATTTAGGTCAAGTTCAGCAAGTAATTAATAATACAGAGCCAAGAAGCACGAAAATTGCACCTTTTAAGTTAATAACTGGAGTAGATATGCGCGTTTCTGATAATAATGAGCTAAAAGATTTAGTAAGCGAATTTATGATCAGAGAGTTAGATGAAAAGCGTGAAAATTTGCGGCAAGAAGCTCGTGAAAATATTAGGGAGATACAGGAAGAAAATAAAAAAGCATTTGATTTAAAAAGAAAGCAACAGAAACAGTATAATATTAACGATTTGGTAGCCATAAAAAGGACACAGTACGGAGTAGGGCTAAAGCTGAAGGGTAAATATTTGGGCCCATATAAAGTGGTTGAGATCAAAGATCATGGGAGGTACGAAGTTGAAAAGATAGGAGATAATGAAGGTCCTATAAAAACAATTACAGTTGCAGAGTATATGAAACCATGGCTTGATCCATTCGAGGGAGTCGAATGTACTATCAGGAGGGCCGATTGTGGGAATTGGTTCCAGTAAGAATACTCGCAGTAGTAATAGATATTAAATGTTTCGATACTTCTACATTGCAGCCCTGATTAGAATGCAACCCTAGACAAGAGCAAGTTATCGATAGAAAGGGAACGAGTGTAGAGTAGGAAGTTGAGTACAGAAAGTTGCCAAGAGCGGTTGTTACTAAATTTAAAAGAAATAAGTTTTGTCATAATCAAATGTGAAATTTGAAGAACATTAATATTTTGTTACACTTATAAGCTAAATTACTTGTTTAAATAAACATTATTATAAACAAAAAACTACATGTATGAAGGTGGACGATCGTTTGCTAGACATGCTGCAGCAGGAGTTGGTGGAGAAGTTCAACGAAGAGCGACAGCAGCTGCGCATAGAAGCAAAACATAATATTGAAGAGGCACAGAAGAATTACAAGATGCACTACGACAAGAAGCGTCGTACGGAGCAGATCTACAATTTGGGCGACTTGGTCGCTATAAAGCGAACTCAATTTGTTGCAGGCCGAATATGGCTAGCGAATATCTTGGTCCATATGCTGTCATAAAGGTTAAGAGAAACGGTCGCTATGATGTGAAGAAAGCATCAATAAACACCGAGGGACCAAATATTACTGCAACAAGCTGCGATAATTTGAAGTTATGGAAATACGTAGCCGAGAACGAGGATATTTTATCATCCGGGACGGATGAGGAAGATCAGGAGGGCCGAATGTAAGATGGGATACTTTGATGCAAGTTGGCAACCCCACCAATAGAGGACAGTTGGCATCTCTGCGAACCGAACAGTGTTGCCAGAAGAGAGTAGCGAGAGAGAGTAGCGAGAGAGAGTCGTAGTCGGTCGTCTCGCGCATAAAGTTGACAGTTGAACAAACCGTTTTTAATATGTAAAAGTTTCCAAGCATTAAGTTGTAAAGAACACTGAAGTTTTAACGCCATTGTTTTGTAATTAATTAACCTAACTGAATTGACTTGAACCATTATAATAAACTCACTTTAATAATAACCTTACATACATATACTCGTATATGTACGGAAATACGAATCACCAATTACACACGGTTTATCCATCCGATTCTATTTAGAAACCTCTGCCACATATATGTATGTACCTTCTCCTACCATTTTCTAACGAACAAGGTACATACACTCTCCATTCTAACTCCAAATTTTATGGTACTATATGTGTAATATATATATATATACACATATATTACATTCTTACGTTGCCCATTAAAACACATTGCCAAGGTCCAAACCTCAAGTGGCAATTGTAATTCCAAAAAAAAAAAAATAACACTGCATTTCTTTCACATTTATTTATTTATTAATGTAAACATATAAAATACACACTACATACACTTTGCCGGCAGCAATATTTCGCCTGCACCGGCACTACACAGATACATATGTTCTTACAATTAAATATCTAACTAAAACACATAGACACATTATATTACATCGTTTTATTACATTATTACATTATTTTATGAAACACTTAAATTAAACACTTAATATAATACAAAGAAATATTTTATAATTTCTTTGTTTACCTTTGTCAGTCTAGTGATCGCAGTTTGCCTTAGTGATCGCAGTTCGATCACAATCGACCGACCACCACTTTTTTACATTCACTCAGTGTTATCGTTCCAGGGCTGCACAGCTCAAATTTTTAAAAATATTACTTGGTGGGCAACCGTGACTTTTAAAGTCACTTATATTTATTTATCGTCTTATTGTGCACTGTGTTGTGGTATTACAAAGCGCTATAACATTGCAAAAAATTATCGAATTTATTTTCCTCCGTCTGAGAAAAAGATATCCTACTAATAAATAATTATTTATTTATTTTTTTCACAGTATAATTTATTATTGGAAAATAAATTATTTTACATCTTTTTCTCAGAATTTCATGCTGAGTATAATAATTGTTTCGATAATTATTATCACTCAATAAAATATATCGATATTTATAATATAATATTTATATTTTTTTTTTGCAACGTTTTTTTCAAAAAAGTATTGCCTTGTAACTTATCAACTTAGTCCTCGCTCAATAGATTCGATAAAATTTTCGATCGTTTGTCTAATATTCTTGTTTATTTTTCAAACAAGAACTTCTGTTCGTCCAATTTTCTACGCTCTTCTCTTTCACGTTTCGGGTTCCGTCACCAGCATCAATTGCATTTTTTTTTCGTTTTTTTGAAATCCTGTTATGCCAATTGATAGTAAAGACACCAAGAAACACCTTGTTGTACCCACGACTAAGCATAGACGCTCCAGCTCTCTTCCAAGTTCCCTTCTTGGTAGAACACCGTCTCCCGCCTCATTACGGAAAGTTGTAACTCCGGTCACATCTAAGGTTAGTCAGGTGCCAAAAATTTCGGTGCACACTCCTCCAATCACTCGTGCAGTTGGTCATCAGATTTCACTGGCAATAAAAATGGCACTCCAAGAGTTCATTAACGCTTCCGATAAGCTCACGCAGTTCGAAGCTAGGATTCAAAATTCTCCTACAGCCTCACTTCACACTCACAGAGTGCGTCTTGAGCAGCTTCGTTCCTTATGGACTGCCGTAGAGCTCAAATATGAACTCTTTTCCAACGCATTGTCTCAAACGGAGACGAATGCTGCGGACAAAGATCGCCATGCAAATGCGGTATGACCACTGCTACTCCATATACGAGGAACTTGCCTCTCAATTAAATGAGAGTATAGAGACCGCAACGGGTCCCACTCCAGCACCTGCAGCATCACAAGTAGCCTTCCACCCACGAAGCTACCGGTCACCACCTTTCGATGCTGAAGTTTTCAGCGGTGACTACCTTAAATGGCCAACTTTCCGTGATCTCTTCACAGCGGTCTACATTTCCGATCCCGGCTTAAGTCAGATCGAGAAATTATTCCATTTAAATGCGAAGACCAGTGGAGAAGCGAAGGCAATCGTTTCCAAATCCCCTCTCACGAATGAGGGTTTCTCCTCTGCTTGGGGAAACTTGACGGACAGGTTCGAAAATAAGAGGTTGTTAGTCAACAACCAACTTAAGATCCTTTTCAACCTTCCGTCAGTTTCTCACGAGTCTGGAGCCGCCATCCAAATCCTTCAAAGCACTATTGAAAGTTGCTTAACGGCTCTAGACCACTCCAAAATCAGCACAGAGAACTGGGATTGCCTTCTAGTCTTCCTATGCTCGTCTAAACTCCCAAGGCTGACGTTGTCACTTTGGGAGCAGTCAGTACTAAACAAGGCTGAAATTCCGTCGTGGAAGGAAATGTCAGATTTCCTTTCAGAGCGATATCGCACATTAGAAGCGATATAGGACGTACAACCTACTACAAGCGCACAGACTAGTCCCAAACCTGCTCGAAAGGAGCCTCCTACGAGGAAGGTCAACTCCTTTGAGACAAAGGTTGTAGGCAACCCACAAACCTGCAAACTTTGCTCAAAGGAGAACCATCCAATACGTCTGTGTCCGCGCTTTCTCCAAATGGCTGTTGATGAAAGGTCCAATTTCATCAAACAGCAGAAGTTGTGTCTGAACTGCTTCGCAAGAGGACATATCCTTAAAGATTGCACGAGTCAACATAATTGTTTTACGTGCAAGGGTCGCCACAATACACTCCTGCATCGTGGCACCCCTCCTACCGCGCCCTCTTCAGCAGATTCTGTACCAACTCCCAATTCTAGTATACAGTCCACTTCTCCAACGACTAGTATTCAGAACTATTTCACGGCGAACACACAAGGTGTTCTTCTCGGCACTGCTCTTATAAATATTTGCCATTTGGGCTTAACTTATAAAGCACGTGCACTGATCGATCCTGGATCAGAGGCTACGTTCATTTCCGAACGGATGTTTAACATCATACAGCCCTCCTACCAAGCCGTGCAAGTTCAAGTAGCTGGCTTAAATCAAGCCATCTCAGCCAATCCACAAAAGTTGTGCCACTTCCAGATTGGCTCCCCCGCTCATTCCCAGGTTACAGCTAAAAACTGAAGCCTTTGTTCTCCCCCAATTGGCAGGCAACCTTCCATCCTACACAATTTCACAAGAACTTCTGAAGGACCTGCCAAACCTCCAACTCGCTGATCCGCACTTCCACCAGAGCTCTCCGATAGACGTGCTCCTAGTAGCCGATATTCTCCCATCTATCATGAAGAGTGGCTCTGTATCCAAGATTTGTGGAACCCTGCTCGGTCAAGAGACCATATTCGGCTGGGTCCTCACTGGACCAGTAGCCAAGTCGAATCCTACGACCATTTCCTCCTTTTCAACGAGGATCAAGATCAGCACAGAACAAAGGCTTGATGATCTTCTCACCAAGTTTCCGGTTGTGGAAGATCTACCAGCCAAGCTGGTAAAAGTTTCAAAATCAGAGTGTGAAAACAGACTTTTTTGCACCACTTCCAAAGAGGGCAGATATGTCGTTACTCTCCCATTCAAAAATCCTGAAACTTTCGAATACGGACATTCAAAGTCCATCGCACTCGCTCAGTTTCTCAGGAACGAATATCGTTTAAAGAGGAACTTTACTTTAAATGAGCAGTACGACTCCACTATTCAGGATTATTCAGATTTAGGCCATATGAGGCCTGTCTCTCCGAGTAACGACTGCAACAATTTTTATCTCCCTCATCATGATGTTTTCAAACCTGAGAGCACCACTACGAAAGTTCGCGTTGTTCTCAACGCCTCCAGCCCGTCCTCCAATGGGAAGAACTTAAAAGCAAAGACTCTAGGTATACGGACATACGGACGAGTTCTCCTTTGCCCACTCTATATATATATATATATCAGTTATATATATATATACAATTTATATTATATATATACACATATAATATATATATTTCGTATCCACCTCCTTTCCAGATAAGTGAAATGGCACCACCCAAGGCACGCACACCATCGAAGCCAAAAGGAGTGAACTCGTTCAGATGTCGCGTCTGCAGAGGAGTCCACGCCTTGAAGAAGTGCCAACGGTTCCTGCGTCTGGCTGCGGAGAAGCGTCTTCGGGCAGTTTTGATCAACAAATACTGCCCGAACTGCCTTGCACATGAACATTCTAATGGTTCATGTCGCAGTGGTGGCACCTGTCGCTCATGCGGCGAAGGCCACCATACGCTTCTCCATCTCCCAACCACCACTCCAGCCGAGACGCAGAACGCTGTCACGCTGTCCACGCCGCCTCCAGCACCTCCAGAGTCCCTGGCGACAATCCCCTCGGTGGCAATCAGCATGCTGCCGACGGCCATCGTGAACCTGGACGTGGCCGGCAATATTTTCGAGGTGCGTGTGCTGTTGGACGCTTGCAGTCCACACAGCCGCATGCCCACCTCATTGGCAAAAAGCCTTTGGCCTTTCCGCCGAAGATGGATTTTGCCGAACCTTGTTCAGGTCAAGGGTGTCGCCAGCATTCTCCATCCCAGTGACTCTGAAGATGGAGGAAGTTCAGATCAGGACTCCGGCTCAGAATGTCGGAAAGGAGCTCCAGACTCGATACCCGGGCATTACGCTGGCGGACAATCGGTGCCATGTGCCAAGCAGCGTCTCCATTGTTCTGGGGGCCGACGTCTATGGCGACGTGATCCTCCCAGGCCTTGTTCCGTCCCACGGTGGGCTGCCGTTGGCCCAGAACACTCTGTTTGGCTGGGTACTATCCGGTGTCTTCAAGACGTAGTCCGCCAGCGCCCCTCAAGCCCCTCTAGCGGCCTCAAAAAGATTCCGGCCCCATCTATTTGCAATAGTATTACAAGGGGGCGGAATGTTTACGCCGAAACTCGCCGCCGAAAAGTAGGCAGCATAGGCAGCGGCGTACACAGTGCGAGAGTCACCAAGGGCTCTCGCGCTCTTTATCCTACATATAAGTATTTATGTTAAGTTAGGTTTAAGTAAAAATTACATAGATTATGTACAACAGTTGAAAATACACAGTGAAGTGAACACCACGCGCCCCGCATTGTTTTTTATATTCGACTTGTTTTTCGCGTCGGTTACACCTTGCCAACAGATTTTCACCCCCTACTTCACGATCCCCCCAAGAAGGAAGATCCTACTGCCGCCGCCACAAACACACATTTTATTTTAATATACAAAAAATGTAATATTAATTTTTATATCTAATTTTTTATATTTTTCTTACCTATAGTCCACTGATCTTAGTTGACTTTAAATAAATAAAATAAATAAAGAAAATAAATAAATAAAAAAAATAGATTTTAACAAATTTGTAGCATTGCGCCACCTTCTCTTTTAACTTTTTTTACTCAAATTAATTTTTTAAGAAACACTTATAATTACGGTCTTTGTTTTGTTTTGTTTTATCACATTGGATTATATTCTCTTCACTTTAAGTATTTTCTTCATTTTAAATTTTTTTCACGGAACACGTGTCTTTTTTTATTGTAGTTTGTCATTTTTTTCTTTTCAAGTTTGCACTAGATTTTAATTAATTTTGGTTGTTTGCCCTTGGCTTTTAAATTGTGGGAGTATTTTCACTTTTTGTCATTTGTTTGTCTCCAGCATAGGTGATCCTTCGCATATCGATTGGAGCACCCTGGGGAAAAAGTCGGGCTCCGGTGGACACCTAAGCGCAGGTGCACCCAAAGGTGAAAATTATGGCCGAAGTTAAATATACCATATTTTAATTAGGTATATATAAGGGGGTATATATAAGAAGCCACAATCTAAGGATTACTAATAATTAGATTCTGCAGAAAACAATTTTCTCGACATGAAAGATAATATTTACCTGGTCTGGCACCAAAGTTGGGGGCTCTAGTCACGCTTGTAATAATTTTTCTTAATCCAGAAAAATATTCCGCATCCTAAGAAATTATTTAAATTCACTTTTTAGAATTTATATATTTAATTAGGTAGAAGCGTACTATTTATTTATTTTTCAAGAAAAATATAATTTTTTTTCTTATCCCCCCCTTTTTCAGCGAGAGCGCACGTTCGACGTCTTGGTCAGATCAAAGAAGAAGAGATCAAAAACAGTCACCGTGATCGATATGTCGATTGGCCTTGACCTAGTTACCGATCCAAGTCGGTTGCAGATAATTGCATTAAGTTATTGGAACTAGTGGCTATATCACCAACAGATGGCGCTAATGGCCGATCGTACCATAGGTCACAGGCCCGAATCATAGATGGCGCTTTTGGACATGAAAAATCTTTCATTGCCTACTTTTAGGTCGAATTTTTCGTTACGTTATATCGATCGTTTGAACACAAAATAGACCAGTGACAAGCGCCACTTCACTCTAACTCCAGTTGGATGGTCCATGATGCGATAACGCTAAGCGATCACGCACTGATTTCCTTTAGCTACTTACCGGTGACCACGACTTGGAGACGACAGAGAAGAACAGTCGGGCAACCATGGGACACCAGGCAGATTGATGAAGAAATGGTGGGATACCAAATCGCCTCCCTGGCAATCACAACTGACCATGCTGAGACAATGGCGGCTGACCTCAAGAAGAAGCTTGCAGCAACGTGCGACACAATTATGCCAAAGAAAACTAAGGCGCAGCGCAAGCCACCCGTGTACTGGTGGAGCTCCACGCTGAGTCTTCTTCGGTCTGAATGCCTTAGGGCAAGGAGAAAGGCGCAAAGAGCCAGAGGTAGCAGCCATTATGCGGATCTCCTGGAGGATTTTAAAAGAAAACGATCTGAATTCAAGCATGGCATATCGGCTGCCAAGTCGCATGCATATAGTGAACTGCTTGATAGCGTCGATAAATATACCTGGGGTCTGGCTTTTAAGCTCGTAACCAACAAGCTAAGGAAGAGGAGGCAACGCCATCGGACCCTGATGTCCTAGCTAGCATTGTAGCGGAACTATTCCCAATGCAGACCGCGACATGGCAGCCAATAGCAGTTGTCCCTTCCCCTGATTTGCAATGCGTCACGGAACACGAACTCCTCGAGGCTGCCAAGCGAATCAAACCCAATAAAGCTCCTGGCCTCGATGGAATTCCTGGAGTGGTGGTCAAGGCAGTGGAGTTGGCTAGACCTGACAAATTCAGGGACACGTTCCAGCAGTGCCTCACGGACGGGGTCTTTGCAATGAGGTGGCAAAGCCAGAAATTAGTGTTGTTGCTGAAAGGCACGGCACCAGCAAATGCCGAAAACAGCTATCGCCCATTGTGCCTACTGGATATTGTGGGTAAATTATTGGAACGTATCCTGCATGCTCGAATAGAAGCTATCACAGAAAGTAGAAACGGCCTAGGAAGTACTCAGTATGGCTTTCGGACGGGAAAGAGCACCCTGGATGCACTCTCGCCTGTGAGGAATATTGCCAAGAATGCCCTCGATGATGATAGATGGTTAGGCGGAACGAAGGAGTATTGTGCAATCATTACGTTGGATGTAAAGAACGCCTTTAATACAGCTAGATGGCCCGTCATCCTCGGCATGCATAGAATGGGTATCCCGGAGTACTTGAGGACTGTCGTTGGCAGTTATTTCAGGGATCGCGTCCTTTGGTACGATACGGAGGCTGGCCCGAAAAGGTACCGTGTGTCGGCAGGGGTTCCCCCAAGGATCTGTACTTGGACCGATCCTGTGGAACATCATGTACAATGGGATCCTGGGCATCAACCGGCCATTGGGAGCTGAACTGCAATGCTTTGCGGACGACGTGGCCATAACAGCAGTAGCCAAAACTATAGCAGATCTTCAAGGGAAATGCAACGCGACAATTAGTGCGGCCATTGGCTGGCTAGAAAAAGCCGGCTTAACAATTGCGGTTCACAAGACCGAGGCTGTACTGCTAAGCAGCAGGAAAAAGGTGGGAGAGAATGCTGATCTCTGGCAACGGGACACAAGTAGCCTCTCAAGCGTCCTTAAAGTAATTGGGTGTGCTGATAGACCACAGGCTATCATTCAAGGACCATGCTAGATAGGCGAGCAGGAAGGCAGTAATCACATCTGCTGCCCTTTCGAAACTCATGCCCAACGTAGGAGGTCGCAGAAATACGGCCAGGAAACTTTTAGTGGCGGTAGCAAAGGCCTCGCTGCTCTATGCTGCACCAATTTGGAGCCAAGCCACCATAAAAGGTCATACCTGAAAAGAACGCTCGGTGCTATGATCTATTGCCCTTAAGCTTATAAGAGGCTTCAGGACAGTTTCCGAAGACGCAGCTTTAGTTCTGGCAGGCTTGCCACCAATTGACCTAGAGATTAAGGCTCTGAGCCAAATTCGCGAAGGCGCCACCCTGCTAGAGGCTCACGAGCGGCTGATGGGAGAGTGGCAGAGCCGATGGCAAACGTCGCAACGGGGGCCTACCAGCTCATCCCCGAGCTAGCGGTATGGGTAGAGTGTCGTCATAAAAACTTGGACTACCACCTAACCCAATTCATCACGGACCATGGCTGCTTTCGGGCTTACCTACTTCGGCTCCACCATGTTGAGACTGCCCAATGCGTCTACTGCCCTGATGCGGTGGAAACTGAACTGTTCCAGGTTTACGGCGGAGCGCGAGCAGCTAAGAGCGATGACTGGGAATCCGCTCAACCCAAGTGTTCTGTTCGCGGCTATGATGGAGAGCAGTGAGGCATGGGCGCTAGGACATAGGATCATCACCAACATGATGAAACGGGTCCGACCCGACGAGATGGCCAACAGATCTGGAGGTTAAAGAAGGAGAAGAGTTCCCGTGTGGTTGCGGGAGAAGACTACTGAAAATTCTCTAAGCTTTTTTAGAGAAATCGAACAAACGAAACGATATTAACTTTAAATAAAAGGACGCGGAGTTCGGCTTCAACGTTTTTAATATACGAGTAGTTGGCTTCAGTGCACAAACGAAAGTAGACTATATATTAGGTCAGAGTGGGTCACAGTCGGACCGCACTCCCCGAATTAGACGTCGGCATTTGCCGATCGTCTCAACTTAACGACACTTCATGTGCTCTCTTAAATTATATTTTATCTACTTATTTTAACATTGACGAGCTCCAACATTCCGGCCCCGTTGAAGAGCTCTGGTCTTTAACAAGTCGGGAGCAAGGCCAGCTTGTGAATAAGCCGCCTAATTGCGCCTGCTGGTGTTTTTAGGTCCACTACCCGAACCTTGCCGTCGACCCCTGGGACTATGCGCGTTACGCGCCCGATGGTCCATCGTTGCGGGGGTGTGTTGTCGTCGTGCTCGAATCTTCTGGTCCTAATTCGTGCGGCAGCGCAAGCAAAGGCAGCCCGATGAGTAGATGCCCTGGTGTGATCATCTCGCCATCGTTGGGATCGGTGCTGTCGATGAGAAGTGGCCTGGAGTTGACCAACGTTTAAACGTCCACCAGATGAGTGCTCAACTCGTCCGGCGTTAGGTTCGCGGTGGCCGCTCCTCGCACCAGCCTGTGCTTGGCAGCCTGCATCGCTGCTTCCCACAGTCCTCCGAAGTGCGGTGCTCGAGGGGAATGAACTTTCAGTGCACCCCCTCGTTCCGCTGCGTACCCCGTCAGTCGCTCCTTGCTCTCCAGGAATGCCGTCCTTCAGCACGTTGCTCGCTCCCACGAAGTTCGCCGCATTGTCGCTGAACATCGTCTCGGATAGTCCACGCCTCCCAATGAACCTTTTAAATACATTCAAAAAAGAATCAGTGGATAGGTCCGTGACAAGTTCCAAGTGAACTGCTTTTGAGGCGAAACAAACAAAAACGGCAACATACGTTTTTACAGGGGGTCTTCCCCGGATCCTATAGCTAACGTAAAATGGCCCACAAAAGTCTACACCAGATACTCTAAACGGCCGACCTTCTCGGAGACGGTCGGCTGGCAGATTACCCATTATTTGCCCCAACAATTTTGGCTTACACCTAAAGCAGTGTACGCAGTATCTCATAACTGCTGTAGCGTGTGGAATTGCTGTTGTGTATGTACCACTAGTATTGACTATATGTTGGGCTAAGAAGGTTCGTGCACTTCTGGCTTCTCTCTGGTCTAAGCTCGTCGGATGGGGTGTGGGTTCTTTTCTTACCTAAGCATATAGTCAATACTAGTGGTACATACACAACAGCAATTCCACACGCTACATAGGGTAGAAAATATTACTGAGATCTTCCGTGCTGTGTCTTACTGACATATTTATAGTTTTTCTGTTCATATAATTAATGGTTCATCGCTTTCCAAAATAAACACTCCATAACGTGTTTAAAAATATAACCTGCATATAGCCTATTGATAATCTAAAGGATTCTATTGCTCTACTCAAGACTGACTGTGGCTAATATTGGTCGAGTTTCCCCAACAATTTTCTAGGTGCTCGCGGTTCCTAATATTTGCTATCGAAAGCCTTATAGTAGTTTATTATTTAAAGGATAATTATGTTTAGCAAATTTTGTCGTCACTGACTACAGGCTCATTATGGTCGACTGACCCGATTAACACGAGAGACATCGCGATTCCAATATCTGAGATTCTGTTACCTTGACGCCATATTGCTATACACATTCTCCCATTTCTAAAAATGGAGATTTCCAAACATGAGAATTATTCGGCAACTTCCAGACTTATCTCGGTCGACATATCCAAACTTTATGAATAGCAATCGTGATTCGCGAAAATAAGTTGCTGGGTTGTATAACATCAAATCTGGGAAAATCATTTCGTTTTGAATTTTCTAAAAGATGAAATTTTTAATGGCTGGATTCAAAGAGCATTTTGAAAGATCGAACGTGATGTTATGTTAATATTACGGGATTCATATTTCGGTTCTTTAAAGCTATTCTTGGGCTTGTATACATGTTGCAGCCTGACGACCATGCCCTGTCTCTAGATTGAGACTAATACTACAAAGAATCGAGAAATTTGCCTGTACTGATCTGACCTTTCGGGTTGGGCCTCAATTACTTTTGTAATTGATAAGAAGTACGATCTGTAAATTTTTCATTACATCTCGAGCTCCACGCTTAAGCGCCAATTATTTTTAAAAATAAATATTTTTACTTAATACTTGGCTCAAAAGAAATCCTCCTTGTTGGGCTCTAATTACTTTCTGTAATTAGTTAAGGAGTAGGATCTGTAACTTTTCTATACCTCTCGGGCCCCACGTTGGGCGCCAATTATTTTCTACCCTATGTAGCGTGTGGAATTGCTGTTGTGTATGTACCACTAGTATTGACTATATGTTAGGCTAAGAAGGTTCGTGCACTTCTGGCTTCTCTCTGGTCTAAGCTCGTCGGATGGGGTGTGGGTTCTTTTCTTACCTAAACATATACGCACTACGGGAAAAATAATGATTAAGTGCACTACGGAAATGAAAATCGTCAACTAAATTGAATTCAAATAAACCACGCTGTTAATGGATGCTATATGCTGGTCATATTGTGCTAGGATACTAAGATGTTGATCGTATCCCGCTCTGTACCCTCCCTACCATGATAGCTCGCGGACTTCTCGGCTATCCCTTATTCAATACTACGTATAAGTATTAAATCTCACTATTATGGGCGTTCATTTAGTCGGCGATGAACCACATTAAATTATTAGGCTTGCATGATTAGGTAAACATTATAATTAATTTTTTTATTCATTAGTTTTAAGGCATTTTAACCTAAAGATATTTAGAGATTTCATATTCAAATTCGATGGCAATAACAATTTGTAATAAAGAAAAGGTAAGAGAATATTTTTATGAACGCGCAGTAGATTCACTTCTTTTTCATAACAAGGGCATTTCACAATTATTTCATTTGGATATATATTTATCTGGACCACTACGAAACATAACTACATTGGCAATGCAGATGGCATACCGTTGACAATATCAATTATTCACATTCATTTAGTTACTCACAGATGATATCCGCTTGATCGATGGGCCCTTCGATGTCGCTGCTGTGCTGTTTTTGGAAGAAGGTTTATGCAGTTATGTGTGTGTGTCCATATGTGTGTGCTTGTTTTGAGATTCTACTGCGAGTTGTACAAGTTTTAAATTGCCTTAGGAATATATGCGTACGAAAGACGTTATTAGATAAAGTTTAAGTGAAAAGATTTAATATAGAAATGTATTTATACTAGCGTGATACTTTTGTTGGCATACCGCCTTTGGGCTGCCGGGAGAAAAAGAAACGCCTTAGCGCATCTCTTTTGCTGCTGGGGTTGGGTGGCCTATGTCAGGCTGGACATAGCCGCGTCGCTATGAGCTACGGTGGCTGTTACCACTATATGTCTCCGGTCTGCAACTTTAAAATCCCATACGTATAGCTCTCAAACTATTGTGGCGTGGTGATCATCTAAATGATATCGGAGTCACGTTTAATTAGGGAGTCGCATCCGTTGTTAACTGATAGGTATATTAGCTTATTAGCTTTTATCGCAGTGACTGAGTAAGTGTCAGTGTTTTGCCGCCCAGTGTATAGTTTTTCAGTCACTGGGGGCTCCTTATGGACACGACCGGCCTGGTTTATAGTTGGCAGCGTGGAAACGCTTTTCAAGGCCGGCCGTGTTTAAATCAAATATCGCAGCTATGAATAAATATATTTAATTAGCATACACTATTTGTTTAAATATTCATTGAATATCACCTTTTTGTATGTTTTCACAATGACTTCCAAACTGCGCAGTCGCGTCTGCTGGCAAAGTTACACAGCATATAGCGCTGCTATTTACGGACGTTCAATAACTTTGGCTTTCTTTTAATATAAATGTTACGGCCTTTATTAACTCCGATTTTTCATGTACTAATATATATATATTCTTTCCGCAAATGTTTCGATTTTAAAAGTTTATATCTGCACGCTTTGGTATCAGTCTTCGCTGCACTCTGAATAAAATGTGAATGCACGTTGAATTCACCCCCTCTTATAGACAACGAGAGAGAACATTTGCCCTTCCAATGCCCGTGGTACTAGAACGGTAGTTACCAAAGGTAGTAACCGTTGATCATCTTATCTCTTATGTTCACCTTATCTCTTTATGTTCACCTTTTCGAACTGCATTATGCGAGAGCATTGAAATGAGACGACGGCGAATTGGGAATTGTCATTTGAGTGCGGCGAATTATTTGAGCGCTCTTTGATAATTGGAGTTTAAGAGAGTTTATGAGTGCAAGCTAGACTACGGCCACTACAAGTCTTCCTGCCAAATTTGGTAACTCTAGCTTTTATAATAGCTGAGATCTGTGCGTTCACACAGACGGACAGACGGACAGACAGACAGACATGGCTCAATCGACTCGGCTTGTGATCCTGAGCAAGAATATATATACTTTGTGGGGTCAGCCACGCCTCCTTCTGCCTGTTACATACATTTGAACAAAGTTAGTATACCCTTTTTTGACCATTTTCAATGGTTCAATGGTAAACATTACTTGCTAAATATACAAATTGTTAAAAGAACACGCACAAAATAAACAATTTATTAATAGTAACACATAGTAAAAACCTGTAGATTGATTATCCATTTCAAATTTTATTATTTTGCGATTTTATTTTGAAAATTAAGAACTTTGAAAGTTTAGCTCAATATTGCGCGCAAAGCAGCCACGTTGTGTTTGCTCGCAACAGCTGACTTTAACAGCTGTTATATTAACAGTACACTGTTACGTTAACATTTCCGGGCTGCAACATAACAGTTTGATGTATTTCCAATGTATTAATAACAAAATACTGCAAATTTGCCTACTTGTGAAAAACACATTATTGTACAAAAAACTGGTCAAAGTCCCCATAGTGTACTGCTCTCTTTCTCTTCCCCTTCGGTCGTGGGGTTCTGTTCATTGACTGGAGCTCCGGTTCCCTCTGACCGAGTCTGTTCCCGATTTGTGGTTCTATTTTGCGATCGTCGTAAGGCAATACAGCACGCGATTTTTTTTATTTATGTTGTTATTGATTTGAGCCTGACTTGAAAAGGTTATGTTTCATTTACCCACCCCATTGCCGACACACATGAGCCGGAGACCAGCGCGTGCTTACGTACCGTCAACTAAATGATATCTGCTCACTCGTCATACGTTGTATGCTACAACAGGCTGGCGCTCCACCACGATTTTGGGCAGAAGCTGCTAATACAGCATGCTATATAAGAATTAGGTGTCCTACAAAAGGACTATCTAGTGAGATACCATACACTCTGTAGACGAGTAAAGTACCTACCATGTCATTTATACGAATATTCGGTATCAAGGCTTATGTTATAATAAAGGGTAAAAACCAAGGCAAATTTGAATCACGTTCTAAGCAGTGCACTCTGAACGGATATTTCAAAGAATCAAAGGCATATCGGTTGTATTATCCAAGAAAACGCATCGTGATAGCAGCAAAAGATGTAAAGTTCATAAACTTTTCTGGTTTCAAGGGTGAGTATCAAGAATTTTACGAAAATGAGCAAGACAACGTCGAGGTATTTATAAAATCTGGTCGACACGAGGATCAAGAGGAGCACTCAGGTGACGAAGAATCCGAAAAGAAAGAAAAACAACCTCAAAATTGCTCCGTTCTGGACGGCCAGGCAGGCTGCGCAAGGTCTATCAACCAGCAACCAACTTAAGAAACGCAAATGAGCGTGCCGATGATACGAGCAATGATTCATCAATAGAAGACATATTTGAGGAATGTGAAATGGCTTTCATATCAACAGATGATCCAACAACATACCAAGAAGCGGAGAGCTCCGAGGATGCTGCAGATTGGGTGGCAGCCATTGAAGATGAGTTCATGGCACTGATTTGAACAATACATGGAAAATTGTTGAAAGACCAAATGACCGAAAAATAATTGGCAACAGAATGGTATTTCGTACAAAAAAAAAAATAACACGTCAACAGGCAAGAAAAAGGCGCGCTTAGGGCTATGCGCAGAGACCAGGAGAGGACTATCATGAATCCTTTTCACCAGTGGTTCAATTTACTTCGATACGATTGCTTGCTGCCTTAGCAGCAGAGTACGATATGGAGATACACCAAATGGATGTAGTTACAGCCTATCTAAATGGAGAATTAAAAGAGGATGTCCACATGAGCATACCAGAGGGATTTGAAGAATTTATGAAAAAATTGGAAATAGGCGCCAAAATTGGAACTAATCACGCGGTTGCAGATAATAGATACAAACAAATAGCTAAAAGATGGCTGAGAAATGTTAAGCCAATGCAGAATCCAGTTTGTATGATAATCAAGGCTCTTTACGGACTTCGACAGAGCGGCTTGAGAAGGTACGAGAAGCTGACAGCTAACTAACTAAACTACAAGAGATTGCAACATACTGAGCAAGACCCGTGCCTATTCTTTAGACGTCAAGAAGGAATACTTCTACTTCTCACGATCTATGTACATAGATGACTTGTTAATAGCCTCAAATCATCCCGAATGGCTGAATGAGATAAAAACATATCTCATTGAGACGTTCATGATGAAAAACATCGGGCCAGTGAAAACATGCTTGGGCATTGAATTTAAACAAAATTTGCAGAAACATCAAATTTTAATTTCGCAGGCAAGTTATATACTATAAATAACATTCTTAGGCGATTTGGAATGACGGAGTACAAGCCAGCACTAACTCCCATTGAGGCAAATTCAGTGTTGCAGCGTCCTGTAGATGCAGATGAAGGAGAAATGATTAAGTATCCATATCAAAACTTAGGTGCCTTAATGTTTCTTTCAGTAACCACTAGACCAGACATTACGTATGCCGTGAACTTCATGAGTCAATTCAACGCAAAGTATACTGTTGAACACTGGAAGGCAGCAAAACGCATTCTTCGATACTTAAACGGTACAAGACATCTCGGTCTCCTGTATATGCAAACAAGAATTGAGATGTATGGAGTTGTTGACGCAGACTGGGGCGGAAACTTATCAGACCGGCGTTCATACTCTGGGCAGGTATTCATACTGGGAGGCGCCGCTATAAGCTGGGAGGCGCTTAAGCAGCGCACGGTTGCTTTATCAAGTACTGAATGCGAGTATCTGGCTTTATCAGAAGCAGCTAAGGAGGCTTTATACTTGAAGGCCCTTCTAATCAAAATTGGACAACGATGCGAGAAGGTGCAGTTATACAATGATAACCAGAGCGCACAAAAATTGGTGAAAGGTTTTGGTTTTCATCCACGAACGAAACACATCGATGTACGTCATCACTTTATACAACGACTACACAAGAATGGTGACATCGAAGTCGACTACATGCACACGGAAAAGATGCCAACAGATGTCCTGACGAAAGGTTTAAGCAGTGCAAACATTTTGGATGTATTTCGTCATTGGGCATCAAACGTATTTAAATTAAGATTTGAAATTTTCTGAATTGTATTGCTTTGAGATTGCTTTGAGAGGGCGTGTTTGAATTTGTAACGTTATAACAAAGCAGAAAATCTGGTCACACTAGAATATTACAAGAGTGGCAACGCAATACATACATATTTGAGTTTAGAGTCAACTGCCGCGATGAATAGACGCGCACATTTTTGTATCGTGAATAAATTAAACTTCTTTATTTACTTCCTTAATTGATCTTTTGTATTCTCTTGTTGGACATATGTACATATGCGAACTCTGCTGCGGACGAAAAGTCCAACAGAAATTTCACATATGTATATTTATGTAGGAATTGGATCTGAGCAAACACTAGCTCGTGAGACTCGGAGTGGTCAGCACTATTAAGAGCCAGAAACTAGTTCACTAGAACACGTTCAAAAAAGACACGCCATTAATTTAAATCATTGTTAATTATAAGACAAGTTAATATAAATATAATAAAAACAATTTGTTCGAATCACTAAAGCGGAATCTACAAATTTTGGGGGCTCAACCAAAATAAGCTTGTCAAAAAACTTAACACTAAACCGTGTATGTGTAAAAATAATGTGCGTGTGTTGAGCTTAACAGAAAGCTGTGAAATTGAAGACAAAAACGAATTGAGACGCCGAAAGAGGCACAATTCTAGAGAAACAAACTTGTGTGACAAAAATTCAACAACGTTAGTTTCATAGACGAGTCGTCAATAATAATGCAGAATCTGGAGGACCGTGGTTAAGCGGAACAAACAACGCAGAATCTGGAAAACCGTGTAATGCGGGAACAGTGAGCAGAAGCAGAGTCTGGAGCATTGTGGATAATCAGAGTCAACGTTGGAGTGGTTGGAGAAAGGCATTTGTCGCCAAATTGTGGCAAAAATCAAACTGCCAGCAGCGTTGGGAAATTTTTTGGGAAATTTGTGCTGATATTGGTGAGCGACAGATTTGTTTTGCATAGAAGAAGCTGTGTAAGACAAACGGACAAAAACGCCAGATTGGCAGTTAAAATTTAAAATTTTTCGGCTTGGGAATATTTAACATAGTGTTAAGTTTGAGGGTCACTGTTAATAACAGCGAATGTGTACAGCTGTTAAAAGATTGAAATTGACTAATGTTAAATAAGTTGAATTAAGCTGAACCGAAACAAATTTTATATTTCTGATTTATAATTTATAAGTTTGAATACAGATAATTTAAATTTCAGAATATGGAGCGAAACGAGATCTTGGCATTAAGAGTTGTGGAGTTGCGTGATAAGTTGGTGGCCTTAAACATTAATTCATCTGGATTAAAGGCAGATTTTCAGAATAAGTTACTGGCTCATTTGCAATTGATTGAAGATTCGGTGGATGTAGAACAGCATGAACATCAGGGTCAGGATGATGAATCGTTTACTAGTGTAGAAGGAAACAACCCAGTACATACTAATCGAACAAGAGGAGAAAGTGTAAGTGTATCTAGGATTAACACTGAAGGCATAGGCCAAACAACCCAGAATAGTTAAAATAGATCGTGGTTTACACTTAAGGACGTGGAAGGTAGTGTGTCACAGTTTTCAGGTTCAAATAACCTTGATGTTATGCAGTGGATAGAGGAGCTTGAGGAGTGTGCACTTACTGTCGAATGGAGTTAGTTCCAGTTGTTTATCTATGCAAAGCAGTTGCTTAGTGGGGCAGTGAAGTCATTCATACGCAGTCAGCGTGATATTCGCAATTTGAATATTTTGAAAAGGTCACTACTAGTTGAAGAATTTAGGGTCAAAGTTTCATCTGCTGAAATTTATCGTAGATTGGGCAGACGCAGTCAGAAAAACATTACAAGAAACATTACACATTGAAACATTACAAGAGTATTTGTATGCACTGATGGAGATAGCTAAGCCAATAGACTTGGAGGATGAGAGTTTAATTGAATATTTTGAAAATGGATTACCAGATTCTAGGACGAACAAGGCATTACTTTTTCAGGCAAAGACTATGAGACAATTAAAGGTTCAAATTGTCGCGTATGAGAAGATGCGAGGTTCGTCTAAGCAGTTTAATAAGTATGGATTGTCAGGAGTAAAAGCTGAGACAAATGAAGAGAGCTCAGGAAATTATGTAAGAAAATGTTTCAAGTGCGGTGAACAGACCCATATAAAGAAAGATTGTCCAATGATTAGCAAGGAGCTTAAGTGCTTTAAATGCAATCAGCCAGGGCATAGAGCTGCTCAGTGTAAAGTTGTTGTTCCTGAAAAGGGGAGAGAAGGCGGCTAATCTTGTTCAAGAAGAGGTTCGTGCAAAGTCTGGAAGCGTGATTTCTAATTCAGGACTTCAATTAAAGAGTGTGACATGTGATCAGTTCGATTTTCAAGGTCTTGTAGATACTGGTGCAGATTTGTCTGTGGTTCGTAGAAATGTGTTTCTTAAGCTTCGCAATGCAAAGTTGACAGGTGCAGAGAAATGTTTGACAGGTATAGGCGAAAGTCAAATTGTCACTTTGGGTAGCTTTTTAGCTTGTGTACACATTGATGGAATAGAAATACAAGTAGACTTCAATGTAGTTGCAGATAAGGATATATCTTTTGACTCAATTTTGCGCAGAACTATTATTGACTGCGTGGACATGAATGTTACTAAGTTTGGTAACGAATTCGTTACCAAAAAAGTCGACAAAGATAAAGTCATGCATAACATAGGAAAAGTAGATGCACCGTGCACAGATTTATTAAAAGAGTTTGCAGTCTTGTGTATGAATTTTCAACAACTAAATATGGCTGATGAAATTGTTTTAACCCATTTATCTCAAGAGCAGGCTAGTAAAGTCAATGCTATGGTTTACAATTATCAACCTAGACGCAATGTAGAGAGCACTGTTCGAATGAAACTTCTGTTAACGGACGAATTACCGGTATATCAACATCCAAGGCGTTTAGCTTATTGTGAGCAGAAGGTGGTTGATGTACCTCAGTACCTCAGAATATGCTTCGCCAGTTGTCCTAGTAGCAAAAAAGAATGGAAAGAAACGCCTCTGTTGTGATTATAGAAAGCTTAATGAGAAAATAGTGAGGGATAATTTTCCTATGGTACAAATGGATAGTGTGATTAAAAAACTGCAGGGACTTAAGGTTTTTACTACATTAGATTTGACTAATGGATACTTTCATGTACAAGTTGAGAGGGAGTCGCAAAAGTATACATCTTTTGTTACACAGAAAGGACAATTTGAGTTTTTATATGTCCCTTTTGGAATTAAAAACTCCCCAGCAGTGTTTACTCGTTTTATTCAAGCTGTTATGCGAGATTTAATTAAGAGTGGTGATGCTGTTGTGTATATGGACGATATTGTAATTGCCTGTAAAGATGTTGAGGACGGTTTAGATAAATTAGAAAGAGTTTTGGAAGTTGCGGCTAAAAATGGGTTACAAATAAATTGGAGCAAGTGTCAGATTGCGCAGAGAAAGGTGAAGTTTCTAGGATATGTGGTCGAAAATGGTACTATAAGATCCAGTGATGAGAAAACGCAAGCAGTAGCTAATTTTCCTCTACCAGGCGATAAGAAAGCAGTACAGCGATTTTTATACCCTTCGACCATTGAAAATGGTCAAAAAGGGTATACTAACTTTGTGCAAAATGCAAATGTATGTAACAGGCAGAAGGAGGCGACCCCACAAAGTATATACCCCACAAAGTCCCCACAAAGTATATATATTCTTGCTCAGGATCACTAGCCGAGTCGATTGAGCTATGTCTGTCTGTCTGGATGTCCGGATGTCCGGATGTCCGTCTGACCAGATGAACACACAGATCTCAGCTATTATAAACGCTAGAGATACCAAATTTGGAATGTAGGTTCCTATGTATTCGGCGCAGATCAAGTTTATTACAAATGTTAGGTGCCACGCCCACCACCCCCACAAATCAATAAATAAATTTTTGAACTCAATTTGTAAGCGCTGTTAAAAGATACAACTTTCTGACTTTAACATATACTAAGCTGAATGAAATATCTACGTAGTCTCCAAATTACAATCCGATCGGACAATAATCACAAAAGTTATTTAAGAAAGTATGAGCATAAAACCTTCTGTCAGCTAACAAGGGAGGCGGGCGAGCGCGAAGCGCGAGCGCCATCTGTCGGGATTAATTTCAAAGCATGTGCATATGTACATATATGAGTACATACATAGGAACATACATACATAGGTCGAAGGGTATCCCACTGTCGCGTGCTGCGCGACTGTTGCTTTTCTTACTGGTTGGGCTTGACATCGTATTTCAGGAAGTTTGTTGATGGATATGCAATAATTGCAAAACCATTGACAGATATGCTTCGGAAAGATTGTCAGTTTTATTTTAAAGAATTGCAGCAAATTGCATTTGAGCAGTTAAAAGTAGCATTGCTTAGTAAGCCTGTTTTGCAGTTGTATGATCATGGTGCGAGTACAATTCACACAGATGCATCTAAGTTTGGGTTTGGAGCGGTAATGCTTCAGAGAAACCAGTATGATAATTTGTTTCACCCAGTTATGTACATGAGTCGTAAACAAAACCTTGTGAGGAGAAATACCACTCATATGAGCTTGAGGTATTAGCAGTTATAGCGTGTAACAGCGTGTTTATGTCTTGGGAATGAAATTTAAGATAATTACAGATTGTAATGCGTTTGCCAAGACAATGAAAAAGAAAGAAGTGCCATTAAGAGTAGCAAGGTGGGCAATGTATTTGCAGGATTTTGACTATGAGATCGAACATAGATCTGGTGTTAAAATGAGGCATGTTGATGCGCTAAGCAGAGTATTTTGTTATGTGTTGACTGAGAGTGTGGTACACAGGTTAAAAGAAGCACAATTGGCAGACGATTGGATTAAAGTGGTTAAGAATCTAGTTGAAAGTAAAGGATATGAGGATTTTTATGTTTTCAATCAAGTTTTGTTTAAGGACCCAAACAGGGAATTACTTGTGGTTCCATCAGGTATGAAAGTAGATATAATTCAAATCGCACATAAGCAAGGCCATTTCTCGGCAAAGAGAACTCAGGATTTATTAGAAAAATCGTATTATATTCCTAAAATTAAGGAGAAAGTAGCTGGAGTTGTTGGTAGTTGCGTTGAGTGTATTTTGGTAAATTCAAAGGCAGGTCGTTTGGAAGGATTTCTTAATTCGATTGATAAGGGAGATAGCCAGTTTTTTGTACAATAATGTGTTTTTCACAAGTAGGCAAATTTGCAGTATTTTGTTATTAATACATTGGAAATACATCAAACTGTTATGTTACAGCCCGGAAATGTTAACGTAACAGTGTACTGTTAATATAACAGCTGTTAAAGTCAGCTTTTGCGAGCAAACACAACGTGGCTGCTTTGCGCGCAATATTGAGCTAAACTTTCAAAGTTCTTAATTTTCAAAATAAAATCGCAAAATAATAAAATTTGAAATGGATAATCAATCTACAGGTTTTTACTATGTGTTACTATTAATAAATTGTTTATTTTGTGCGTGTTCTTTTAACAATTTGTATATTTAGCAAGTAATGTTTACATGTAGTTTTTATACCTTTCGACCATTGAAAATGGTCAAAAAAGGGTATACTAACTTTGTGCAAATGTATGTAACAGGCAGAAGGAGGCGTGGCTGACCCCACAAAGTATATATATTCTTGCTCAGGATCACAAGCCGAGTCGATTGAGCCATGTCTGTCTGTCTGTCCGTCTGTGTGAACGCACAGATCTCAGCTATTATAAAAGCTAGAGTTACCAAATTTGGCAGGAAGGCTCCTGTGTACTTCAAGCAGATCAAGTTTATTTCAAATGTTAGGTGCCACGTCCACCGCCCCCACAAATCAATAATTTAATTTTTTGAACTCAATTTGTAAGCGCTGTATAAAAAATACAACTTTCTGACATTAACATATACTAAGCTGAATGAAATATCTACGTAGTCTCCAAATTACAATCCGATCGGACAATAATCACAGAAGTTAAAGCCATCTGTCGGGATTAATTTCAAACCATGTGCATATGTATGTATATTTGTATATACATAGGAACATACATACATACATAGGTCGAAGGGTATCCAACTGTCGCGTGCTGCGCGACTATTGCTTTTCTTACTGGTTTGAAATAAATTTTAACTTTGAGAAGAGCTACAAAAAATTGTTCAAATTTGTTCAGTAATCGTTTATATACATGTGGTAGAGCGTTTAATTCTAAACTTAGGCTATATAGTCTCTATCTGCGTTTTTTGCGGGTTTTCAAGAAATTTAATTTTTTAGAGAGCAATATCTTGATTACCAATGCGGCTCTGCTGGAAGTTTGTCGCAAGCAAACGTCTGCTCGTCAAAAGGAAAATGCTATTTACACTTTTATTAATATTCATTTGTGTGATAGCAATTTGGCATTAAATGAGCGATACCTAAAGGAAAAATCGAGAATGTTTTCCGTCAATTTAATGCGAAAATGGAAAAAATCCAATCGTAAAATTATTGACTTTTCAATAGCACATTCAAAGTGGTTAGAAGAACATTTAGTCCTAAAAGTAAAAGGATGTTATAAAAAGCAAATAAAGACAACTGGACGCCCAAAAACGTCATATTATTTAAAAAAGTTCAAGTGGCCGAAAACAGCCAGCTGACGAACTTGCAAGGACGCAGTATCACAATGAACGCCTTTTGGTTCAAGCTGCAATGCTAGCTGCACGGAGGCGCGGCTTGCTAGATCTTGCAGCCATATTAAAATTGCTTTTTTTAAGTCCAGCTAAGGCCAAAAGCATAAGAAAATTAATAAATATAAAGCCCATTGAACTGCCGGTGCGTTCTTCTACTGATGAAGCTTTGGCTTTAATTCTCGATCAAGGCTTCACAAAAGAACAATATTGCACTATTCGAGACGAAGCAAAGTGCAGGAAAGCTGACATTTTTCCTTTTTATAAAGAAGTTGCGCAAAAAAAAAAGCTTTGCCGACCAGCAAATATTAATATTACAGACACCGTAGCGAAAGTAGCTCTACAAGACCTTTTAGACCATACCATAGCTCGAATAGTGGCTTGTCAAAGAGAGGTTATTGCAGCGGTAATGCAGAATCAGCAAGCAGACTTCTTGTCAGCCGAATTAGTTTTAAGCTATGGCTTTGATGGTAGTACGGGACAAGCAAATTACAATCAGGCATTCACTGAAAGCCAGTCATATAATGAAGATGCATCACTCTTTGCTACGACAGTTATGCCGCTTCGCCCAATTAATTCATCCAATAACATATTATGGAATAATCGTACTCCGCAGAGTATACGATTTTGTCGACCCTTAAAACTTCAGTTCCTAAAGGTAATGAGGATTGTTATTATGAGAGGGAATTTGCATATGCAAGCGCAAATAAAAAATTTAATACCAAGCAAAGTGATCCTCAATAATAACAAATGCATTTATGAAAAGTTTAGTCTTTACTTAACTGTTATTGATGGCAAAAGTGCTTAACGCCTTAACGAATACCAAATCGTCCCAAGCTTGTCCAATTTGCAATGCCACACCTAAAGATTTTCTTGGAAACAGAAACTTTATGTGTCTTCAGTTTGTTCCGGTCTTGGAAAACTTGAAATATGGATTAAGTCCACTTTCTTGTTGGATTCGATTTTTGGAATTCATACTTAATGCAGGGTACAAAATTGACGTAAAAAATTGGAGAATCGTAGATGAAGTCGACAAAATTTTGGCCTTAGAGCGAAAAAAATTTATTCAGGAAATGTTTTGGCGAAAATTATCGCTCATGGTTGATCAACCAAAGCAAGGCGGATTCGGTAGTACTAATGTTGGCAATACTGCGCGCCGTGCATTTCATAACTGTAAGTTGTTTTCCGAAATAACAGGCGTTGACACGCAGCTGATTTTTAATATGAGAACAATATTAATATGTCTGTCTTGTCAGTTGCCCATAAACCTTATAAAATATGAGCAACTTTGCCATACAACTGCTGAAATTATTGTTGATTTTAGCCTTTTGTCCTAATAATTATAGCTTGCATGACCCTTTCCGAGTTCTCTGTGCTGATTACAATAGACTGTTTAAAGTTTTCAACTCAGAGTCCTCCCTCCACTCTGTTAAATTATCTATCCTTAATGAATTAACTTCTCATCCTAATAACTAACATTAATCCACCGATCTGATTGGGTTTTACTGGGTTTTCCCCAATCCTTTGCAGCAAATGTTGGATCGTTAATTCTTGCTTTATATTCCCCAGACTAAATTTAATAAATTTATAATCTTAATTAATTTTAAAATTTTTTTTATATTTTTAATCTTAATTTTACTTAATTTTAATTTAAATATAATAATTTTTCAAGTCGACTGGTTTAGTTGACGTTAAATAAATAAATAAATAAATAAATATCCATGGCTTCCAATGACAGCGACCGTCCACAAAATATTGGTGCACTCCAAAGAAATCTTGGAGCAAACAGTTCTTCCAGTTGGCTATTTTGGAGAAGAGGCAGCAGAATCGAGGAATAAGATTTATAAATCAGACAGACTCCACCATGCAAGAAAGCATAATCGTATTTGTAGCTTCGCAGATGTCTTTCACAGAGCAATGGATACTTCAGACCCCATAATCTCATCAATCAACTTAAAGAGGCGGGTTCGAAAACATAAGCGACTACCTCTTCCACCAGAAGTGATTGAATTGTTATCATGCGAATTTGAACCTGCAAACGATTTTTCACACTGTGCTGATTGTGAAGAGGACGACGACTATAAATTTTTATACAATATTGAAATCGAAAATGAACTTTAAAAATATATATAACATTAAAAAAAAAAAAAAAAAATGGTGCGGAGTTGGGGGCACGCCCACTTTTCCAAAGTATTTCTGGGGGCATGGGTAACACATGAAAAAATTTCATCCAAATATCTCCAGTAGTTTGAGAGTTATTAATTTTTGTAAAAAAAACTGGTCAAAGTCCCCATAGTGCATTGGTTACTTATCACATCGATCATGTGGGTCCAATGGAGATCACTCAGAAGCGATACAATCACATTCTGGTTATCGTAGATGCATTTTCTAAGTACGTTTGGTTATATCCAACTCGAAGTACAGGAGTTGAAGAAGTCATCAATTGTTTGGAAAAGCAGGAAGTAAATTTCGGAAATCCATGTAGAATTGTGTCGGACAGGGGAACAGCTTTTACAGCAAATGCTTTTAAAGCATATTGCGAAAAACAAAATATACAAAATTTGTTGATAACTACAGGTGTTCCACGAGGAAACGGACAGGTAGAGAGGATGCATAGGATTGTTGTGCCCATGTTGTCCAAATTGAATATGGAGAGCACTGGTTCATGGTATAAGTATGTAGGTCGTGTACAACAGCTGTTTAACAGTACTGAACCACGTAGTACGAAAATCACTCCATTCAAGCTATTGACAGGTATTGATATGCGTTACTCTGAGGATCCTGAGATGACACAGTTAGTACAGGAGTTATTGTTTAAAGAACTAAATAAATATCGCCAGGAGCTACGAACGCTGGCTAGGAATAATATCACAGAGTTACAAAATGAAAATCAACCAGTAAGAAAAGCAACAGTCGCGCAGCACGCGACAGTGGGACACCCTTCGACCTATGTTCCCGTGTAGTTTAATTTGTTAAATTCATACACATATGCATATGCACATGCTTTGAAATTAATCCCGACAGATGGCGCTCGCGCTTCGCGCTCGCCCGCCTCCCCTTATTAGCTGACTGAAGCACTTGGTTTTATGTTCATACTTTCTTCAATAACTTCTGTGTTCATTGTCTGATCGGATTGTAATTTGGAGACTACGTAGATATTTCATTCAGCTTAGTATATGTTAAAGTCAGAAAGTTGTATCTTTTATACAGCGCTTACAAATTGAGTTTAAAAATTAAATTATTGATTTGTGGGGGCGGTGGGCGTGGCACCTAACATTTGAAATAAGCTTGATCTGCTTGATCTACACAGGAGTCTTCCTGCCAAATTTGGTAACTCTAGCTTTTATAATAGCTGAGATCTGTGCGTTCATACAGACAGACAGACAGACAGACAGACAGACATGGCTCAATCGACTCGGCTTGTGATCCTGAGCAAGAATATATATACTTTGTGGGGTCAGCCACGCCTCCTTCTGCCTGTTACATACATTTGAACAAAGTTAGTATACCCTTTTTTGACCATTTTCAATGGTCGAAAGGTATAAAAACTACATGTAAACATTACTTGCTAAATATACAAATTGTTAAAAGAACACGCACAAAATAAACAATTTATTAATAGTAACACATAGTAAAAACCTGTAGATTGATTATCCATTTCAAATTTTATTATTTTGCGATTTTATTTTTGAAAATTAAGAACTTTGAACAGCAACAGCTGACTTTAACAGCTGTTATATTAACAGTACACTGTTACGTTAACATTTCCGGGCTGCAACATAACTGTTTGATGTATTTCCAATGTATTAATAACAAAATACTGCAAATTTGCCTACTTGTGAAAAACACATTATTGTACAAAAAACTGGTCAAAGTCCCCATAGTGTACTGCTCTCTTTCTCTTCCCCTTCGGTCGTGGGGTTCTGGTCATTGACTGGAGCTCCGGTTCCCTCTGACCGAGTCTGTTCCCGATTTGTGGTTCTATTTTGCGATCGTCGTAAGGCAATACAGCACGCGATTTTTTTTTTATTTATGTTGTTATTGATTTGAGCCTGACTTGAAAAGGTTATGTTTCATTTACCCACCCCATTGCCGACACACATGAGCCGGAGACCAGCGCGTGCTTACGTACCGTCAACTAAATGATATCTGCTCACTCGTCATACGTTGTATGCTACAACAGGCTGGCGCTCCACCACGATTTTGGGCAGAAGCTGCTAATACAGCATGCTATATAAGAATTAGGTGTCCTACAAAAGGACTATCTAGTGAGATACCATACACTCTGTGGACGAGTAAAGTACCTACCATGTCATTTATACGAATATTCGGTATCAAGGCTTATGTTATAATAAAGGGTAAAAACCAAGGCAAATTTGAATCACGTTCTAAGCAGTGCACTCTGAACGGATATTTCAAAGAATCAAAGGCATATCGGTTGTATTATCCAAGAAAACGCATCGTGATAGCAGCAAAAGATGTAAAGTTCATAAACTTTTCTGGTTTCAAGGGTGAGTATCAAGAATTTTACGAAAATGAGCAAGGCAACGTCGAGGTATTTATAAAATCTGGTCGACACGAGGATCAAGAGGAGCACTCAGGTGACGAAGAATCCGAAAAGAAAGAAAAACAACCTCAAAATTGCTCCGTTCTGGACGGCCAGGCAGGCTGCGCAAGGTCTATCAACCAGCAACCAACTTAAGAAACGCAAATGAGCGTGCCGATGATACGAGCACTGATTCATCAATAGAAGACATATTTGAGGAATGTGAAATGGCTTTCATATCAACAGATGATCCAACAACATACCAAGAAGCAGAGAGCTCCGAGGATGCTGCAGATTGGGTGGCAGCCATTGAAGATGAGTTCATGGCACTGGTTTTGAACAATACATGGAAAATTGTTGAAAGACCAAATGACCGAAAAATAATTGGCAACAGAATGGTATTTCGTACAAAAAAAAAAAATAACACGTCAACAGGCAAGAAAAAGGCGCGCTTAGGGCTATGCGCAGAGACCAGGAGAGGACTATCATGAATCCTTTTCACCAGTGGTTCAATTTACTTCGATACGATTGCTTGCTGCCTTAGCAGCAGAGTACGATATGGAGATACACCAAATGGATGTAGTTACAGCCTATCTAAATGGAGAATTAAAAGAGGATGTCCACATGAGCATACCAGAGGGATTTGAAGAATTTATGAAAAAATTGGAAATAGGCGCCAAAATTGGAACTAATCACGCGGTTGCAGATAATAGATACAAACAAATAGCTAAAAGATGGCTGAGAAATGTTAAGCCAATGCAGAATCCAGTTTGTATGATAATCAAGGCTCTTTACGGACTTCGACAGAGCGGCTTGAGAAGGTACGAGAAGCTGACAGCTAACTAACTAAACTACAAGAGATGCCATACTGAGCAAGACCCGTGCCTATTCTTTAGACGTCAAGAAGGAATACTTCTACTTCTCACGATCTATGTACATAGATGACTTGTTAATAGCCTCAAATCATCCCGAATGGCTGAATGAGATAAAAACATATCTCATTGAGACGTTCATGATGAAAAACATCGGGCCAGTGAAAACATGCTTGGGCATTGAATTTAAACAAAATTTGCAGAAACATCAAATTTTAATTTCGCAGGCAAGTTATATACTATAAATAACATTCTTAGGCGATTTGGAATGACGGAGTACAAGCCAGCACTAACTCCCATTGAGGCAAATTCAGTGTTGCAGCGTCCTGTAGATGCAGATGAAGGAGAAATGATTAAGTATCCATATCAAAACTTAGGTGCCTTAATGTTTCTTTCAGTAACCACTAGACCAGACATTACGTATGCCGTGAACTTCATGAGTCAATTCAACGCAAAGTATACTGTTGAACACTGGAAGGCAGCAAAACGCATTCTTCGATACTTAAACGGTACAAGACATCTCGGTCTCCTGTATATGCAAACAAGAATTGAGATGTATGGAGTTGTTGACGCTGACTGGGGCGGAAACTTATCAGACCGGCGTTCATACTCTGGGCAGGTATTCATACTGGGAGGCGCCGCTATAAGCTGGGAGGCGCTTAAGCAGCGCACGGTTGCTTTATCAAGTACTGAATGCGAGTATCTGGCTTTATCAGAAGCAGCTAAGGAGGCTTTATACTTGAAGGCCCTTCTAATCAAAATTGGACAACGATGCGAGAAGGTACAGTTATACAATGATAACCAGAGCGCACAAAAATTGGTGAAAGGTTTTGGTTTTCATCCACGAACGAAACACATCGATGTACGTCATCACTTTATACAACGACTACACAAGAATGGTGACATCGAAGTCGACTACATGCACACGGAAAAGATGCCAACAGATGTCCTGACGAAAGGTTTAAGCAGTGCAAACATTTTGGATGTATTTCGTCATTGGGCATCAAACGTATTTAAATTAAGATTTGAAATTTTCTGAATTGTATTGCTTTGAGATTGCTTTGAGAGGGCGTGTTTGAATTTGTAACGTTATAACAAAGCAGAAAATCTGGTCACACTAGAATATTACAAGAGTGGCAACGCAATACATACATATTTGAGTTTAGAGTCAACTGCCGCGATGAATAGACGCGCACATTTTTGTATCGTGAATAAATTAAACTTCTTTATTTACTTCCTTAATTGATCTTTTGTATTCTCTTGTTGGACATATGTACATATGCAGCGAACTCTGCTGCGGACGAAAAGTCCAACAGAAATTTCACATATGTATATTTATGTAGGAATTGGATCTGAGCAAACACTAGCTCGTGAGACTCGGAGTGGTCAGCACTATTAAGAGCCAGAAACTAGTTCACTAGAACACGTTCAAAAAAAGACACGCCATTAATTTAAATCATTGTTAATTATAAGACAAGTTAATATAAATATAATAAAAACAATTTGTTCGAATCACTAAAGCGGAATCTACAAATTTTGGGGGCTCAACCAAAATAAGCTTGTCAAAAACTTAACACTAAACCGTGTATGTGTAAAAATAATGTGCGTGTGTTGAGCTTAACAGAAAGCTGTGAAATTGAAGACAAAAACGAATTGAGACGCCGAAAGAGGCACAATTCTAGAGAAACAAACTTGTGTGACAAAAATTCAACAACGTTAGTTTCATAGACGAGTCGTCAATAATAATGCAGAATCTGGAGGACCGTGGTTAAGCGGAACAAACAACGCAGAATCTGGAAAACCGTGTAATGCGGGAACAGTGAGCAGAAGCAGAGTCTGGAGCATTGTGGATAATCAGAGTCAACGTTGGAGTGGTTGGAGAAAGGCATTTGTCGCCAAATTGTGGCAAAAATCAAACTGACAGCAGCGTTGGGAAATTTTTTGGGAAATTTGTGCTGATATTGGTGAGCGACAGATTTGTTTTTGCATAGAAGAAGCTGTGTAAGACAAACGGACAAAAACGCCAGATTGGCAGTTAAAATTTAAAATTTTTCGGCTTGGGAATATTTAACATAGTGTTAAGTTTGAGGGTCACTGTTAATAACAGCGAATGTGTACAGCTGTTAAAAGATTGAAATTGACTAATGTTAAATAAGTTGAATTAAGCTGAACCGAAACAAATTTTATATTTCTGATTTATAATTTATAAGTTTGAATACAGATAATTTAAATTTCAGAATATGGAGCGAAACGAGATCTTGGCATTAAGAGTTGTGGAGTTGCGTGATAAGTTGGTGGCCTTAAACATTAATTCATCTGGATTAAAGGCAGATTTTCAGAATAAGTTACTGGCTCATTTGCAATTGATTGAAGATTCGGTGGATGTAGAACAGCATGAACATCAGGGTCAGGATGATGAATCGTTTACTAGTGTAGAAGGAAACAACCCAGTACATACTAATCGAACAAGAGGAGAAAGTGTAAGTGTATCTAGGATTAACACTGAAGGCATAGGCCAAACAACCCAGAATAGTTAAAATAGATCGTGGTTTACACTTAAGGACGTGGAAGGTAGTGTGTCACAGTTTTCAGGTTCAAATAACCTTGATGTTATGCAGTGGATAGAGGAGCTTGAGGAGTGTGCACTTACTGTCGAATGGAGTTAGTTCCAGTTGTTTATCTATGCAAAGCAGTTGCTTAGTGGGGCAGTGAAGTCATTCATACGCAGTCAGCGTGATATTCGCAATTTGAATATTTTGAAAAGGTCACTACTAGTTGAAGAATTTAGGGTCAAAGTTTCATCTGCTGAAATTTATCGTAGATTGGGCAGACGCAGTCAGAAAAACATTACAAGAAACATTACACATTGAAACATTACAAGAGTATTTGTATGCACTGATGGAGATAGCTAAGCCAATAGACTTGGAGGATGAGAGTTTAATTGAATATTTTGAAAATGGATTACCAGATTCTAGGACGAACAAGGCATTACTTTTTCAGGCAAAGACTATGAGACAATTAAAGGTTCAAATTGTCGCGTATGAGAAGATGCGAGGTTCGTCTAGGCAGTTTAATAAGTATGGATTGTCAGGAGTAAAAGCTGAGACAAATGAAGAGAGCTCAGGAAATTATGTAAGAAAATGTTTCAAGTGCGGTGAACAGACCCATATAAAGAAAGATTGTCCAATGATTAGCAAGGAGCTTAAGTGCTTTAAATGCAATCAGCCAGGGCATAGAGCTGCTCAGTGTAAAGTTGTTGTTCCTGAAAAGGGAGAGAAGGCGGCTAATCTTGTTCAAGAAGAGGTTCGTGCAAAGTCTGGAAGCGTGATTTCTAATTCAGGACTTCAATAAAAGAGTGTGACATGTGATCAGTTCGATTTTCAAGGTCTTGTAGATACTGGTGCAGATTTGTGTGTGGTTCGTAGAAATGTGTTTCTTAAGCTTCGCAATGCAAAGTTGACAGGTGCAGAGAAATGTTTGACAGGTATAGGCGAAAGTCAAATTGTGACTTTGGGTAGCTTTTTAGCTTGTGTACACATTGATGGAATAGAAATACAAGTAGAATTCCATGTAGTTGCCGATGAAGATATAGCTTTTGACTCAATTTTGGGAAGAACTATTCTTGACAGCGTGGATATGAATGTTACTAAGTTTGGTACCAAATTGGTTAGCAAAAAGTCGACAAAGATAAAGGTATGCACAATATAGGAAAAGTAGATGGACCGTGCACAGATTTATTGAAAGAGTTTGCACTCTTGTGTATTAATTTTAATCAACAAAATACAGCTGAGGAAATTGTTTTAACCCATTTATCTCAAGAGCAGGCTAGTAAAGTCAAAGCTATGGTTTACAATTATCAACCTAGACGCAATGTAGAGAGCACTGTTCGAATGAAACTTCTGTTAACGGACGAATTACCGGTATATCAACATCCAAGGCGTTTAGCTTATTGTGAGCAGAAGGTGGTTGATGTACCTCAGTACCTCAGAATATGCTTCGCCAGTTGTCCTAGTAGCAAAAAAGAATGGAAAGAAACGCCTCTGTTGTGATTATAGAAAGCTTAATGAGAAAATAGTGAGGGATAATTTTCCTATGGTACAAATGGATAGTGTGATTGAAAAGCTGCAGGGATTTAAGGTTTTCACTATATTAGATTTGACTAATGGATACTTTCATGTACCAGTTGAGAAGGAGTCGCAAAAGTATACATCTTTTTGTTACACAGAAAGGTCAATTCGAGTTTTTATATGTACCTTATGGAATTAAAAACTCCCCAGCAGTGTTTACTCGTTTTATTCAATCTGTAATGTGAGATTTAATTAAGGGTGGTGATGCTGTTGTGTATATGGACGATATTGTAATTGCCTGTAAAGATGTTGAGGACGGTTTAGATAAATTAGAAAGAGTTTTGGAAGTTGCGGCTAAAAATGGGTTACAAATAAATTGGAGCAAGTGTCAGATTGCGCAGAGAAAGGTGAAGTTTCTAGGATATGTGGTCGAAAATGGTACTATAAGATCCAGTGATGAGAAAACGCAAGCAGTAGCTAATTTCCTCCCGAAAACGCATTTTGGGCTTGACATCGTATTTCAGGAAGTTTGTTGATGGATATGCAAAACCGCAGATATGCTTCGGAAAGATTGTCAGTTTCAGTTTAAAGAATTGCAGCAAATTGCATTTGAGCAGTTAAAAGCAGCGTTGGTTAGTAAGCCTGTTTTGCAGTTGTATGATCATGGTGCGACTACAGAAATTCACACAGATGCATCTAACTTTGGGTTTGGAGCGGTAATGCTTCAGAGGAACCAGTATGATAATTTGTTTCACCCAGCTATGTACATGAGACGTAAAACTAAACCTTGTGAGGAGAAATACCACTCATATGAGCTGTAAGTATTAGCAGTTATAGCGTGTAACAGCGAATTTATGTCTTGGGAATGAAATTTAAGATAATTACAGATTGTAATGCATTTGCCATGACAATGAAAAGATGGAAGTGCCATTAAGAGTAGCAAGGTATGCGATGTATTTGCAGGATTTTGACTATGAGATCGAACATAGATCTGGTGTGAAAATGAGGCATGTTGATGCGCTAAGCAGAGTATTTTGCTATGTGTTGACTGAGAGTGTGGTACACAGGTTAAAAGAAGCACAATTGGCAGACGATTGGATTAAAGTGGTTCAGAATCTAGTTGAAAGTAAAGGATATGAGGATTTTTATGTTTTCAATCAAGTTTTGTTTAAGGACCCAAACAGGGAATTACTTGTGGTTCCATCAGGTATGAAAGTAGAAATAATTCAAATCGCACATAAGCAAGGCCATTTCTCGGCAAAGAGAACTCAGGATTTATTAGAAAAATCGTATTTTATTCCTAAGACTAAGGAGAAAGTAGCTAGAGTTGTTGGTAGTTGCGTTGAGTGTATTTTGGTAAATTCAAAGGCAGGTCGTTTGGAAGGATTTCTTAATTCGATTGATAAGGGAGATACACCATTGCACTATGGGGACTTTGACCAGTTTTTTTTACAATAATGTGTTTTTCACAAGTATGCAAATTTGTAGTATTTTGGTATTAATACATTGGAAATACATCAAACTGTTATGTTATAGCCCGGAAATGTTAACGTAACAGTGTACTGTTAATATAACAGCTGTTAAAGTCAGCTTTTGCGAGCAAACACAACGTGGCTGCTTTGCGCGCAATATTGAGCTAAACTTTCAAAGTTCTTAATTTTCAAAATAAAATCGCAAAATAATAAAATTTGAAATGGATAATCAATCTACAGGTTTTTACTATGTGTTACTATTAATAAATTGTTTATTTTTTGTGCGTGTTCTTTTAACAATTTGTATATTTAGCAAGTAATGTTTACATGTAGTTTTATACCTTTCGACCATTGAAAATGGTCAAAAAAGGGTATACTAACTTTGTGCAAATGTATGTAACAGGCAGAAGGAGGCGTGGCTGACCCCACAAAGTATATATATTCTTGCTCAGGATCACAAGCCGAGTCGATTGAGCCATGTCTGTCTGTCTGTCCGTCTGTGTGAACGCACAGATCTCAGCTATTATAAAAGCTAGAGTTACCAAATTTGGCAGGAAGGCTCCTGTGTACTTCAAGCAGATCAAGTTTATTTCAAATGTTAGGTGCCACGTCCACCGCCCCCACAAATCAATAATTTAATTTTTGAACTCAATTTGTAAGCGCTGTATAAAAAATACAACTTTCTGACATTAACATATACTAAGCTGAATGAAATATCTACGTAGTCTCCAAATTACAATCCGATCGGACAATAATCACAGAAGTGCCATCTGTCGGGATTAATTTCAAACCATGTGCATATGTATGTATATTTGTATATACATAGGGAACATACATACATACATAGGTCGAAGGGTATCCAACTGTCGCGTGCTGCGCGACTATTGCTTTTCTTACTGGTTTGAAATAAATTTTAACCTTTGAGAAGAGCTACAAAAAAAATTGTTCAAATTTGTTCAGTAAGTGTTTATATACATGTGGTAGAGGGTTTAATTCTTAACTCAGGCTATATAGTCTCTATCTGCGTTTTTTGCGGGTTTTCAAGAAATTTAATTTTTAGGGAGCAATATCTTGATTGCCAATGCGGCTCTGCTGGAAGTTTGGCGCAAGCAAACGTCTGCTCGTCAAAAGGAAAATGCTATTTACACTTTTATTAATATTCATTTGTGTGATAGCAATTTGGCATTAAATGAGCGATACCTTAAGGAAAAATCGAGAATGTTTTCCGTCAATTTAATGCGAAAATGGAAAAATCCAATCGTAAAATTATTGACTTTTCAATAGCACATTCAAAGTGGTTAGAAGAACATTTAGTCCTAAAAAGTAAAAGGATGTTATAAAAAGCAAATAAAGACAACTGGACGCCCAAAAAACGTCATATTATTTAAAAAGTTCAAGTGGCCGAAGACAGCAAGCAGACGAACTTGCAAAGGCGCAGTATCACAATGAACGCCTTTTGGTTCAAGCTGCAATGCTAGCGCACGGAAGCGCGGCTTTTTGGCTAGATCTTGAGCCATATCAAAAATGCTTTTTTTTATCCAGCTAAGGCTAAAAGCATTAGAAAATTAATAAATATAAAGCCCGTTGAACTGCCGGTGCGTTCTTCTACTGATGAAGCTTTGGCTTTACTTCTCGATCAAGGCTTCACAAAAGAACAATATTGCACTATTCGAGACGAAGCAAAGTGCAGGAAAGTTGACAGTTTTTCTTTTTATAAAGAAGTTGCGCAAAAAAAAGCTTTGCCGACCAGCAAATATTAAAATTACAGACACCGTAGCGAAAGTAGCTCTACAAGACCCTTTTAGACCATACCATAGCTCGAATAGTGGCTTGTCAAAGAGAGGTTATTGCAGCGGTAATGCAGAATCAGCAAGCTGACTTCTTTGTCAGCCGAATTAGTTTTAAGCTGTGGCTTTTTGATGGTAGTACGGGTCAAGCAAATTATAATCAGGCATTCACTGACAGCCAGTCATATAATGCAGATTCAGCACTTTTTAAGCTACGACAGTTATGCGCCGCCCGTCTTGTTGATTCTCCCATCCAATAACATATTATGGAAATAATCGTACCCGCAGAGTATACGATTTTGTCGACCCTAAAAACCTTGAGTTTCTAAAAGAAACAAGGGATGTTATTATGAGAGAGAATTTGCATATGCAAGCGCAAATAAAAATTTAATACCAGCTAAAGTGATCCCTCAATAATAACAAATGCATTTATGAAAAGTTTGGTGTTTATTAACTGTTATTGATGGCAAAAGTGTTAACGCCCTAACGAATACCAAATCGTCCCAAGCTTGTCCAATTTGTAATGCCACACCTAAAGATTTTCTTTGGAAACAGAAACTTTATGTGTCCTCAGCTTGTTCCGGTCTTGGAAATCCTGAAATATGGGATTAAGTCCACTTTTCTTTGTTGGATTCGATTTTTGGAATTGCTATACTTTAATGCAGGGTACAAAAATGGACGTAAACTTGGAGAATCGTAGATGAAGTCGGGACAAAAATTTTGGTCTTAGAGCGAAAAAATTTATTCAGCAAATGTTTTGGCAGAAATTATCGCTCAAGGTTGATCAACCAAAGCAAGGCGGATTCGGTAGTAGTAACATGTTGGCAACACTGTGCGCCGTGCATTTCATAACCGTAAGTTGCTTCCCGAAATAACAGGCGTTGACACGCAGCGTGCTGTTTTTTAATATGAGAACAATATTAATATGTCCGTCTTGTCAGTTGCCCATAAACCTTATAAACAGAGAAAGCAACTCTTGCCATACAACTGCTGAAATTATTGTTGATTTTAGCCTTT
>JAEIGD010000199.1:0-113126 GCA_018903425.1 Zaprionus nigranus
TCAGTTAACAAGGGAGGCGGGCGAGCGCGAAACACGAGCGCCATCTGTCGGGATTAATTTCAAAGCATGTTCATATGCATATGTGTATGAGGTTAACAAGCTAAACTACACGGGAACATAGGTCGAAAGGTATCCCACTGTCGCGTGCTGCGCGACTGTTGCTTTTCTTTCTGGTTCTTTCTATTTTAATTATGTTTAATAAATTGTACTCAATGTTATTGAAGAATTCTAGGACAGTTTTTTGACATGATTTCGGATTGGGGGAATCTTATTTAAAGTTTTCATCATTTTGCTACGATTTTAGTGTCGTTTAAAACATTTTCGTTTTTAGCGTATTTTCTATTCTCCATTAGGATTTATCTTTGGAACAAGAAGAAACTTAAAACTTAAGTTTTAAGTTTCTTTTGTTGCAAAGATAAATCCTAATGGAGAACACTGATGGCAGTTGCGCAACAATCCCATCGTTCTGTTGGACAAGTATTTGCGCAACACGCACGACCGCAAGCAGGAGATGTGCAGCTCGTATGGCAGCGTCAAGAAGTTCGCCCGCATGCTCCATGCTCGTAGTCCCATGTACAATGAGCGCCATAAGCGTGACACACCAATAAGTCAGCGCTTCCATCAGCACATCATGCTCCGCATTTGCTGATATGGAGCGCAAGCCGGGCCACAGAATTCGATAAGATCATCGAATACACAAACGGCCCACTGGCGATCGGCGAAGGGACGATTGGGATCGAGCAGCTTGATGAAATGCGGTGCCACCTGCTCGAAAGCGGGCAAAAACTGCGCCTTGTTGGTAAGGAAGAGCGCATGAATGATGTCTACTACCTTGGATAGTATATAGATATCGGTATCATCCTGTTGGGTCAACTCCTCCTCAACACCATCATCGTAATCCTCTTCAGCGCGTGCAGCAAGTCGTTTGTCGGCACGCTCAAAATGCTCCAGCACATACTTGTTGATAATCTCAAGGACCTGCTTCATAGCCTGATCGTTGAGGCAATTGGGACCCAATGTCTCAATGCATTTGGTCAGCGAGTTAAGTAACTCGGACTGCACATCTGTCTCCGGTTCGGTGGTGATCACCTTAAAGAGCTCGGGGCAAATGTACAGCCACATGCCCTCCAAATAGGTGGGTCCCTTGATCTTGGCACAATCCAACAAATATGGCAAAGATTCAGCCGCAGCCGAACGCACACCGTCGTGGAAGTAGAACTTGAGTAGTGGCAACATTAAACGCACCACCTCCTCGGCATATTCAGCGAAGCCATCCTGCAGCTCCCGCGCGTAACAGACGAGCATCTCACAGGCGGAGGCCTTGTCCTCTATGCCAGCAGTGCGTATGGCAAAGTTCTGCTGCTCGCCCTCAATATCCTCCACTTCATCATTGTCCAGCAATGCCACCTCTGGCTTCATGGCTGCTGTGCGCATCACAGGACCCATAACCAGTGGCAGATATTGCTCAAATTGCTTGCAGTCAACAGATACGAGGTCTGTGGATCATCATAGGGCAGATCGCCTTCGGTGAGTCTTCAACAACATGTCCATAATTTCTCCAGCATCGACAATGAACTTCTCGCGGCCCACAGCGAGACCGATGAGGCTGACACACTCAATGGTCTTGCCACGCAGCATGCGCAGCTCCTCCGAATTGGCATTCTGCATGATGAACTTGAGGCATGGCATCAAGCGATCGTAGTAGGCAACAAATTCATGTTCGCATGTATCGGCCACAGAGGCAATTGTTGTCACCACCTGCTCCAGCACCAGTTTGTTGCCCTTCTCCACCAGTTCCTTGAACTTGGAGTTCAATATGTTCTCCAGTTTGGCCATAATTGCATCTAGATAGCGTGTCAATATGTTCTTGGGGCAATCCCTCACTGAAGTTAACCAGTGCGGCACCAGCATGTGCCTGCACTTGAGGATTTAGCTCATCATCGAGCAGCAGGAGCAGACCAGGAACCACCTGTTCATGGAACTTATTTTCAAAGATGGGCGCAAAGTCCGTTGACATTTGTCCGATGGCATTGCAGGCTGCGTAACGCACGCGTGGATTGGGATCACGCAAATAGTTCAACACACCGGACATGACCTGTTCGAGCATGGCCTCCATTTGCTTGTGGCAACCCTCACCAATGGCAGAGATGGCCATAAGAGCGGCAAAACGTTGCTTCCAATCGACGTGGCTCAACATGCTTGGCAATGCGTTCATCACATGGGGTAGAACCATTTTGCCACCCAAACCACAAGCAAGACGATCCAACGATGATTCAGCGATCACATTATTATCACTGTGATCATCCTCATTGATTACATCCGATGTGGCCCAATCATCATCTTCATCCAGTTCGGTCATCATTTGCAGCACCAACGGAATCAGTGTGACAATATATTTATCCGCACGCTTACGCACCATAGCGGGTGCATTCTCGGCCAGAGAGACCATCACTTCGAGTACCAAATGACGCCAGCTATCTTCAAAGTCCTGCGAACTGAAGACCTTCATGCACATCTCGAAAATGTATTCCAACTGAGGGCGCAAGAATTTCGGACAATTTTCGGTCATATCAATGAGCAATTTCAACAGACATTGATCATCTTGAGCCTCAATCGTTTCCCCAGTGATGACCAACATGCGTGGCAACAGATCTCCAAAATGCTTATAAATCGTCGCCTCCTTCTCCTTATCGTGGTAGAGTATAAAGGCGCCTATGGCACGCACTGCCTGTACACGTACTTCAGCATCTCCTGCATTCTCCATGCTCTTGCCCAACATCTGCTTGTTCAAATCCATATATTGTGTCTCCTGATTACCAAAAATCGATGGAACACTGCTGAAGATGCGCAGCGCCGACTCCTGCAGCTGCGATGTAGGTAAATTGGCGCATTGGAAGAGAAACTGCAGTATATCGGGCCATTGATTGGTGCCGTCCTCGTCGATTAGATTGCGTGCCACCTCAGCAATCACCTCGCAGATCTTGCGACGTAACTGTGGCGTCACATCCTGCTGCACGGCCATCAAAATCTGCTGCAACAGCTGATTCTGTGAGTCAGCGGGCAGATCTTTATAGAATTCCATGAACTCGGATGTGAAGAGACGACGCAACAACATGGCTGCCATCTGGCGTGCCTCCTCAGATTGTTGACCATTGTGCAGGTTGCCCAGCAGGTGTGTCACCTTCAGCTCGCGCGACAGATTGTTATAGGTATCCTCAGCCAATTTGCGGACATCATTGTCGGTGGAGAAGAGGTACGACAGAAGCTGTTGGAATTGCTCCTGGTCTGCAGCCATTTCGATTTCCTGTTTTTCTTACGTTCCGAAAAGCCAGCAAATTTTCACACACAATCTTCACGCGACGAAGCCGCTTCAAAAAAAGAGCAGAACAATGGGGAACGCAATGCCGGGTTGCTAAAATACGATAAATATGTATTAATTTTAGTGTGATTGTGTTGTTTGATATTGCATGCGCATAAAATGTATTTTATTCCGGTTGCTTAGGTTTTCCTAAGATCAACTAATTTCTGATTTATGTATGTATATTTAATTTAACAAAGTGGAATATCGAAGTTATTTCTGCATAATGTTAACCTTTCAAAGTATGCATTGAAATCGGAAAATGCGGCGATATATATCTTGATATTATATATATCTTGATAATGTCTTGAATACCTTCTAAAATAACTACTTACGAGAGCAACAGTCGCGCTGAACGCGACAGTGGGATACCCTTCGACCTATGTTCCGTGTAGTTTAATTTGTTATACCCTTCGACCATTAAAAATGGTCAAAAAAGGGTATACTAACTTTGTGCAAATGTATGTAACAGGCAGAAGAAGCCGTGGGAGACCCCATAAAGTATATATATTCTTGCTCAGGATCACAAGCCGAGTCGATTGTCTGTCTGTCTGTCCGTCTGTCTGTGTGAACGCACAGATCTCAGCTATTAATAAAGCTAGAGTTAAGAAATTTGGCAGGAAGACTCCTGTGTATTATAAGCAGATCAAGTTTATTTCAAATGTTAGGTGCCACGCCCACCGCCCCCGCAAATCAAAAATTTAATTTTTGAACTAAATTTGTAAGCGCTGTATAAAAGATACAACTTTCTGACATTAATATATACTAAGCTAAATGAAATATCTACGTAGTCTCCAAATTACAATCCGATCGGACAATAATCACAGAAGTTATTTAAGAAAGTATGAGCATAAAACCAAGTGCTTCTGTCAGCTAACAAGGGAGGCGGGCGAGCGCGAAGCGCGAGCGCCATCTGTCGGGATTAATTTCAAAGCATGTGCATATATATATGTGTACATACAGAGGAATATATGTACATAGATAGGTCGAAGGGTATCCCACTGTCGCGTGCTGCGCGACTGTTGCTTTTCTTACTGGTTTATAAAAACTTTCTTCTGTTAATATTCGATTTTTATACCCTTCGACCATTGAAAATGGTTAAAAAAGGGTATACTAACTTTTGAAATGCAAATGTATGTAACAGGCAAAAGGAGGCGTGGGAGACCCCATAAAGTATATATATTCTTGCTCAGGATCACAAGCCGAGTCGATTGAGCCATGTCTGTCTGTCTGTCTGTCCGTCTGTCCGTCTCCGTCTGTATGAACGCACAGATCTCAGCTATTATAAAAGCTAGAGTTAACAAATTTAGCAGGAAGACTCCTGTGTACTATCAAGCAGATCAAGTTTATTTCAAATGTTAGGTGACACGCCCACCGCCCCCGTAAATCAAAAATTTAATTTTTGAACTCAATTTGTAAGCGCTTTATAAAAGATACAACTTTCTGACTTTAACATATACTAAGCTAAATGAAATATCTACGTATTCTCCAAATTACAGTCCGATCGGACAATAATAACAAAAGTTATTTAAGAAAGTATGAGCATAAAATCAAGTGCCGTCAGCTAACAAGGGAGGCGGGCGAGCGCGAAACACGAGCGCCATCTGTCGGGATTAATTTCAAAGCATGTTCATATGCATATGTGTATGAATTTAAGAAACTAAACTACACGGGAACATACTAGGTCGAAAGGTATCCCACTGTCGCGTGCTGCGCGACTGTTGCTTTTCTTTCTGGTCTTTTGCTGGCAGTTTTTTGACATGATTTCGAATTGGGGGGAATCTTATTTAAAGTTTTCATCATTTTGCTACGATTTTAGTGTCGTTTAAAACATTTTCGTTTTTTTAGCGTATTTTCTATTCTCCATTAGGATTTATCTTTGAAAAAAAAGAAACTTAAAACTTAAGTTTTAAGTTTCTTTTTTTGCAAAGATAAATCCTAATGGAGAACACTGATGGCAGTTGCGCAACAATCCCATCGTTCTGTTGGACAAGTATTTGCGCAACACGCACGACCGCAAGCAGGAGATGTGCAGCTCGTATGGCAGCGTCAAGAAGTTCGCCCGCATGCTCCATGCTCGTAGTCCCATGTACAATGAGCGCCATAAGCGTGACACACCAATAAGTCAGCGCTTCCATCAGCACATCATGCTCCGCATTTGCTGATATGGAGCGCAAGCCGGGCCACAGAATTCGATAAGATCATCGAATACACAAACGGCCCACTGGCGATCGGCGAAGGGACGATTGGGATCGAGCAGCTTGATGAAATGCGGTGCCACCTGCTCGAAAGCGGGCAAAAACTGCGCCTTGTTGGTAAGGAAGAGCGCATGAATGATGTCTACTACCTTGGATAGTATATAGATATCGGTATCATCCTGTTGGGTCAACTCCTCCTCAACACCATCATCGTAATCCTCTTCAGCGCGTGCAGCAAGTCGTTTGTCGGCACGCTCAAAATGCTCCAGCACATACTTGTTGATAATCTCAAGGACCTGCTTCATAGCCTGATCGTTGAGGCAATTGGGACCCAATGTCTCAATGCATTTGGTCAGCGAGTTAAGTAACTCGGACTGCACATCTGTCTCCGGTTCGGTGGTGATCACCTTAAAGAGCTCGGGGCAAATGTACAGCCACATGCCCTCCAAATAGGTGGGTCCCTTGATCTTGGCACAATCCAACAAATATGGCAAAGATTCAGCCGCAGCCGAACGCACACCGTCGTGGAAGTAGAACTTGAGTAGTGGCAACATTAAACGCACCACCTCCTCGGCATATTCAGCGAAGCCATCCTGCAGCTCCCGCGCGTAACAGACGAGCATCTCACAGGCGGAGGCCTTGTCCTCTATGCCAGCAGTGCGTATGGCAAAGTTCTGCTGCTCGCCCTCAATATCCTCCACTTCATCATTGTCCAGCAATGCCACCTCTGGCTTCATGGCTGCTGTGCGCATCACAGGACCCATAACCAGTGGCAGATATTGCTCAAATTGCTTGCAGTCAACAGATACGAGGTCTGTGGATCATCATAGGGCAGATCGCCTTCGGTGTGTCTTCAACAACATGTCCATAATTTCTCCAGCATCGACAATGAACTTCTCGCGGCCCACAGCGAGACCGATGAGGCTGACACACTCAATGGTCTTGCCACGCAGCATGCGCAGCTCCTCCGAATTGGCATTCTGCATGATGAACTTGAGGCATGGCATCAAGCGATCGTAGTAGGCAACAAATTCATGTTCGCATGTATCGGCCACAGAGGCAATTGTTGTCACCACCTGCTCCAGCACCAGTTTGTTGCCCTTCTCCACCAGTTCCTTGAACTTGGAGTTCAATATGTTCTCCAGTTTGGCCATAATTGCATCTAGATAGCGTGTCAATATGTTCTTGGGGCAATCCTCACTGAAGTTAACCAGTGCGGCACCAGCATGTGCCTGCACTTGAGGATTTAGCTCATCATCGAGCAGCAGGAGCAGACCAGGAACCACCTGTTCATGGAACTTATTTTCAAAGATGGGCGCAAAGTCCGTTGACATTTGTCCGATGGCATTGCAGGCTGCGTAACGCACGCGTGGATTGGGATCACGCAAATAGTTCAACACACCGGACATGACCTGTTCGAGCATGGCCTCCATTTGCTTGTGGCAACCCTCACCAATGGCAGAGATGGCCATAAGAGCGGCAAAACGTTGCTTCCAATCGACGTGGCTCAACATGCTTGGCAATGCGTTCATCACATGGGGTAGAACCATTTTGCCACCCAAACCACAAGCAAGACGATCCAACGATGATTCAGCGATCACATTATTATCACTGTGATCATCCTCATTGATTACATCCGATGTGGCCCAATCATCATCTTCATCCAGTTCGGTCATCATTTGCAGCACCAACGGAATCAGTGTGACAATATATTTATCCGCACGCTTACGCACCATAGCGGTTGCATTCTCGGCCAGAGAGACCATCACTTCGAGTACCAAATGACGCCAGCTATCTTCAAAGTCCTGCGAACTGAAGACCTTCATGCACATCTCGAAAATGTATTCCAACTGAGGGCGCAAGAATTTCGGACAATTTTCGGTCATATCAATGAGCAATTTCAACAGACATTGATCATCTTGAGCCTCAATCGTTTCCCCAGTGATGACCAACATGCGTGGCAACAGATCTCCAAAATGCTTATAAATCGTCGCCTCCTTCTCCTTATCGTGGTAGAGTATAAAGGCGCCTATGGCACGCACTGCCTGTACACGTACTTCAGCATCTCCTGCATTCTCCATGCTCTTGCCCAACATCTGCTTGTTCAAATCCATATATTGTGTCTCCTGATTACCAAAAATCGATGGAACACTGCTGAAGATGCGCAGCGCCGACTCCTGCAGCTGCGATGTAGGTAAATTGGCGCATTGGAAGAGAAACTGCAGTATATCGGGCCATTGATTGGTGCCGTCCTCGTCGATTAGATTGCGTGCCACCTCAGCAATCACCTCGCAGATCTTGCGACGTAACTGTGGCGTCACATCCTGCTGCACGGCCATCAAAATCTGCTGCAACAGCTGATTCTGTGAGTCAGCGGGCAGATCTTTATAGAATTCCATGAACTCGGATGTGAAGAGACGACGCAACAACATGGCTGCCATCTGGCGTGCCTCCTCAGATTGTTGACCATTGTGCAGGTTGCCCAGCAGGTGTGTCACCTTCAGCTCGCGCGACAGATTGTTATAGGTATCCTCAGCCAATTTGCGGACATCATTGTCGGTGGAGAAGAGGTACGACAGAAGCTGTTGGAATTGCTCCTGGTCTGCAGCCATTTCGATTTCCTGTTTTTCTTACGTTCCGAAAAGCCAGCAAATTTTCACACACAATCTTCACGCGACGAAGCCGCTTCAAAAAAGAGCAGAACAATGGGGAACGCAATGCCGGGTTGCTAAAATACGATAAATATGTATTAATTTTAGTGTGATTGTGTTGTTTGATATTGCATGCGCGTAAAATGTATTTTATTCCGGTTGCTTAGGTTTTCCTAAAATCAACTAATTTCTGATTTATGTATGTATATTTAATTTAACAAAGTGGAATATCGAAGTTATTTCTGCATAATGTTAACCTTTCAAAGTATGCATTGAAATCGGAAAATGCGGCGATATATATCTTGATATTATATATGTGGGAATTGGTTCCAGTAAGAATACTCGCAGTGGTAATAGATATTAAATGTTTCGATACTTCTACATTGCAGCCCTGATTAGAATGCAACCCTAGACAAGAGCAAGTTATCGATAGAAAAGGGAACGAGGGTATAATAGGAAGTTGAGTACAGAAAGTTGCCAAGAGCGGTTGTTACTAAATTTAAAAGAAATAAGTTTTGTCATTATCAAATGTGAAATTTGAAGAACATTAATATTTTGTTACACTTATAAGCTAAATTACTTGTTTAAATAAACATTATTATAAACAAAAAACTACAAATTGGCGGCTCAACCGGGATGTGCTCAAGTGTAACGACAAAATTTGTGCATATGACGCAGTTCGTTTTGTGCAGACACGTATGACGCAGTTCGTTTTAGTAGCAACCAGTGAACGGTAAAATAGAACCGTTGCATGATCGACGCTGCATAAACGCGAGCAACAGTATAGACAATTCTCGAAGAAGTTTCGAGCGTTCGTTTCTGCTTAAGTTGGCAGAAGCAGAACTGGTGCGAGCGTCGGCAGAGGCAAAGTTGCTGCTTAAGTTGGCAGAAGCAGAACTGGTGCGAGCGTCGGCAGAGGCAAAGTTGCTGCTTAAGTTGGCAGAAGCAGAACTGGTGCGTGCGTCGGCAGAGGCAAAGTTGCTGCTTAAGTTGGTAGAAGCAGAGCTGGAGCGTGCGTCGACAGAGGCGGAGTTGTTGTTTGCAGCGACAGAAGCAGAGCTGCTATTTGCGTCGTCAGAGGCAGAGCTTGGAGCGAACATCAGCAGAGTCCGAATTGCTGCATTAATCGAGGCAGAACTGGTGCGTACAGTCGACAGAGGCAGAGTTGCTGTTTGCGTCGACAGAATCAGTGTTTCTGTGTGAGTGTGCAGAGGCAGGACTTGGTGCGAACTTCGACAGAGGCAGAGCTTGATACGATCGACGGCAGAGGCAGCGCTGTTGCGTAAAACTTCAGAGGCAAAGCTGGTGTGTGCGTCGACAGAGGCGAAAGTGGTGCGTGCGTCAACAGAGGCAGAGCTGGCGCGAGCATCGACAGAGGCAGTGCTGGTGTGTGCGTCGACAGAGGCGAAACTGGTGCGTGCGTCAACAGAGGCAGAGCTGGCGTGTGCGTCGACAGAGGCAGAGCTGGTGTAAGGTTACGTTAACTAACAATAGTGTAGTGTTGTATACTTTTACTAATTTTGATTGTTTTCTAACCATTTCAAAATGCAACTTGACGAGATCTTGGCACTCCGCGTAGCCGATTTGAGGTTAAAGTTAGCAGAGTTGGCGTTACCAACAACTGGAAGGAAACTAGAGTTGCAGAATAGATTGCTTACACATTTTGGAATTCAGGATGAAGAGGAAAGCGATTCAGATGAAGTCCAATCCGTAGTTACAGAGCGAAATTTAGCTGAAAATCAAAGAGTAGACAATGGCAGGTCATGGTTCACTCTCAAAGATGTAGAAGGTAGCGTATCTAGTTTCTCTGGAACAGGAAGTCCTGATGTAGAGCAATGGATCGAAGAGTTGGAAAGTTGTTCAATTACTGTCCAGTGGAGTGATTTGCAACTTTTTATCTATTCGAAGCAAATGCTTACAGGAGCGGCTAAACTGTTTGTGCGTAGTGAGGCGAATATTCGTAGTTGGACTGTTTTGAAGGCTAAGTTGAGAGAAGAGTTTTCAATCAAAGCGTCATCAGCTGAGGTTCATAGAAGATTGGACCAGCGTCAGCAGAGAAAAGACGAATCATTATTTGAATATTTGTATGCTCTGAAAGAAATCGCAAAACCAATTAATATTGATGAGCCAAGTTTAATTGACTATTACATAAAGGGTATTCCAGATTCGAAAGGGAATAAGATTATGTTATACCAGGCCAGAAATATACAGGAACTGAAACGTCAAATCGAGATATATCAGAAAGCTAGATCTGGCAAATCGAATCAATCAGCTGGGGAACGTCAGGAGCAAAAGAAAGATCAAGGCAAAAGTCAGGTTAAGTCTGAAGCTTCCAGGAAATGTTTCAAATGCGGCGATAGTTCTCACGTAATGAAAGACTGTAAGAAAAAAGATTTTGTTTGCTTTAAATGTGGTCAGGCAGGACACCGAGCAGCACAATGTACAGCACAAACAGATGTCAAGAAAGAAACAAATGCTAATGTAGTTCAAGAGGATAAAGTAGGAGTGTCGTTAGGCAGTGAATTTACTCTTTCAGGTCTTGAATTGAAGAGCGTTGTTTACAAACAGATTATATTTAAAGGTTTGGTTGACACGGGTGCTGATTTGTGCTTAATGCGCAGACAAGTCTTCATGAGTCTAGGAGCAGCAGAAATAACTGGTAAAGGAAAGAGTTTGACAGGAATTGGAGAAAGTCGGATTTTAACATTTGGAAGTGTTATTATATCCGTTCTAATAGATGATATTCCAATGGAAGTAGAATTTCATGTGGTTCAAGATCATGATATAGGTTTCGATGCTATTTTAGGTAGGACAATTTTGGACACTGTCGATATGAAGGTTACCAAAAGTGGTACTCACTTTAATATCAGAGTGAAAACTGAAGATGGAGGTAAAATTAGGGATAGAAAGATATTTGATCGTCAGGTGAATGACGAATTTCGAAGCATGTGTGTGGAAGAGCTGATAGCAACTTCTAAGGTAGATTTATCTCATCTTAATCAGCCTGAAGCTAAAACGGTGTTGGAGATGATCGAACAATATTGTCCAATTCGTAACACAGATGCCCCTGTTGAGATGAAAATTGTTTTGAAAGATGACGTTCCAGTTTATCAGCATCCCAGGCGACAGTCGTATAGTGACCAAAACTTTGTAGATGAGCAGGTGCGGGAATGGTTAAAAGAAGGTATCATACAGCCAAGTACATCCGAGTATGCTTCACCCGTAGTCCTGGTGGCTAAGAAAAATGGGAAAAAGCGTCTATGCTGCGACTATCGCAAATTAAATGAGAAAATTATAAGAGATAATTTTCCGATGGCACACATGGACAATGTTTTAGACAAGCTTCAGAATGCGAAGATATACACAACATTGGATTTGACCAATGGGTTTTTCCATGTGCCCGTAGAAGCAGCTTCAAGAAAGTACACTTCGTTCGTGACTCAAAGCGGGCAGTACGAATTTTTATTTGTACCGTTTGGCATTTCGAATTCGCCTGCAGTTTTCACTAGGTTTATAATGTCTGTTCTACGAGAGTTGCTCGCTAGTGGCATTGTAATACTTTACATGGATGATGTTATTGTGCCTAGTAACGATGTTGATGAGGGGATAAGAAAATTGAAGCAAGTGTTAGAAGTATCTTCTCAAAATGGACTTCGAATTAATTGGGGCAAATGCCAGATATTACATCGGAGAGTCAATTTTTTGGGATATATCGTTCAAGATGGAACCATAACCCCAAGCAAAGAGAAGATACAGGCCGTTACAGAATTTCCGGAACCCAAAGATAAAAAGGCTATACAACGTTTTTTAGGGTTAACGTCTTACTTTAGAAAATTCATAAATGGATATGCAGCCATTGCTAAGCCATTGTCAGATCTTTTAAGGCAAGATGCTAAGTTCGGATTTGCTGAAGTTCAGCGGAAAGCATTTGAAGAACTGAAATTAGCTTTAGTTAGTGAGCCAGTATTAAAGCTGTATAATCCGAAGTTGCGAACAGAGATTCACACAGATGCGTCAAAGTATGGGTATGGGGCAGTATTATTACAAAAAGATCTTGATGATAATATGTTTCACCCTGTACAATTTATGAGTCGGAAAACTAAGCCATGTGAGGAGAATTACAGTTCGTATGAGCTAGAAGTTTTAGCAATAATAGCAGCTTTAATGAAATGGCGCGTGTATGTTCTTGGTATATCTTTTACTATAGTAACTGATTGTAACGCGTTCATGATGACCATGAAAAAGAAAGAAGTTCCTTTAAGAGTAGCGCGTTGGGCATTATATTTGCAAGATTTTGATTATAAAATAGAACATCGTTCAGGGTCCAAGTTAAAGCATGCTGATGCTTTGAGCCGAGTGTCTTGCTTTTTTATAACAGATACTTTGATCCATCGATTGAGAGAGGCCCAGCTGCAAGATGAGTGGATAAGAGGGGTTAGAGAATTGGTCGCTAAAGATTCATATGACGATTTTTATATTCAAAATCAGCTTCTATTTAAGGACCCAAATAAAGAACTCATAGTCGTCCCTGGTCAGATGGAAAACGAGATAATTGTTACTGCTCATAACCAAGGTCATTTCTCGGCTGCTAAAACGCAAGATTTAGTGGAAAAGTCGTATTACATTCCAAAATTGAAAGGAAAAGTTGTTCGTGTTGTAGATAGTTGTGTTCGTTGCATGATAGTTAACGCGAAGTCTGGTAAGAAGGAAGGGTTTTTGACAGCAATCTATAAGGGTAATATACCGTTTATTACATACCATATTGACCATGTTGGCCCTATGGAACTGACTAATAAGCGATATAATCACATTTTAGTTGTGGTAGATGGGTTTTCAAAATATGTTTGGTTGTATCCAACCCGTAGTACAGGTGTCGATGAGGTTATAGAGTGCTTAAAAAAACAAGCAGTTAATTTTGGGAACCCCTACAGAATTGTCTCAGATAGAGGTTCCGCGTTTACCTCGAATTCCTTTAAAGAATATTGTGAGAATGAAAATATTCAACACTTGCTCATTGCCACCGGTGTACCTCGTGGAAATGGCCAGGTGGAACGGATGCATAAGCTTGTAGTTCCAATGTTATCTAAATTAAGTAATGACAATGCAGGATTATGGTATAAATATTTAGGTCAAGTTCAGCAAGTAATTAATAATACAGAGCCAAGAAGCACGAAAATTGCACCTTTTAAGTTAATAACTGGAGTAGATATGCGCGTTTCTGATAATAATGAGCTAAAAGATTTAGTAAGCGAATTTATGATCAGAGAATTAGATGAAAAGCGTGAAAATTTGCGGCAAGAAGCTCGTGAAAATATTAGGGAGATACAGGAAAAATAAAAAAGCATTTGATTTAAAAAGAAAGCAACAGAAACAGTATAATATTAACGATTTGGTAGCCATAAAAAGGACACAGTACGGAGTAGGGCTAAAGCTGAAGGGTAAATATTTGGGCCCATATAAAGTGGTTGAGATCAAAGATCATGGGAGGTACGAAGTTGAAAAGATAGGAGATAATGAAGGTCCTATAAACAGTTGCAGAGTATATGAAACCATGGCTTGATCCATTCGAGGCGAATGTACTATCAGGAGGGCCGATTGTGGGAATTGGTTCCAGTAAGAATACTCGCAGTGGTAATAGATATTAAATGTTTCGATACTTCTACATTGCAGCCCTGATTAGAATGCAACCCTAGACAAGAGCAAGTTATCGATAGAAAAGGGAACGAGGGTATAATAGGAAGTTGAGTACAGAAAGTTGCCAAGAGCGGTTGTTACTAAATTTAAAAGAAATAAGTTTTGTCATTATCAAATGTGAAATTTGAAGAACATTAATATTTTGTTACACTTATAAGCTAAATTACTTGTTTAAATAAACATTATTATAAACAAAAAACTACATATATATCTTGATAATGTCTTGAATACCTTCTAAAATAACTACTTACGAGAGCAACAGTCGCGCTGAACGCGACAGTGGGATACCCTTCGACCTATGTTCCGTGTAGTTTAATTTGTTATACCCTTCGACCATTAAAAATGGTCAAAAAAGGGTATACTAACTTTGTGCAAATGTATGTAACAGGCAGAAGAAGCCGTGGGAGACCCCATAAAGTATATATATTCTTGCTCAGGATCACAAGCCGAGTCGATTGTCAGTCTGTCTGTCCGTCTGTCTGTGTGAACGCACAGATCTCAGCTATTAATAAAGCTAGAGTTACCAAATTTTGCAGGAAGACTCCTGTGTACTACAAGCAGATCAAGTTTATTTCAAATGTTAGGTGCCACGCCCACCGCCCCCACAAATCAATAATTTAATTTTTGAACTAAATTTGTAAGCGCTGTATAAAAGATACAACTTTCTGACTTTAACATATAGTAAGCTGAATGAAATATCTACGTAGTCTGCAAATTTCAATCCGATCGGACAATAAACACAGAAGTAATTTAAGAAAGTATGAGCATGCTTCTGTCAGCTAACAAGGGAGGCGGGCGAGCGCAAAGCGCGAGCGCCATCTGTCGGGATTACTTTCAAAGCATGTGCATATGCATATGTCTGTGAATTTATCAAATTAAACTACACGGGAACAGAGGTCGAAGGGTATCCCACTGTCGCGTTTTGCGCGACTGTTGCTCTCGTTTTATGTCAGGTTATTCAGGGCTAATTCAAGTTCAGTGTTCTAATCATTCTTGGAAACTCATGTTCAATTGCAGACTAGTTATGTCATTTACAGTCACACGTGTTTATTATCTCTCGAAGCAATCGATTATTCATGGGGAATATGTTTATTATGGCGAATTCATGCGATGGTTAATAGTAAAATCATAACAAATCGCTGCTATGCTCGGTTTGGTTATCAATTTGTGGGTTGCAAGCAACTCGCAACAGATAACACTTGTGCCACAGACACAGAGACACATACACACACGGGTGCTCACGTGTGTGTACTGATTGCAGCCGCATTGCAACGTTGCTGCAGCCACAAATCTTGTCGAGTCCAAAGACCGCCCGCAAAATGCAAATATCTACGCAACATGCAACTAGGCCGGCAACAGGCAGCATGCAGCATGCAGCAGGCAGCATACGGCAGACAGGCTGCGTCGGCGACATCCATTCCTCATTTGATCTTTATCGCCTAGCAACATGCAACATGCGGCGTTGCATCTGCGCTCGCCGGCGCTCCTCCCACCTCCCTCCTCTTGCCCCAACGAGTTTCGACTGATTGTAATCAAGATTGGCTTTTTGCATGCGCCCGACTGTGCGACAGGGCGGACGAGCGGACAGAGGCGAGTGCTGCCAAAGCGATTTGCGGCATGGAAAACTGTTTCGCTGCGTTTCGTTTATGTGTGCGACATTTCAAGGTTTTCATTTTCTGTTTGCGGTCACTTTGCCTGCCTCGGGCCACGCAACTGCACCCCCGCTTCAGTACGCTCCTGCTGCTTATGTTACCCCCTCTCCCACCGTCGATTCCCGCCCAGTCGCCGATTTGCAGCCGTTTCGCAATTTGCAATTTGTGAGCTTTTAATTTCCACTCACTCACTTATTAGTGTGTCATGCTCCAGATGGCCAACGAACCGACGAACCAACGAACCGACTTCAGGGACCTAGCTGCACGAGATAAAGTAACACAGCAATAGATGAAACGATAGATTCATATGGAAACTGTTGCCGAGATGCTAATTTAGAAAAGATATCTATGAGTAAATGTTGAATGAAACTTATGTAATATAGATGTAAAACAACATGTAATCTTACTCGATATATGTATATTAAGATTTAGAGCATTCTTATTCATTCTTAATAAAATTACTCGACTGTTGTCATTATTTGATTTATGACATACTTAGTATAAGAGTTTTTTCATAAGGTAAGCTGACTAGTATACAAGTGGATCATGTGTATTGTGGATTTTTAAGGTACATATAATAATATATATTATATGTACCTCATCCACTGTAATAAATTATTATATTATTATTATTATATTATTTACTATATATACATATGTTCTTCAAGTATTGTATTTGGCATTCATATAAATACTTATAATACTACATAAGTATTTGAAAAAGGGAAATGAATAAATGTGATTACTTGATTAAAATATACAAAAGTGCTTAGTACGTACTTTTCTCGACTATACTTGAGATGAGGCTCTCGTTTTTCATTAATTTGTCAATTATCTCTTATAACATAGTCTTAGCACTTTACTTCAATTATTTTTCGCATACGAATAGACAAAACTGAATTAGGCATAAATATATTAAAACAGAACCTGTCCTTGGATCAAACAAATGTGGGTCAAGTTAAAATAGTAGCTGCTTATCTCTTCAATTTGTAGTACCTTACGTACGTGTTCATATTATTGTTGCTGTGGTTCGTGCTGTGGCGTTCGAGGAGTATTCAGAGTTGTTTTTTCGACTCTACAGAGAATATGATAATGGTGGGGTGTAAATCATGCTTGCGTAGCTGCTGTCTACTTGTCTGCCTCTGAGTTGACTTGTGGTCAATGGCTTGCACATAATGGCTACCCCGACAGCAACAGCAACAGCAACAGCAGCATTAGCAACAACCCCAAACAGCAACAACATCAGCAACAACAACAGCAATTGCCACTATGGGGCATTTGCAAACAATGACATTATGCTGACGTTTATTAATCGCATTTACGGAATTAATGTCGTGACATTTTCGGTTTAATGTACTTGTAATAAATAAATGCGGTCTTTAAGCAAAAAAAGGAAAAAAACATAATCAATAGGCCAGACTAGACAAGCTATAGCTGTAACGCTGATGCAGTTGGTCAGCGTGTTCCGGTGATAATACGAAAATTATGTAAGCCCAATTTGCATTTTATAAATGAGCTGAAATTAAGCCAAGTCACGTTAAGGTGGCCTGCGGGTTGCCTAAATTTGTTCCAAAGTAAGTTACTTAGCTGTAGAAAAGGAAGAAATATAATTCGAGGTTTATCCATATAAGGAATTAAAGTAAAACTTTTATGTTATCTGTAATCTATTAAAGCCATAAAATAAATACAAATTTGTATATACAACATATCATACTATAACTTGACAATTAATATCAAAAGACTTTAAAATGCATTCCAAAAATATAAATTTAACACTATTCAAACATTAATGCATACGTTTATGTATTATACATCGTACACATTTGTATTTATTTTTATGGTACTGAAGTAAAACTTCAACTTGCTTTCAGGGCCGTAGGCACGGTCTCGTGATCCCTTGTGCAAAACTTCTCTGGGGCCCATAGTGTAGTTGTCCAGGTTTTCAATATAGTAGTATATATTCAGCTCATGAATCATTTTAGAAAATTAAGAATCCTTAAACAAATTACATCTTACTTATTTTTCGATTTTATATGTGCAAAACCATCAATAGTTTTTCAAATATCTGTATTACGGGCTCTTTTATTCTGGATTGATGATATTTCAATCCACACAATACTTTCTTCGTTATACTTCGCTGGAGGCGTGGTAGATCAAAAAAAGTATACATATTCTTGTTCCTTTTTTTTTAAGTATGGGGCCCCTGGTAGGTGGAGACCTTTAAGCATCACACACCCTGCACACTCCTACCTACGGGACTGCTTGCTTTCCGCTTAAACTTGCATTTAAGTTTCATATGAAGAAAAGTACTTCAATAATAATTATCGTTTATATCTTTTAAATGAATTTTGAACTTATAAGTAATTGAATTTCAAAGAAAACATTAAAACTAAAATTAATTGGTAATCTTGTTTATAAGTCTTCAACCATTAATACTAGCAGTGATCAGCAATGCAATCGATCTATTATCTATTATCTATTATCGATTGACTTGCCCCTTTTGCCACACTTTGTTGAATTTAGCATGTGGCGTGTACTAAACTTGTTTGCTTTGGCTTGGCAGGGGGATTTCAACTCTGTCGACTTGGCATTTGCCGTTAGTCTTAAGAGCTATTCGAACATGGCTTAATATCGATTTCAAGCATTAGCGGCAGCGATTAAATGGCAATCAGCGATTTGATGAGCTGTCAAAATGACGCTTGACATTACGAGGAACCGCAGCAACGAATAGAGCTGGAACTGGAGATGGAGGTGGGTGGGCCAGGCCCAGACCGAGCCCCAGTTTCGATCGTAAATTCACTTTCGCCCGCTAAACGAGATAGATGGAAATATGGCGAATTGCTCGGCATGGGGGAAGCAACTTTGTGCTATTTTCAGTTTTCATAAAAAATTCCACAGAAAAGTTTCCAATGTTTTCGGTTTTTTTTCATTTGTTTTATGCTGCTGGCAGTGTTCAGAATGTGCTCAAGGTTAAAGTGAGATAGAGAATGGTGAGAGAGAGAGAGAGAGAGAGAGAGGGCTTGCCTCATCATTAATGCAAATTCATTGTTGTTGCTGTTGGGAGAACAACGCGAACCGCGCACATTAAAACAATTCGTGTTGCATTTTTGATATGCAGCATGCAGCAACAACAACAACAATAACGTGGATAACTTTCCCACACTCGCACAGGCTGCCTGAAAGGGACATAAAACCAGCACAGTTTGCTGTAAAATTAATGACGAGTGCTGTTGCAAAATGTAGGCCAGGCCAGGACAGGCCAAGGGAGGGAAGAGCAGAGGCAAAAAGGCAAAAGGCGCAAAACTAAAATAGAAAACTAAGCGGAAAAGCAGCGCAACTTTATGAGCGCATCTCTGGCATTTGGCTTAATTGAAAAAGGCTGGCAATGGCATCGAGGGGGGGCGCCTTAAAAGGATCTGCACAGTCCCTACTAGCCCAGCCTGGTAGGCAGCGAGGCAGGCAGTTCATAAAGCTGACAGTGTCAGCTATAAAAGCACATGACCAAAGTGAGGCAACAGCTCAGCCCAAATAGACCGACAGGCGAGAGGCAGCAACAACCGGCAGCAACAGCAGCAACAACCGGCAGCAACCGCAACCAGATGCAACAACAATAAACAACGTAAAACAAACAACGAGCGGCGAAAAATTATCAACTCAGATTATGTCGAGATTAATTACATACGTTGAGCGCCATTGTCTTGTCAATAAATTGTCGTCGTCGTTGTTGTTGCTGCTGCTGCTGTTGCTGCTGCTGCTGTTGTTGTCGTGTGTAGCACCGATAAGAGTGAAAGAAAGAGCCCAACAACGATGTGCAGCACGGCTCGAAATGTTAACTGACTCTTTTTCTTAGCTGCAGCCTTCCTTTTTTTCGGCTGCTTTTCGGCTGATGCTGTCAAAAATTGCTGCCAAGCCTTTTGCAGCTAATTAATTGAAAATGTTTTGCCAACATCCAAGGGAGCGCCTTGCTGGCAATAATGAAATGATATGCGATGCGGTGCGATGCGATGCGATGGGCACAGTAAGGAGCTCTCTAGGCCCCCTTTGTGGAGTACCTCGGCCAGTTTGCAGATGCAGAGCGCACGATAAGAATCTCCTTCTACTACTGCCGCGTCAATTAACTGGCAAACCAAGCCAAAGGTAAAGCCTGCCCAAGTTCGGGATTGCTCCCTCCCTCTGCCTCCCTCTCTATCTTTCACTCTCCCTCGATTTAGTGCATGTTTAGCGGCAAATGGTCAATGTAAATTTAACCGGAAAGAAAATGGCAATAGAGAAAGAGGCCAAGATGACAGCAGCAGTGAAGACAGAGCGATCAAATGGTCTATGAAGATGTGCCTTCAACAGTAACATAGATATAAGCAGGAGAATCGAATATACAATATATATCAGTATAATATCTTTAAATTTAGATGTGTGTGTGGCCTAATTAAGTAATAATCTATCTATCTATCTCTGCTTATATCAGCTTATATTGCAATTTGAGGTCTAATTCGAACAGTTTCACATCGCATTTACACTTGGCGCAACTGAACCGCAAAACTAATGTAATTAACAAATATTTACACACCCATTACTCATCATTAATAACAAATATGAATCTATGAGGTTTCAGCTAGTCTTGCTGTGTATTGAGGGGCGAGAATACAGTCGAATGCAGTTGAAATTGATCTGAAATTTACCTGCTATGCCAAGTAATTACTTCAAATTAAAGTTTATGCTCCGCCTGCCTGGTAAATGTATGAATTATGTTAGTTAGTAAGAAACTTTAATAGATAGAGAGATACAAGAACAGCAGAAAAATATAGTTCAAAGACAATGCTTATCAAAACATGGAAGTTGGTGGAATTTTAAAACAGTAAATAATCAAATGTCAAAGTATTTTGTCATGCTTAGACGGATTACATAGTTTTTAACTTTGTGGCCAGCTGTGAAGGAGAGATAGGCAAAGGTCCCAAAATATTAACTCGTCTGTTCGTATGAACACTTTAATATCGAAGACTATAAGAACTAGGTCTACTAAATTTGGTGACAGTATGTTTTATTATTGTAGGATTCGACTAGGATATCACAGCATCCGTTTTTGTATATGTATACCGAAAGCTAGAAAGTTGGTAATTGGTTAATGTAATAATTATTTTAATTTAAATATCGGATATATCACATTCGAGTTAATATTCAATTTCTATTTTTTTGACATTTTTAGTCCTACCTTAATTCGGTGTGTTGACATGTAGGCAGACATTAGTATAGTTCTTCGGCCTACACGCACTTCTGCACATACACATACAAATAGGAGTCGTACACACACACACATACAATTTAAGCTCTTAATTTCCCAAGTGGTCGCCCGGAAATGCGCCGTCGCCATATTGCTCGCGGCCATTTTTCGGCATCGCGTCGCGTGCTGCTTGAATAATTGATGCCGGCTGTCATGGGTTAAGTGTGCTCAGCTCGCCTTTCCCAAACTCTACACCCTGCACCCTATATACCCTAGCAGCAGCCTCAACCCCCGCTACGCCACTGCCTGCACGGCGCACTTGCTATTAATGAGTTTCTGCTGCCTATGTACATAATATACGAGCTGCCTGTATGTGTATCTGTGTGTGTATGTGTGTATGTGTGGGTGTGTGTATGCACGCTTTTCCCCCTTGTAGTTGACAAATAAGCGCTTAAGTAATTTGCCACCGTTGACAACAGCAACAACAGGCGAAATTTCAGCCTGGCTTCATAAGTGAATATTAAATAAATTTTCCAGTTATTGCCGCCACACTGAAGAAAAGTAAAGGAGAGAGAGACAGAAAGAGAGAGAGAGTGAAAGGGATGACTGCATACAACTTGTAATTAATGTCAAATATTTACACATTCGCCAGAGATCAAAGGTCTCGGCCCAACAGTCGCGCAGTCTCTCGGCAGCGCTGCTAATTAAATGAGTATTTATATTTAAATTACACAAAACTACTTAAAGGCCTCGCCAAAGTTCCCCACACACTGCCCCATTCCCATCTCACATCTCTACTGTCCCCTCTCTCTCTCTCTCTCTCTCTCTCCCCCTCTCTATATCTCTCTCTCTGTGAGCTGGTGGCACTGCGTTCTCTGCCAACTATGCAAAGACGCCGCCAGCAAGTGGAGTAACCCTTTTGCTTGACAAGCAGGGTACATCTTTACATGGCACAGACACGAGTTGAGGCCATTTTAGCCAGTAAATCTGAAAAGTTTGCCAATTGGAGTCCCTTTGCTTTTGATCTTGGCAATTAACTGCTTAGTTAGTCAGGGTTGTAGGCTAGTGTAAACACTAAGTTTTAATTACAGGGTGGAAAATATTAATGCAAATCATTGCCTGGACTCAAGTGTTGATCGGCTAAGCAAATAGGGGCCCTATATACGTATTTAATTAATTTATTTGTTTGTTATTTAATTATTTCATCAGTACGATCAGTTGACTCAAAGTTAATGATATAAGAATAATAAATTTATACTAAAAGTAAATTAAATAAATTGAATATCTATAATATCAGTGTAATACTTATTATTTTAATTATTGAATATATACAGGGATTAAATATATTTTACTTAGAAGGTTGAAGGCTCCTTCAAAGTCGAATAAATCCAGTCGAGTTGCCATATTTTGGCATGTTGAGCTAGTTCGAGTATTTCCATCTTTCCAGACTTGACTTTCGCTCTCGTCTGCATAAAATATGCAAAAAGTTTAGCTGTGCAACACCCCCACGCCCAATCTCTAGATGCGTTGTCACTCCTCACGTTGCATGCTTCAATTTGCCGCTCAATTTAGCGACGTATTCAATTTGTCGTTGAAAGTTGACTCGACAAAGTCTGATAAGTGTTTCCCTTGTCTCAAACACAAACCATTTTCTAGAAAATCTTAAATTGAATATAAGATAATAAATGTATATTTTTGAAGTATTATCATTATGTTGCCATCATTTGGCGGGAAGGGCGTTAATTATGTTTTTGAAAATGCACTCGCTGCATATGCAATGCGCGCCTTTAGCCTGGACATGAACCCAACGTTGGCTTGGCCAGCGAAATGCGAAACTCTCACATGTGAGTTTACCGTTATGTGCTCATACGTGGAAGTGTGTGTGACGGTGTGTGTGCGTGTGAGTGTGACAGGCTCTCTGTTGTCTTGACCTGCATCGGAACCCAGGCAGCTGCTGCTGCTGTTGTTGCTGTTGTCTCTGTTGTTGTGCTCTGTTGTTACTCTGTTAGGCAAACGGAAATGTCGGCGCACACGAGAAATGCATTTGTAACCCAATTTCCTACTTCCGTTATCTGGCTGCCAGTCACCTCACCTCACCACAGCACAGCACAGCGTGCCGAGCTCTGCTCAGCTGAGAGAGAGAGAGAGAGAGAGAGAGAGCTGTGAGTGCGTGGGAACATAGGCGGAAATGAGCTTAAACGTGTACAATGTGCAGGCACCAACAACATCAACTCACACTCGCAAAAGCTTTTTTCCCACACGTATCTGTCCGAGCAAACGAGTGAGTCGAGTGTAAGTGTGAGTGCGAGTGAGTGGCTCTGCGGAAGCTCCTTGTGGTGCTTTCGCAAGCTTCGCACTGGGCTTTCGCTGCTCGCCGAGTGCATTTGACGCTGCATTCGTGGGCGAACTTTCGGCTCGTTAATGTTCGTGCTGTTGTTGTTGTTGTTGTTGTCTTTATTTGGCAAATTGTTTGTGTGCTGTGGGCAACACACGCGTGTTCGTTGTTGTTGCTATTGTAGTTGTCGATTTGATTTGATGAGTTATTATAATGATTGCAATTCGTGCCGTTGATTGATTGGGTAATAAAGTTATTAGACAGGTGTGACTGTCAGTCGCAGAGGTGTATGTGTGTGTGTGTGCCGCATGCCCCGAGCGTATATGGGTGCAATTGGCGGGCCAATTGAGTGGCGCTCATTAGAACGGGGCGATGGCGAAAATAATGCATGAACGAGCGACCCCCCAGGAATATTCCCACAGTGGGCCGCATTGTTGCTTAATCGTTTCGCCGTTTCGCAGATGGCGGTATACTTATGACAGGCACTGCTGTGGCTCTTGTGCTTGTCACTTAGCCTGACAAGGTCACATTGTCAACGTCAATGCGCGTGCGTAGACCAATAAAATTTGTCTAGCAACAGTCATCGACGGCTGTCGTCGACGGCCAAAAACAATGGCCAAATAAACAAAGCTAAACGCTGGCCAGACCACAGCGGGTCGCAATTGCAGTTGCAGTTGCCGCTGATCGGGAGGATCAACACGGGAGGGGGGTGGCTAGAGCATGAACTGGCTTTAATGATTCAATCCAAATATGGGTGTCAATAAGTTAACAGACAGACAATGTTGCACTTGCCGCAGCCATAAACCGGGCAATGGTCAACGGGCTAACCGTAGCTGGAGAGCGGCAAGCGAGCAGGCACTTAGCCATACACTTAAAGAAAAGAGTGGCTGATATTGCTTCTGCAATCAAACTAATTGAAAAAGGTTTCTGAAATTGGTATGGGATTTTACCTGTTTATAATGAGTTCACTTTGTTTATCATATTCAAGAAATACTTACTCATTTTACATACAACCAGTTAAATATACGTTTATAATATTATATTAAAATTAGGTCAGTAAAGTTACAATTATTTGCAAATGAAAGTATGTTTGAATATATGTTCATTGTAAGTCACTTTTTGGGGTTTTTTTTAATATCTTATAATTTGTATATATTTTTTCAAAGTTTTACTTGATTGTTATAAAAATATACAACTGCTATTAATCTTATTATTCTATATATTCTCAAAAAATTATTATATAAAAATTAAAGCATATTAAATTATTAAACAAAATGATAATGAGTATTTAAGATTATATACAAACAATTTCCAGAACTTTGAGATCTCATTAATAATAACATATATTTTATTTTTTAGGTTTTTAGTTTTTAGTTTATCTTTCACTTTGATCTGCACATTTGTACAAATTATTTATAATTTTAGTGGTTTTTTCCGAGTGCATCGACCCGACCATAGCAGGGATCCCGACTTTTACTTGGCTTCTAAAATTATGAAATGCATTTAATTTTGTTGCGCACTTTTTGTGCGGGCTCCGCGAGTCTTTGCAAAATCTATAAAAATTCCATTGACCATATTTTAAGCCATTGGCATTGGCATTGGCAGTGGTCGTGGCAGTGGCAGTGGCAGCGGCTTTGGTAGTGGTATTGGTGACTTGTGACTGCGGCAAGCTGGCAACGTTTGGGGTTGACTGTTTAAGGAAGCAAATGTTTCCGTGCAGCTGCCAACTAGCTGACAACTTGTATGGCCTGTGTTTTATGTGCCAGTTGGAGCAGTTTGTTGCACAGTTTCGCTCCGGCCTCTGCTCGTATATTGCAATCTGTCTGCAATCATGTCACATCATTGGCCATAACTGGTTCCAGCAGTGGCCATACAGACGGGCCAGAGACGCCTCCATGGCTATGAGGCCTAATGAATGTTTGAGGGCGTTTGCTGCACTATGCTATCGTTTAGATATATCTTTGATATTTTCAACAGGGTCTTAAGGGTTCGGTGGATAGTTCAGTTGCAAGAGAAGTGTATATTTCTTATGAAACACAGCCAACAAGGACGTTGTCATAACTTCTTTAATGGCCTCGAATAGCAGACGAAGCTGCAGTCGAAGTCAGAGGGACACTAGCAGAAAGAGGCGTGGAGAAGGGGGGGAATAAAGCCAGAGACAGAGCTGACAGTAGATAAATTCTAAGCAAGCAAGTTCTGTTTGTGCAGCGCCAACTTGCTCTGACAGTTGGGCCACATTGCGTCCTGACTAATCGCAGCAGAAGAAAACACAAGCGAATGGGGGAAAACGGGAAAAATAATTGCAAAGAAGACGTACAAGTTGTCATGGAAAACTGCTTAGTTGTTTTAAGGCTCCCTTACTTATGGATAACTCATAAATCGAGCTGGCTACTTAATTTTTTAGCAGCTTCAGTTTTGTTCAAGCGTAATACATTATCACCCCTCGGCATCTGGCGTCTGCCTAATCCTTCCCCTTTGCACACTCTCATCCTCTGCACACCCTTTTGGCATTGGGCCAAGTTATGCAGTGACGGTTCAAATCAATGCTCTCGTGCAGGAGTGTGTGAATGGAGGTATCTGTACCTACTACGGCATTGCGAACTGCATAATTGAATTGAAATTGGCAAGTTGAGTTTTCATTTTTATTTCATTCAATTTTAAGAAGTCACAGCGTATAATATTGATAAGAATCGACTGAATAGCTATGAAACAAATGTATTACGAATCGTTATCAACGGATCGAGCTATCCGAATTATTGTTTACGCTTTGTATACCCAGGGACGGATCATCATCTGGACCTGCGAGAGAGAGTGCCCCCGACCATGCCAACGTTGCCAGAAAATGCATCCGTATTTCTCTATATTCGGGGTTTCTTCTGGAAATCTGCAATTGAAGCTTTTACCATTCATATTACTGAAAAGATCGAATCAGCTCATTAAAATCTATTATTGATAAGGTATTCATATTTGTAGTTAGTTTACCTATGCGCACAGTCGAAGTACCATCAGCCACCCTGTAGTACCTCTGCACAGTTCCTGTAGCTGTCCGTATCGTTATCGCGATTCTTGGTCGAAAACTTACTGCCCACATGAGCAGACAACGAGTCTTCAGAGTTTCCTGAGTATTAACCTAGCGAGCTTAGTTTGTAGTCCTCTTCTTCAGACTCGACTACGAAATTGTCGTAGCGGGCAAAGCCAACCTCGTTCGATTGATCAATCAGCTGTATATAGAGCTCGTATCTCTGCGATTTAGTCAGTATGTGCAACCTCTCAAGTCCAATAAAGAAATCCCCGTCGACATAACCAAACCCGGCCTTGTAGTATTCCCACTTCTGATTGAAGTCGATCGACCCACTCTTGCGTCGCTGAATCACAGTCCAACCCGAACCGGCCACCTTCGCATCGCATGACACACGAAAATCGTTCACACCCTGCAGTTGCAGTTGCAGACTTCCCGAATAGTTCTGAGTTTCAGCACAAGTAACAGGAGCTTCCTTGATCTTCGACTGCGAGTTGCTGATGTGCATATCCGATAAAACCTTGCTCGCCTTACAATCGTCATAGTTATTTTTGAGAGCTTTACTTTCATCAAATATCAAATTAAGCCGGTTCCTATTCTCCTCATACATCTCCTTGAGTTTATTCAGTTCTTGCGTAGTACTACTCAGTTGATTTCGCAAGTCAAGCAGTTCTTTGTTGGTGGATTTCTTCTCAATGTTAAGGTAATTAAAGTACTCAAGCATTGGTCAGATTATCTCGAACGAATGTTCTCCACATTCCTCGTTCTTATCTTTTTTCGACTTGCAATACTAAAGAGAATACTGAAAATTAGTTTACCTATTTACCAATCACAGAGGTTTTTGAACTTACTCCATCTTCCTGTCCAACTGTGGAACCTATTGAAAAAATCAGGCATAAAACTGAACACAATTTAAAAGTTAGCATCATTTTCTGCTGCTTTCTAAAGCGGACTTAGTCAACGAATCGCAACAAGCAACTGTGGCGAAGCTTCGAATTCATATTCAAGGTAAGCTAAGCTAAGCAGAAAAATGATTTGTTTATTCAGTGCAATCTCCCCAAAAAAACCCAGCTATAAAATAATTTAAGAACTTCACATGAAATAAAATGAGAAAAAATTCCAATCATCAAAAATTAGAAATGGTGCAAAATAATAAATTGTGCATTGAGCTAAGCTCTAGAGGATACTCTAGAACCGTGCCTAAATATCGAGCTGATGAGTCAGTGAAAGTACTTACATTTGTATAAAATATATCAATACACCCGTTATCAGTTGTGCCTGATATAATTTTCGTTCGAATTCAAATACGTGTCAGCTACTGATGTCAAGAGACCTAGGCACAATGACGCAAGCTCGAATACCTATTGATTACGGGGTATTTTTAGTCATTCACGTAGTTCCCCGATGGCTCTGCTGTTTCCCTAACCTTTGCTTTGTCTCTATATATATATTTATGAGAGATATCATTTTATATAGCAGAGGAAATATAAGGAGAACCCGGCAGAAAATAAAAAGATGCATGTTCAATCTGTTCTCATTCATCAACCTTTCTTCTCTCTTTATTATTCTGTCTCTCTTCACTTCCTCATTGTCACTCCCCCACTTTCAGATTATTCCAGCCTTAATGCCTTCCCCATGTACTATCAATAAATTGTTTTCATATATTTATATAGTATGCCAATATTTTGCTTTTATAAAAACCGATTTCGTGCCAGACAAACTAATTAAAAATTAAATATAAATAAACAATTGGTTAGTTAATTAACAGTTTGATTGATTGCCTTGATTGTCGTATTGATATAAATACTGTACAAGCAGACAAGGTGGTGCCCCACGCGGATGCATCACAATTACAGAACGATGCGATATCTACCAAAAATCACGCACACAATAATTACAAATTAAACACACGTTCGGGAATATACACATACACACATATGTGTAGAGTATACGCAGATATGAATATAAATGTATATAGATTTTAATTACTGCATCAAATATTGAGCTACGCTCATTATTCTGCAGCAGCAACAGCAAGCACTATTAGAAACTGTTATAGGTGAAAATTGTATAAAACCCTAAATAAACATTATGAAATTAATGGGCTGACCAATTACATGGGACTCTATGGGGTCGGGTAACAGGCATGTGCATGCATTTTCCATTGCAATTTTCTCGTTTGCATTTTCCCCATTTGCAATTCAATTATAATTTTGTTTGGCAATTATTACAAACAATATCGATTGAGGGAGCGAGGGAGTGAGAGACAGAGTCTGAGTGCCGAGTGCCAGAAAACCAATTCTAAGATACATGAACAGCTGATATCAATATTAAATAATAAATTGTTCTTAATCATTGAATTTAATATGAAGAATAATTTAAGTTTCTTTGTACTCCTTTCAACAAATTAAAGATCAAACACAGCTCGTAATTATTTCATATGTTCAGGCTCGTCCAAGCGATAAGGTTGTACAGTGTCCGTCTACAGGAAAAAATGTCGCAGACAAAGTCTGTGGTGCGTCCGACGCCAGGTCGGGCCAGATAATCAACATTAGCATCGAAAAGAAATAAAATATAATTTATTATCGGTTCGCTTGTCAACTGCATCGAGTCAGTCGCCGCCTCGCCAATTGGGTGTTGATGTGAAATTATTAATTTTGTCGCATTGCCGAGGACCTGCCCTTCCAGGGCTTCCAGGCCACAGTGCGGCGTGTGAATGCGTTGCACGAGCGAATGCCCATAGAACGAGTGTTCGAGTGTGAGTGCCATTTGGTCTTGCGTCGCATCATTACGATAACAATCGCAGCTAAACGGCGACTGGCAGCTACCTCCAGATGACGATGACGATGATGATGATGGGGCTGGGATTGCGACAGGAGCATTCTTCCTTCGATGGTTTTCTGTTGTGTCTCGCTCTTCATTTGAAATTCCAGACGTTGCTTAATAAAATGCAAGATGCATGTCGATATGTCAATGCGTTTGCGCGCAATCGATCATTTTGGAGATGCAACCATGGCTGGGGTTATGTTTCGGATGCGTCGCGGATCGTGAACATATCACAGTACACAGCTTGGGAAACAGTTCTTGTTTGACATAATGTCGTCAGATTAACACAGTCGATAAACCTAGCAAACGATCGACCGACCAACTGATCGACCAGTCACTCCACCGGCCACAAGGCAATTTTATGGCGTAACGTACAACACGTTGTGGTCACGGCTAACGAATGCACTGATAAGCCCGACTCGCATTCGTATTCGCATTCGCATTCAAACAAAAAACAACACGCTCACTTATCAATTAAGACAGACGATCTTGGGGCACTCTCTATTGCCTTCTCTGTCTCTCCCCCTCTCTCTCTCTCTCAAGAAGACTGTGATGGTCTGTCAAATATACCATAATTTATTGTCAGATCGTTCCAGCAAAGATCGCTCAACCAAGAGTACGTCAGCCAGGCCACAACAACAACAGGCCTTGATTTATGTTTACCTGTCCACACTTTTTGTGACACTCGAACAAAGTTGTCATAAGGACAACAACAGCAACAACAACAGCAATGTCAGCAGAAGCAACAACAGCAGCAACTGATCAGACAAGTTGCAGTTGTCGTCCCTTATCCAGCATTTTTATTGTCATTTTATGATAATTACCTTCACCTGTACCGAGCGCACTAAATCAAAACCCCTCTTCAAATACCTCAAATTATTCTCAATCATTTTCAAAAATCATCATTTGCGATTCCACAACTTCTATTTAGTTGTTTAATTTAGCAATTATAAGAGAAACCTTAACGAAATATTCTAACCTAACAAAATAAAAGAGATTGGGCGATTCTTTTTTCGATATACTCATCCCTAATTGTTATACATGGTCAGTAGATGCACAAAATTTTATTATTTTTCAGGTGTCAAATAATTATGTATATGTGCTTTGGAATTTATTTATGTATTTACCATTCCCTGAGTTTCTCTGGCACATTATGTAAATCGATTGGCGTCACAATTAAATTTGTATGCACATTTTTTTTAGTTTTTTTGGTAATTATGATAAGTGAAAAAGTGTGTGAGTTGTTTATTCAATGAGACACATCATCAGTTAGGGGAACAGTTCCATTTCCAAGTTATTTGTATAAATTTAAAAAATATGTAAGCTGAAGAATGAACAAGATAAGATAAAAAAAAAGAACAAAGTAAGAAAACAGAAAACAAAGTGAAAAAAAAAAACAGAATTATTAAAATGTATTCAGCTAAGAATCCAATTGAGATACATCCATATTATACTATACATATAAAGTACCTATATAGTAGTGATATATGTTAAAATTCAATTATTTCAGCACAGTTACAAGTCAAACGAAACTCGGTGAACACGCCAGCAACTTATCGATTAATCGATTCAAGCATATTTGCATTTCGTTGGGAATGTCGAGACGTGAGCTCACTTGTGTCACCTCTGGGCCATGTGTCAGCAAGAACTCAACCTGTTGACAAATTTTCAGAGCGTATTATTGCTGTATTAATTTGTTCGCGTCGTTCGCATAATATTCACATAAATTGACTAATCATTTTCGTCGGGCGTAGCCCACAGCTGGCACAGACCCGCGGGCCAAACGCTGCATATTAATTTCCACCATAAATAACCGAAAATAAAATAAAGTAAAATGGAATAGAATCAAAAGAGTTGTTACATGTCCAACGGGGAGGGAGAAGAGAAACTCAGAAATATATATGTACCATATATACACGTATGTACATATATATGTATATATGTGACTTTCATGTACAACACTCTGCACGTTGCCCCCAAAAATTCTGAGTGTGTCTATAAAATATTAAAATTATATTTCATTTGCAATTGTCGCCGACAGTTTGCCAGGCAGCTAGCCGACTCGTTTCTTTTTAGCCTTCTCGTTTCTATAATAAATGTCTGTGCCAGGCGTGCTCACTGCCACGCCCAGCATATGGGAGCCTCCAAAACTGAAGCTGGCCAAAATTTATGTGCCATATGAGTTTGCCGTGTCAGCAACTAAGCGACTCAGTCGACAGTTTCATACGTGAATTATATGCGTGAATTATATGCGAAGCATATTCTGATTGTTTCCATATTGGACAAGAGAAGAAAGCCCGTATTGGGGATAGTAGTAATAATAACTTTCACAATTATTCGCTTATTTTAAAGCCGATATGGCAGGCAGAATATGATATGACAGTTTGATATGGCGGAATATACATACATAAGTTCACTAATGGAGTAAAATACTGATACTGCGAACGATGAATAAGCATTGAAATAGTCGTGATTTATCTATTGATCTACATAATTATTGCATTAAGAGCTAAACTAGGATTTTATTTATATATTATTATGTCTGGCAATGCAACAACTATCCAGATTTATTGTATGCCACAATTGAGGCGTTTTCCACTCGTGTTTTTATGTAATCTACAATAAAAGAAAACATTTTTATGTAGCTTAAGCCACATTGGGGCTTGTGCTTTCAATTAACTGCCAGATATGAGAATTTATTGTCTTGAAATGGCTCATTGAATCGGTTCGACAGTTCTGTGCCATTCGATTGGCATATGTCGAACTGTGATTAGCAATTGATTGCGCCTTAATCCTAGCATTCCGAAAAGTTGGTCATAAATCTTTCATCACACTCGCTTAGAGTGCACTTCACTTTCACTTCTCTTACTCACACATAGGAACAACATTTCTTTTTTTCAATTTTCAATTTCAGTCAGCGTCAAGAGGTTGCCAGATCTGATAAGGTAGCCGACACCTGGCGACACCTGCCGCTGCCAAGCACTGCCCAAGCAATGTCTCGCCAATCAATTAATTTGACATGCAAGCCAGTCTCGAAGCGGGCTCAAAGCAGCTACTAAGGGTAACGAAAGCAACAGCAACAGCAGCAACAACAACAACACCAGCTCTCTATAGAAAACTTCAATTGCAGTCAATTCGCGGGCATGGCCATGTAAATCCTTTCACTTTGGCCACTTGCCAATAAATTTGTATCGCCAAACTGCCCGCGGTGCGATTTGAGTCTTGCGATTATTCTACACTCTCGCAGGGTTATCTTGATTTCCACATCAGATGTGAAGCTGCAAAGCGGCATAGACATATACATATATATTTATATATATTTTGAAGCATTCCTGGAAGTTTTAAATTGTCAAATATATATCTGTTCTAATTAAGAAACAAGTTTTTATTTAAATATTATAATATTAATATTATATTTATTGAAATACTATAACTCTATATAAGACAAGGATTAATATAATATGAAATTTATTTTTCAGAGTATAAAGTCTGCTGTATCTTACTTAATCTTCGCTGGTTTTAAGAGATTAGCAAATCGTGCTGTGATATTCCGCTGTCAGCGCCTTAGACGATGACCGTCGATCAATCAAACGTCAGCCAATGTGAGTTTAACTCAGTCGATATTGGAGTGCAACCTCAGCCGCAGCGGCTACTGCGCATTTCACAGGGAAAATCATAATGGGAAATTTTTGGAAATTTTTGGCCAATCGTTAATGAAATTTCAATGAAAATGCAGCTAATAAAACGCCCGAAAATTCAATTAAAATGTCCGCTATGCCGAACAGACTGTCTGAGTGTTAGACTGACCGTTGAACTGGTAAATCTGGCCAATCTACCTGATAATTATATTTGCCAATTTGATTTGCAATCATTTCAGTGAGTTGTGCGTTTCTGCACGTTGCGGGTCAAACGCGGCGTATGCGCAATTTTCGCTTGCAAAATTGTCAGATTTGGTAAATCGCCAAACAAGCAAAGTACTACCACATCAGGCTGCATGCAACATGGCATATGTGGCATGCATTTTTATGTTATTACCCGACTCTGTTCAGTTTTTCAGTCAACCAAAATTGATCGCTGCGCGGACAGAAACATTTGTTAAACATTTTAATAACCATTGACAATAACAATAACAACAGCACAGATAGCGATTATATGTGTATGTTGTTTATAGTCTAAGCTATGGTGCACGCTTGGCTGTTGCTTGCTGCCCTGCGGGCATTGCAACAGCACCGAAATACCCAAATCCTCCAATTGTTGCAGCTGCTTTGCCAATTGAATTCCTGATTAGACAATTTTTGCACATTTTATTAGAGGCAAGAAAAAACTAAAACTTGAAAATAATTTTTTGATAAACAGCCAAAACGCAAAACGTGCTCGGCATAAAGATTGCCGATTAATAGCAATTTAAAATGCCAACTGAATAATAACATATTCTTTTCATTTCGAGTGCTATCAATTGCCAATTCTCCTGGCATTGTTTCATCAGATTGCGAATGCGAATGAGCGTATAATGAGCAATGAGTCAAATTTAAAATGGAATAAACTCATATAAATGTTAAGGCATCAATTGGGAAATTTGCATAATTTATTACTGGGATTATTTGAGTATGAATAGAATTAAAAAGAAGTTCATTATAGTGCTATAAGGAAGGTATGCTAGCTGTTCATATACATGCATATAGAGAAGACTTTACTCTTCCTTGAGAGCACACAAGCCTCATTAGCCCGCAGTTACATCTAGCATGTGCTTAGCCCTTAACCCATAAGTGTCTAGAAGGGGATGGTGGCCACAAGTTACTGCGGAACTTGTGGTACTTGATAATGTTGCAAGATGTTTTATTACTTCCACCTATGGCAACAATTAACATAAGAATCTCGACTTGGATGCAGCCAAGCGAAGCCGAGCAAACTTTTGGCCAGACAAGTGAAAACTTTTGTGGAGCACATATTTCCTTGTGGCCAAGAAGCATCCTCAAGGAAGAGCCCCAACTAGATCTCTCTCTTTCTCTCTCAAGTAGCTATGATATCGTTTACATATTCAGTTAGTTGGTGTACTCCTAGTTGTCGTCTCTGTCTGCGACTGTAACTACATGTGCCTTTTTCATCTCCTTCTTCATCTGCATCGTCGTCATCCGCTTGTGACTTTCTGTCTGGCACGCAAAGAACTTTTCACTTTTCGTATACCCGAAATTGTTGAACACTCACATTACGTGAACTTCTGCAGGCAGTTTTAAAATACATCGTCTTGTGGCAACAACAACTGCAGGTGCAACACAGTCGCAAGGTAACTAGCGGCATTTCGGCAATTGCCAATCAATTTGCATGCCATTAATAATTGCCAGTTCAATTAGGAACACTGGGCAAAAACATCACTTCAGCCAACAAACAATTGCCAATTATCTGCCGGAGCAATGGCCATGGATGCCGGCTAAAAAAAAGGAAGGGGGGTAGCAAGCAAATAAAACTGATCTTTGCGAGAGATGCAAGTAACAATAAAAGGCACAGACTGTTATTTCTAAATTGTTTTTTAAATGGAGTCTTAAGCAAAGACGATTTAAAAGAAACTTGAATCAAATTGTTAAAAAAACTAATTTTAAAACATAAAAAACATAATAATAATAAACTAACATAATGTTTGTCATTATAAGAGATTAGAATATTATCTTTTGAATGATCTTTATGCAATATTTACTTGTATTTATTATTTATTGTAATATATAAATCAAATATTAACCACAGTGTGATAACTTTAGTCTATACATTCTGTAACATGAAACATACAAAGTACTGCAAATAATTTGAAATTTTGGATAACTTTAAATTCTTTGTCTAGTCGTGCATACACTACTAGGTAAGCTATCGCTCGCCCGCACACACAATGGGAAATATCACTCAAAACTGCAGATGGAAAACAAAAGCAAACGGCAAATCAAAATCAAACAACGACGGCGACGATTGTTTGTTTGTGCAAAGGAACCTGGAGGGCGAATGAAGTAGTGAGGCAGGGAAGGGGTAGAACAGAGGTAACTTTTCTATTTGCGCTAGTTATAATTGGCATTTTAGAACGTCAAGGTTTCGGTTTGGTTTTTTATTCGTTCGCTTTGGGCCTTGTTTCATTTTGCTTTACATTTTCATGTTTTATTTGGCTTTTTGTTTTTCCTCGCATTGTTTCCTTATTTTTATTTCAACGAATTTTGATTTAAGCTTAGTTCTTTTATGTATTGCTTGGGTGGTCCGAGGTCGCCATCAGGTTAAGTTGGCAAACTGGGCGTGGCAGCTGCAATTTGCATTGCTTTATGTAATTAGACAAAGTCCGCGGAGTGTTGCACGCAAATGCACAAGAGACGCGCTGCGAGGCCTTCTCTCCTCTCTCCTAATGGGCTTTCATTATGTCCGCGGCAATCTGGCTGGAAGACAAGCTCGGTCGAAATCCGCGACCGGCATCTGGGCATCTGAGCATCTGGAGCTCATCATGGCAGCGGCATCTCTTTCACTTGTCGCCGCCGCGCCACATGCGCTCCACACGCAGTCCCAGCCAGAGCTGAGTCTGCAGTCTCGAGTCTGTCCTGTCCTGGCACTGGTCATGCATCATAATCAGCGGCGTTGATGGCCACGGCGGCTGCCTACACTGCGCGAAAAAGCCGCTCAGTTAACACCTTTCAGCATTTATAAGCTGAAATAGTTGCGCTCTATGATTTCTCATTTTTTCTTTCCTTCGTCGGCGATTTCCAGCTGTGCTGCCTCCATTACCTGCAGGCGGAAGCGTTGCAAGCTGCCGCCGACGCAGACGCAGACGTTTGAAGTTGTCTCGGCCAACTTCGCGCATGCGCACGCTGCGAGATTGCGCGATTTGCCGAAGCGAAGCCACAGCAAAGGCTCGGACCATGAGTAACTGAGATGAAGCACAACGAAAGTCGCATGCTCTTGCTTGCTCTTGCAACCATTCGTGGAGAGTAGCAGACTATATGAGATACTTTATAGAAATACTTTCGAGGAGAGTATTTTTATAAAGTATCTCAAATAGACTGCTATAAAAGGTCAAGTCTCTTCTTCAAATAATACTCAAATTACAAAATACTTAAAGAACTAAGTAATATTTAAAGTGTTCTCATCAATATCTTCATAAATCGCCTTTCTTCCACAGCTCCTTCTATATCTTTGATTCCCCACAGTACCAAACAGCTTTATTAAATATATATAAATAGATTGCATCCATTTATAATGAAACCCTTTAAAAACATTTTCAGATCTTTGGTGTACTATAAAATACTCATACATATGTCTACTTGTTCATAATTATTTTAGAGCACATTATGCGTGGCTTGAAAGCAGCTTCATCTACCACTTACTGCCAATCTGTTTAGCGAGGCTTAAATGCCGCTCTTGGCAAAGTGTATTAATGCCGCAGGCATAAAACTGCAGTTTAAGCCTTGTAATTCCCCATCCCATTCCCCTCCCCAAATGACTGTGCCTGTTCGCATCAAGTTCAAGGCGTTTGACCTCCTGACATTTGGCAGCAGCAGCCCCGTAAATGTAACAACTCGATTAGCGCAAAATATTCGAGGGCCGCAGGGCAGCAAAATGCAAACTGGAGCGTTAGGAAACACCTGGTTCGGGATAAAGAAGTGAGGGGGAGTTGACTGAGTGCTTCCAAGAGATTTTCTCCCGACTTGAGCCCCATCGTCAGTTTGCACTTTCCTCTCTAATTGGCCTGTTCGCTTACTGAGTTTTTACTGCATATTGACTGGTATTTCCTGCCTGATTCCCACCTTGCCATCCCCCACTGTAGCTACCATTTACCGTTCTGATGCGCTTATGACGATGATGCGCTAGGGACTAACACAGAGACGGGCAGACAGAGAAAAAGAGAGAGAGAGAGAGAATAGGAGAGGCATTCCCAAAATGCACGGCCACAAACCAAAAATCGCCAAATGCTCTTTTTGAATGCTGTTGTTGTTCTTGCTCTCGTTCTCGTTGCCGTTGTTGTTGCTGTTGTTATCCACATGGCTGATTGCAGCGCATTCGTAGGCACAATAACGGGATTACATCGAAGCTGGGACTCTTTGGACTGAAATTGCCAAACAGCCAAACAAAACACTGCAAATATTCCAACAAAAGAATGAGAGCAACTCAGCGAAATGTGCGCCACAGCACAGATACACTCAGTTGCAGGATAGTGTAGTATGGTATAGACAGTAGTACAGTATAGTATAGTATAGGGATGTCAGGTTGTTAATCATAATACAATCAGTAGAGTTATCAAATAGATTGGCAAGTCCAGCAAACTGTTCATGGGGGTAGACTTACTTGTGTTACATAGAACTCTGATCAGAAGTTCAAATGATAGCCGTGAGATTCATTTCCTACCTTGAATGCACTCAATATGCTACTCCAAGATAAACTCATAATATGCCAACAAGGTATTCTGATCATTAGATTGTCACAAAATATATAGTAAATATGTAATGTTCAAAACATTTTAGCTGAGTCGAGGTCAATATCGGTTATCGACTAGATATGCTATGATGCAAAAATCAAACCGATATTGACTTTGAGTCAGCTAAAATGTTTATAGTAAATATGTTATTTATATAAAGAATGCTCTACTCATGATGACAGTACAAACCAAGCAAAAGTTTAATGGTCTGCGATATCATAATCCTCGTACTCGTTACACATTACACAGCAAAGTCAGTATACCCTCGACATAACCTACAACAAATCGGAGGGCCTGTTGGCGCCTCTCCTGACGCACGCACAAACATGCAGCGGCAAATAAAAATCCCTTATGCATTTGGACGGAGGCCGCAAAGTTGAGCTCACGTGCAGCGGGCGAATTGTTCTAGGGATTGACATGGAAATGGAAAATAGAAGTGGCGATGAGGGCGATGCGATATGCGAGCATATGCGGCACAAGTGAAAGGTAAGCAATGAAGGACGCGCCAATATTGCGGTTTCTCGCCACTGGCAATTGTCGTTTATGCGTCGAGGGATTACGTGAAATAGGCAATCAAAGGGAATCCGAAAAGGCATCAAAAAGAAGCACTGAGAATGATAGGCTGAATGCAATAAAAAGAGAAAGAGAAGACAGTTAACTTCATAAAGAAAACAAACTATTTCCATCCATTGCGATCATATATCTTATAAGTTTTCTATAAACTGAAAGAACTTTAGATTAAATAAGGCTTATAAATAACTTGAATTTACTTAGATAATTTTTAAACTCCTAGATGTTTAAAGCATTAAGAAAATCAAGAAATCTTAAGTTTTCCTTAGCAATTTATTTGCGCTGCGATTGAAATGCAAAGTATGCATACGGCTTGCATAAAAAAACGCATTTGTAATCATTTGAGCCGCATTTGGCCCACTGTCTGGGACAGACCGGCAATTTGGCTGACACAATTTGCAGCAAGCGCAGTGGAAATTGTCGCACAATGCGCACATGAAGCCTATAAGCAGCTGCAGGTAGGTGGTTCAGGTTCTGTCCACGTAGCCGTGTTAGAGCCGGTAGCCAAAGCCACCTACGCCACGTTAATTGACTTGGCTTACGGCGCAAGAGAAGGAGGCTGAGTAAAACAGGGGGAGGAGAGACAGAGAGAGAGAGGTAGTTGGTGGCAGGCTACACTTCATCATCTGCTTGCGGAGCGGGAGCCGGCTCTGGGAGCGGACTAATTTCGTAAACGTGGCCAATCAGCGAGAACGTCTTGGCCAAGTTGCACAAAAAGCCATTTGCAAATTAACTTGAAGCTAGACTGAGGCGACTACCTTAGCCAGCTAAATTGTATTTAGAGCCGCTTCCAGCTGCCTCCCCAGCGGCGGGTTGGGCGAATTAAATCACGTACTAGATTAAAAATGCGCATGAAATTAATAATTCGCTTCTTTTCTTCCCGCAGCGGCAGTGTCGACAGTGAATGCGACAGCGACAGCGAGAGAAACCGGTTGCAAAACCCTTTTACATACCACTTGGGCCAGATAAGTATCAGCAGAAACAAAGCAGGCAGCTTTTGTCACTTCATAAATCGTGCATTGTAAGGCGAGAGAATAAGCAGCGTTATATATGTACCATATGTATATATTGCATATCACGAATTTATGGAATTATCGGGCAGGTATCAAGCTGTGCGCGTTTCAATAAAAATCAATCAACGAAATTTATAGAACACGCCGGACAGCTGTTTAACACCCAATACCCAATGCCCCATTCCCCATACCGAATACCCTGGCCAACCCGTTAGGCCCTCGATCCTCGCCAGCCTTGTCGGCGCGTAGGTGTTGTAAAATGCCTTGCAAGCGCCAAGAAACAAAAAGTCGTCGCAGCAGGCGGTAACCTAGTGCTGAGTCACACCCCCGGCTCAATCATACACCCCCGCCCACTCTCACACCCACAGCAGCAGCCACACCCACACCAAGACTCTCTCAAAGCCCGCAAGGTGCTGAGAATAGATATAATAACCACTTAACCCATGACTGACCAGAGCAGCCACGTCGCAGCTGACACTCGACGCGAATACATATTTCACCAACTTCTATATAAGTCAGCGTTGTCACTTCGATATACACTATATATGCATGCACACGTATTGATTTATCATGTTTCACGCGACTCCCGAATGGACAGACAGCAATATTTGTGCCTTGCAAACGTTCGCATAGTTCCGTCACTTTGTACTGTCGCTTTATAATATGTATAAAGAATAAAAGTGAATATGTGCTTAAGAACTTCTGATATAATATGGCATAAAAGTAAAGTAAAGACTAGTAAAGCACCTGATGTTACACAGTAGCAACATAGTTAAGAAACTGTCGTTTTAACTTAAAGAACTAACAAACTTTGAAGATCTTCATCATTTACACTTTTAATTGCGCATATATAATGCAAGATAATGAGTGTCATAACATAAGGCTATTAAAGGTATTACAAGTAATATAGCTTTAATTAATATTTAAAATAATAATTGTTAATAAAGTGCTCTAACACTATAATAGACTAGTTAGGGGTCTGTCGGATTCAAACAAACTCAAATTATTTCCCATATAGAATCTCATTATATTATATGTTTCTTTATTCAATACTATGCTATATTATATTTGAAACACGAAGCATTAAAAAATATTTTTAAAGAAAATTTCTCTGCATTTTAATTGTAAGATGGAAGTAAAAGGAAGAGGTATCTGTAAGTCGTTTATTCTCAGTCTCTTAATTTCTTTAGTGCAATACATTATTTATTTAAATTTGAGAATGAGAATTCAAAGGCCACGTTTTGCACTTCAGTTTCTAATTGGATTAAGATCTCAATCAATCGTAAGCTCGAAATTGAAAATGGTCTGAGGTTCATAACTTTAAATTGAAATCTATAAACTAAAATATGAACAGATAAGCTAATCAAAATACTAAAATAAGCGACTCTAATTAGGTTTTCAGTAAACCATTTGTCAGTCCCGTGCAGTCAGCTCGATGCCGCTGTCGCGATAAGGTTAATTTGTCACGTATGAGCCATAAACTGCGGTCTCTCTCTCTCCCCCCTCCCTCTCTGTTTCTGTCGATGAAACAATGCATTTAGGTGTATTAATAATGCTTTGCTGCCGTGCTTAAACAATAAAATTTGTCAAATTGCCACCGAAGTAGTTGCAACAGCAGTAGCAGCAGCAGCAGCAACAATTGCTGGCATTGCGAGTGGCAAATTGCATTTGGAATTGGACGATGGGTGTGGCCCAAAACCAACAACTTCCCGAGCCCCTCGCCATTTTTTTCGCAGTGAATGAGCTCGCGCAATGTTAACCACGTTAATTGCCAGTTAAAAGGGTGGAAAGGGTAGACAGGTTGGGAGCGACCTCAGGTAATCGAAATCACCTGAATGGACCTCGCAATAATCTATGCGGAACTGCAGTTAGACGAGCACGTGAGCAACGGCCGTGGGGCATATTTCAGTGTGGCATTTACAATTCAGGCTTCGATTGTGTTGCCAACACTTGCCGGCACATTCAACGGAATAGGAAAAGCTTTCGCTTTTTCGAGCGCATAATGAAAACATTCCACAAACCAATTCAATATTTCCGCTACGCAAATTGAAACGCTTTTTCATGACCTTTTTGACCGTTAGGGAGGGGGAGCGCAGAGTTACCCCCCAGGTTGGGTATTTTCAATTTAATTTTTGGGCAAAATTGTCCGTTCATTTGATCCGGTTGGGTCTCATCTGAAATGCACATGAATTGGGTCCGGACTTCATGCTTGGAATTCGCTATCAATGCCAGTCCCGGCGAGCAATCGAGGGCGGACTTTGGCTTTCGACATTAAGCTGCTGATAGCGCCTCCACAGTAGTTTCCTTCCTCCCCCACCCCGTACCCACTGCTGGAGCTCAATTTTACCACAGCGCATAAATTGTTTGCAAGCGGCGATAAAAATCGAGGCAACTGCAAATGGGCAACTATTAATTAGAGCGGCAGCACGAGCCAAATTATTGCGCAACAAATGGACAGAAAATGGTCAACGGCAACAGCGAGTCACAGCTGTCCCGCCATTGAAACTAACCCCGACAACAGCTCGAGGTGCCCCCAAGTGACACATGCGATTGCCGGAAAAGTGAGACAGATGTGGACGGAACAAGAGGGAGGGACGGAGATATAGACAAGCCAGAGAATGACATAGCTTGGACAACGCCTAAGAAAAGTGTAGATAAAGCTGCGGAGCTGTGAGTATAGTTTGTCTCTGGTTAACTCATTGATAGACATAGTGGAAATGTTAACCCATTAATAAACGAATGAATCCTAGTGGAAAACTAGGCCAGACCGTTGAAAATATAATAGTTACTAACGGTTATCAAGAGACAAAAGAATAGGTTCATCATTACCTGATGAAGTATACGGTTATCATTCATTGTATTTTGTTCCACTTCAAGTTGTTTTTTTTTTACTCAAATTATTTTTGATTTTTTTCCATTCTTTGCATTCCAATATATTCTATTTTAAGTGATAATCTTCAATTTATTCCCTCATATTCATTTGCGTTGCATAGTATTCCTTCTAATACCTTATTCCATCGCATTCCATTTCAGTACATCTTACTTTATTTTATTTCAATCATTTTAATTCGACTTCATCATATTTTCGTCATATTCCATCGTTTTCCATTTCATTTCATACTACTTTATATAATTCTATTCATTTCAATTGGACTTCGTTCTATTTAATATCATTCCATCACCTTTCCGACCTTTAAATAAAGTTTTATCAAAACTGTAAGGTAAGTATCTTTCCACTTTCCTACCAACTGCATAGATCCAACTTTATCTTCTCTCTTGACCAACTTTATATGCCCTGAGTCGAGCTGTGTCGTCGTTTCCGACTGCGTAATTAAACCAGGCACAAGCTGGAAATAATTTTGCCACCCAAAGTTGACCCATTTTATATGGTGGGCCTAGCGACAGAATCTAGTTTGAAGTTGCTGAAAGGCAGCCTCACATGCTCTCTCTCTCTCTCTTTCTGTCTCTCTCGCTCTTGCTGTTCCTCTCTCCCTGTGTCTGTCACTCGAAGGCTTGGCAAGCAATTTGCATATCAGTTGAGTGTGTTGTCTAGCCTGGGAGAGTCTTGTGATAGGCATGGAACGACATTTCCAGTTACCAGGCTGCAAACTGAAAACTGAAAACTGACTGCTCATTGTCGTTCCACTTGGCCATATTTTGGCCCGACTTTATTGTGGGCCAGTGCTGTCGAGTCTGCCGACAGATGGAGTGGGGGAGGGTGGTCCTCGGACATGCCCCGTCCGATCTTGTGTGCACGCCCAGCCGAAAAGACCAAAAATGTCAACAGCAAATTCAGTTGAGTTGCATTGATGGCGAACGCGTTGTTACGCATAATTTTAAAGTGTCCAAGAAGAAGAACCAGTTATGGAGGAAGGAGAGAGAAAGAGAGAGATATGATGACCATTACTGAAAGACAATTTATGTTATTTACTCAAGCAACTGATTTCATTCCAGCTAGAAAGTGAAGTTCTTTACTTCAAATTGGTAAACCTAACTTAGAAAGAGCATTGCCAGTTCGCTGCAGCCTACCACAGTAGCAGTTGCCAAGCCACTTGGCAACGTTTTTCTTGTCAACGGCAACGGCAACGGCAACAAACTGCGTCATTATCGCTTTCGCAGCTTTGGCACATAATTTTCAGTTACATAAATCGCATAACTGTGTCATGTCGGACAAGCGACGGCCCAGTGAGCTGACCCGGTGCTGGCGATGCTCGTCTATAGGTGGATATGTTGGGGTGATACCGCAGTCATTCCGAACCAATGTCCAGCACGTAACTGGCGAGAGCGCGTGACTGAAATGCGTGTCACACTTTTCGGGCCACTTACAGTGACTGCAGTTCCTTTCCCCGCTCACGCCCCTCCACCCGGTTCGCCCACCGAGACAGCGTCACCCATTGATAGCTGCGTAAAAAACTGGACAATTGCCCCGCTGACATTCGCACTGGAAATAAGTTTACAGGGATCGCTCTCATTGTTGAATTTCAATTTGGATGTGCCGACGACTTACTCCCATTCTTCCTCTCGCTCTCTTTGTCTCCCTTTCTTTCTCAATCTGGTGCATCCTACCCCGCTTTCCTTGGCTTTTATTATGCTAATTTTATATTCCCATTGTTCCAATGCACGCGCATATCACTTTATTACCAGCAGCAGGATATAGTTGGATAACTCGATAAGAAGGCAATGGGAGTGGTGTATGGGGTATGTGGTATGCGGAATGGGGGGAAGGGACTCTCATTTGCATGGCGGCTGCCATTTTGGGGCAGCAAAGACCTCAACCTCAACTGTATGCAAATTGTGCAGCTCAACTCGAGCAGTAAGTCAAATCACAACATCGGCCAGCAGCTTTAGAGTTTCCTTTGTGCTGTCAGCGAAGAAACAATCATCAATAAACCGAGCCGAAACGAATCCGAACGGACTAGAGCGGACCAGCGGTTCACAGCCACAGACACAGGTCCGGTACGGTCCGCTCCGCTCTGCTCTGCTCCGGCCTCCACAGTCTGCTGTGCTGCTCAGCGAACAATGTTGAAATCAAAAACCCAAAAAACCATTAGCACAAAAGTCAATGACACCAACGGAAACAAACAACTCCAGAGATACCCTGGGAATGGGCACAGAAGAAAGAGTCGAAAGTCATAAAAGTGCGGGAGGAAAGCCTGGTTGCGAATTAAGTAAAGAGGGGTTTAAAGATATGTAAATGAATGAATAAATATTAATATATATATTAAAATATAAATATAAATCGTAGATAATTAAAAAAACAAATAAATAAATAAATAATAAAAATAACAAATAAATAAAATACAAATAAATAAATAATCAAAAAATAAATTAAATAAATAAATACGTAAATAAACAAATAAATTAATAAACAAATGTATTACTTAATAAATAAATAAAAATATAAGAAATGCTTATCCATTACAATCTAAAATTGAAAAATTATAAAAACAACACGAAGAAATTTATATATTTCAATTACTGTTTATATTTTGTTTTACCTACAAAATACTTTGGTTCAATTAAAATCGTAGTCGGTAAGAATTTTTAAAAGCTTATTAAATAAAGTCTTTCAATTGTTTTCTTCATATTTCTGAAGAAATATATGTCATTTTAAAATTTGATGTGGCTTTAAGTTTTATTCTCATCTTTTCTAAAGTTCGCCTGTATATCTTTGTTTGTATAATACTTAAGATACGTTACTTATTGCAACCTAATCAATTTGTTACAAAGTTTTATCAAAACACAAAGTTTTGATTTAGTTTAAATATTTATTGTTTATATTGTTTCTTTAAATATAAAACTTTTTCTTGTCCTCTTCATCGTTTTATTATCAACTGAATGTCTGAATCAATATACCCTCATATAGCAACAGTGTACTGGGACAACTTTACATACTTTGCGGCAATTGAACATTTGTTTTCATTCAACGCAAAGTTGCATTGAAAAGCGTTAAGCGAAAAAGTGATTGATGTCGTTGTTGCTGTGCGCCAATAAATTATCAACGAAAGAGTACAAAAACTAAAAAATCAAAAGGAAATGCGCTTTTAGATAAGGGGGAGGCGGTTAGCGAGAAGGAGGGGAAGCAAACTCTTTGCTGGCCATATGCTCGAGTGGTCGAGTTAATGATTTGGCAATAATGCAACATTTGTGTCGGTGCTGAGCGGGTGTTGGTGGTGCGGGGAAACATTTAAGTGGCAAGCGGAAAATTGCACACGAATTCCACACGTTGCACGCGGCGTATGAGTAATGCGGCGTGGCAACAGCAACAGCAACAACAAATCAATTAAAAGGCAAACGAAAAATACAGCAATCCTTAACAGATTTCCCCTCGAACATATCTCAACGCCCACCAGGCCCAGCATTGAGTTCAAAGCAGCGAAGCAGTTTTCTTTTTCCCATTTTTCAGAGTTTTCCACTGCAGTTTGGGCAAACTGAGAGGTTTGCTGCAAGCGAATTACACGATTTACACGCTGATGGCACTGAGGCGACAATTGTACCGGAGTTCGAGTCCCAGTCCAATACTGCAGAGGGGTTGTTGTTGTTGCTGTTGTTGTTGCTATTGCTGTTGTTGTCCTAGTCTACCTGATGGCTGGGGAAAGGTGCGCCTGCGCAATTTTCACAAGCAACACGAAGCGTTGTTAGAAGAAGTCTTCGCCACGTCGATTGGTTGCATGTCGCCAGGTTGCTAGCACTGCCAGTGGCCGTTTGCCGTTACTTTCTCGGCCCGCTTGCCACATCCGCTTGCCGCCTGTCAGTTTGCCCAAATTGCGTATGCGCGCTGGGACAAAGGTGCCAGCGTGGCACCAAGCTGCACTCGGTGCCTGTTGCCAGTTCGATGGGAGTGCTTGGTTATCTATGTATGTGCATCTTAATTGTCAGTTGGTGTGTATAAAGGTGCATGAGTGTGTATGTGTTTGTCTGTGTGTGTGTGTGTGTAAGTGGGTAACTGGGCATGTTGTGCTGTGCCACAATCGAGAGGACCCAGTTTACAGTGCAAAGGAGATGTTGCCTCTTCTGCAGTCACAATTTAGTTGTGGCTCAGTTCATGAGCTGTCATTAATCGAGACAACGACGGCGATGATTTAGTGCTCTGATATGCCCTGCAGTCAATTACAGATCAATGAGAGAACGAAGCCAACAAATTTAGTTGAGAGCTAGCGTGGTTCCACCCTGGGAATGAGGTCGACGAATTACAGCAAGAGAAATGCAAAAACACTAATCCTCGCGTAGTTCTAAAGAGAATTGTGAGAACCTTAACCAAACCTTAGGCAGATTATGTTGTTATCTCTTTTCACATATCGATAATCGATGTACAGAATTGTGATAACCTTAAGCACACTTTAGCAGACTATGTTGTATTCTCATTTCAGTATACTTTCAATTATAATACGCATTTATTCCGGATTTCGAAATCAGTATCTATAATCGATATCGAGAATTGTGAAAACCTTAACCCCTTAGCAGATTATGTTGTAAGCTCATCTCAATATAGTTTCAAATGTATTAGGCATTATCCTGATAGATCAAAATCAATATCGATAATTACGGGAATCTCTACCAGTCCTTAACAAGAGCTTAGCAGATTATGTTGTAATCTCATTTCTCTATGATTTCAAATATAATACGCATATATTGCGTATATCGATATCGATAATCGATATCAAGAATTGTAAGAACCTTAGACAGAGCCCACCATATTGTGTTGTGTATCTCATTTCAATATAGTTTCTATAATAATTAGAATATATTCAGGATATCGATATTACTATCGACAGTCGCTATCGATAATTGGGAGAACACTAAGCATACGTAAGAAGAATTTGATGTAACCTCATTGCATTTATTATAATAATCATATTTTATTGCGGATATCGATATCGATAGATTATTATGAGGGGCACAGTTTTGAAAACAATGGGGTACAGTTTCTGGCTTGTTATGTTAAGTGTAAAACGAATACGATTCCTTCGGGGGTGAGAGGTTGGCGTTACATAATAAATTATTGTTGCTGCTCTCGGAACTGGTCGTATCTGATATGGGAAGCAGCGCCGATTCATGCAGCTTGAAGCCGTAAATGCTGAATAAAAGAGAGAAGTTAAGAAGGATTTCGAGAGGGACACATTTGTGTTTTGGGCCTACGTACTGACCGTGGTGTATACTTCTCTATGGGTGGTTCCGGCAACAGCTCCGGCATCTGCATGAAGAACATGTGTGGAAAGCTGCGTCCGAACATGGCGCCATCTAAGAGGGCGCAACGATCGTGTGGCTGATAGACATCCCGACAACGGGGGCAATAAACTTTCACGTGTGCCTCACCAAAGCTATCCGTCAAGCCTACGGGCAACATCAGCTGCCCATCGCAATAGATACGCGGACAGAAACCGAAGTCACCACGCTGATACTTGATGCACATGTCCTCGATGCCGCGAGCACTCATTATGTATCGTGCATGGATGTGGCCGTACAGCTGTGCCGATGTCTCCGTATCTATTTCCGTTTGATTGAAACCGTATTCCGTATCGAACTCGCGATCCAATATAGCATCCAGGGCACTATGGAAATTGGGAACTAACGCCTCCAGGCCCGTCAGATTGAATCGATCCCCCAGAAAATCGTGTGGCACTCGGCAGAGGAAGTCGTTCACCTGCAGATTGAGAAACCAACCGATCCATGTGCCATCCGACATGCCGCTGCATATATATATATATATATATATATATATATATATATAAAATATAACTGCACAGTTCACTTACTTAACCGACATTTTCCCACCGACTCTGAGCGGACTCCTCACATAAATAAAATAGTTCGAAGTACTCCTTGACAGCTCACAGTCTAGTCAAAGGGCCTGCTTAGTTGGCTATAACTAAGGCATTTTACAACACTGACGTATGGTATTTTGTAGCACTGACTTTCAGTTAGATTGCTTTTGTTAAAGAATTTTGATCCGCCTCAAACTTATTACGAGTCTGTGAAAGGTTGGAAAAAATAGAATTGAAAGCAGTTATTTTACTAAATTTGAAGAAATTGGTCGAATTTTAGAGAATTTTAAATAGCTGACAATAAAGATTTACAACAACCAAGATCTAAGTTTCGTACTCAAGAAGAATATGAATTCAATTGATCAAATATCATCCACATAAAAGGGAAAGTCTCTTAAAATTGCCAAACTAATTTTATTTCACAAGTTGCTTTAATTTACAGCATGCTGCGGCTTTACTTCGCGCATTAAAATTGTGTTGCAGCAGCATCACGCCCCCAAGAAGGTGCTTACGAGTTGAACAAAGTAAATTGTCCTACTTAAGCTAATTAATGGACCTGTTTATGCCAGTCAAAGGCGAAGGCGACACAAAAAAACAGAAACGACGCCCCCTGCCTAGGGTGTGTTCTCTGAGTGTGCATGTCTGTGTTTCTTTGTGTGTGTGAGTGTGACGCCCAAGTAATGGACAGGTTGGGCAGAAGAAGAGGCGACTGCAGGACAACTTTAATTAGGCCAATGCCAAACCCAAACGAAAAGTCAAAGTCAAAGCCGAAAATGGGTGAAATTCACTTATCGTAATGGCAACTCTCACTTGTGTATGTGTGTGTGTGTGTAAGGGAGAAAGAGTGTTTGTGCGACTGTGTGTGTGAAGCTGATTATTGATCGCAGAAGCAGCCATTACATTTCCGCTCTACTGCTGCTTGCGTTGCAATTGGAAAGCGCCTGCGCGCACCTTTAATTTTAGGTGTAGGTTGGTGGCAGGGGGGGAGGGAAAGAGAGGCAGACGAAGCTGTGTGTAGTGCTCGGGGGTGGGGTTCAAGAGATGGCCGGCGTTAAGGTGCAACATGCGCGTCATTCATTCATTCACTCATTCGACTCGAACCGAGTCGAAGTTGGCCAACGCCAACTTGTCATTTGATTAATGAGACCACGCTCAGCCATCGATCTCCATTTAGCAGGCTCAAAAGCGGCTGCTGCCTCCTACCATGCCCCATGCCACATGTCCCTTGCCCCTAGCTCCATAAGCCTTTGCCTGCCCCGGCCAGCTGCAGCCTCAGTTGAACAACAGTTGTTGGCGAACTGAAGGCATGAATAATGGGGGCGTTGCTAGTTGGGCTACAGGTACGAATATTGACGGCAGCAGCAACAACACAACAGCAACAACAGCAACAACAGCAGCAGCAACAACACCAACAGCAGCAACAACAACATTGTTGCCCCTTTTAATGGTGTTCTAATTGCGCGAGTTTCGTGCTTCTCCTTTCGGCCATGTTTGCCGCGCTTTAAGCCGCTCAACCGATGCGTGAAATCTTTTGCATGTGAGTGAGTGAGAGAGTGTCTGTTTGCTTCTTCAGCGTGTGTGTGTGTGTGTGTGTGTGTGTGTGTGTCAGTCAGTCAGTCAAGGGAGGGCGTGCCCAGTGACATGTCTTAACTGACCAATATATAAACCCAATGCAGCGCAGCGCAACGCGTCAACGTGCCAAGTCATTTGCCCCACAATGTTGCATGGCCTGTTGCAATTGTTGATCCCCCGCCTTTTGTTGTTGTTGTCGTTGTTGTCGTGCCTGGGAACAGTTTCAGCGTCATTTGAGCTAACCGACCAACGGCCTGGCAGCTGCTCATTGGCTTGTAACAGCCGCGCTTAAGCGCTGCATACATAATACGTTGATGAAGGGGGACAAGGGTCTCTCGACATGAGCAATTTCTATGTCTGTATGTACGAGTATATGAATGCAAACAGTTAACTTTGATAATGTGATGTAAAACATTAGTAAATATTTAGTTCAACAAGAAGGACAACGATGTTCTTATATCTTTAATTATTTATTATTTAAATGTCCAATACAAAGACGTATGCATGCCCTGTCTCTTTCTCTCGCTTTCTATTCATATTTTGTCCGTGATGACCTTGCAAGTTCAATATGATTCCTTCTGTTTGTTGCTCTTTTGTTTTGCTCTCAGTATTTGGCATTTATAATGCTAGAAGCCCTTGTTAAATGGTGTAAGTTGAAGTGGGATGTGAATACATATATCTGTGCATATCCACTTGTATATATGTATGTGTATCCCACTCCAACACACAGCATTGAACGCAAATAGGAGTACGAACGAAAGACAAGTAAGAAGTGAAAGGTTCAACGCTTTTGCCTTTTCTCCCTTGCACATTTTCTAAATATACTGGCGGCAGTTGGCGTTTGCCTATCTTCCTATTCTGAACAAACGGTCCGTTACTTTTGCTTACGCATTTCTTCGCATTGCCGCTTTTTATACCCTTTGACCATTGAAAACGACCAAATAAGGGTATACTAACTTTGTGCTAATCTATGTAACAGGCAAAAGGAGGCGCGGCAGACCCCATAAAGTATATACATATGCTTACTCAGATTACTAGCCGAGTCGATTGTGCCATTTCCGTCCGTCTGTCCGGATGTCAGTCTGAACAGTCTTATAATTGCTAGAGACACCAAATTTGGAGAGAAAGTTCCTTTATAATTTACGCAGATCAGGCTTATTTCAAATGTTAGATGCCTCGCAAATCAATAATTAATTTTTCAGCTCGATTTGTAAGCGTCGTATAAAATATATAACTTGCTTACTTTCAAATATACTAAACTAATTGATATATCTACTTATTTGAGAAATTTTAATCCGATAGGAAAATAAACACAGAAGTTATTCAAGAAAGTACGAGCGCCATCTGTCGAAAATAATTTGAAAGCATGTACAATGCATATGAATATGTGTATGAATTAAACAAATTAAATTACACCGAAACATAGGTCGAAGGGTATCGCACTGTCACATGTCGCTCGAATGTTGCACTCGTCTTTCTCTTTTCAATTGCCGATTTGGACAAACACAATTGCACTTCCGCAAAGTTTATGAGACCGTTTTAATTATATTGCGCATCAAATCTTAAAAATACACCTTCCCGATAATTATTATTATAATTTATTTAACGTTTAACTTAATGAAAATAAAGAACAGATCGCAGTGGCAATTGGATTCCGAATACGATCCACTAAGCCACTGCACAACTCTTACGCGGGTCGACAAAGTTGCATTTTCAATGTGCAATTAGCTGTGCACATAAATAATTGCACAAGTTGCCTGCAACGGGATTCGATGTTCTGTCCAGTTCAAGATCGAAGTGTGTTATACTGTCAAGAGAGCTCAACGTAGCTTTCGCCTCTGATTTTCTGCTTCATTCTTTATGTTTACTATTTTCCGTTTAATTCCCAATTTTCTGTTAACATTCTTTTCTTGTCTTCTCTTCAATGCAGTGCTACAGCTCGGGATGCACACGGAGTGTTCTCATGCCCACTCTCTTCTACCCGAATAGAACATCCCCTTCTAATTGGAAGAGCGCCATCTATCAGCATTTTCTCACTTCCCTCACTATGCACTTGTTGCCGCTTCGTTTCGAACATTTTCCTGGGTAGTCAACGAAAAATGAAACCAAGAATTAATAGGCGAATGGACTGCTCTCTCTCTCTCTCTCCCCCTTTTCTCTCTCGCTCTCTCTGTCCATATGGAGCCGCATGGCCCCCTGTGAGAAGTAATTAAAGCGAGGGAAGGCGGGGGGGTGGGTTGGACAACCCTATTTGGGGATTGGCTGTGTCGCAGAGGGACGACGACAAATATTAATTGCATATGAGTGCGAGGCAGACACCGAAATGAGGCACAATTAATATGCGGGGTATCCTACGATTCCAATTCCCCTCAGAGGGAATGCAACGAAACACTTCTCGCCTTAAACGAAATCTAATTTACAGTGTGGTGGATTCTTTTGTGCACATTGGAATACATATCCGATTATATACTGTGTGATATGTGGTTACTCTGATGCTGTTGTTGTTGTTGTGGTTGCTATTGTTGTAGGTGGTAAACCAATGCGACGCGGGCATATCAACGCTGAGTGTCATAAGTTTGACAGCGCACAATTTACAGGTTGATGGAAAAGGATACCGGGTTGCAAGTGAGGGACAACAACAGCAACAACAGCAACAACGTGTTATAGATACATCCCGTAGATAGAACGTCGCACGCTGATGTGTAGATGCAGATACACTCACATAGAACGCGAACGTAAAGTGTGAAAACTCATTTGTATCAAATTTCTCATACATGCCTGAAATGACTACGCAGCATATGAGAAGGGGGTGGGTAAAAGTGAGGGGGTGCGGGAGGGAGACTGAGGGAACTCACACATACATACATACAAATTGATGTAATAAACTCTACGCGACTGCGGCGCTGACAGGACAAACTTGTCGCTGTCGATGAGAATGGAAATGGGAATGGGAATGAGAGAGAGGGAGAGAGAGAAAGTGAAAGCGTGAGAGAGAGAGAGAGAGGAGAGAGAGAGAGATGAAGGATGAGCAGCAGTGTGGATGAGGGAGGGACGACTCTTCGCTGATGCCTTGCGGGGGGTACAAGTCCATGGCCAATGCGGGCAGCAGCTGGACGGTAATGGCACTGCTTGTTGTATACCCTGTAGTGGCGAAAACAAGATGATTTAAGGCACTACTCAAGCACATTCAACATTACTGGGTATCTCTGCAGTCTGTCAACACTCAGTCTTGTATTCAACGTCTGTTTTTGGTGCTCCCATAGCCAGTCACTCACAGAGTTTGACATTTTTGACATGGTTTGTAATTGACACTTGCACTTGCTACAACAACAACAACAATAATAACAGCAACAGTGGCAGTGGCAACAACAACAACATTAAGAACAACAACAACAATATCACAAACTGTATCAGTGCAGCACATCTCCATCTCATCATCACGTGTCTATATCTCATGCTGCCACTCTCGAAATGATTTATTTCATCACTTGCGCTGCTTGCCTCATCTACCACCGCCCGTCCCTCCCCCCACACCCCCCGTACGGAGTGAGAATTCCATGCGAGGGTGCGAAATGTCAGTCGAATTCGCTGCGTATAAAAAGTAAGCAGCGCCATTACAAAGCTTCTCTCCGGCCTTTATTATACTCGTATTATGCCCTGCCACATGCCAAAAGATTTGTCATTCCTCCTCCCCCCTCTCACCATTTCCTACTTTCTCTCTCTCTGTCTGTCTGCCTGTCATTGACGCCCAATTGATGGCTACAAATTGTGCGTGCTGATTTTTATTAGATTTGATGTGGTAAACAAGTCGCACAAGCGGGGGCTGCCACTTGCCTTCTTGCCGGGGGCGGAATCACAAAATTGCCAGAACATCTTGCAGATAAATCTATCGCAGAGATACAGGGCAATTTCTTGTATGCATAAGTAGCTGGTATTTTAAATTTATAAATATCAAATACTCTTATATAAATATTGTAAGTGCCGTACTTTATTCTTCTTCTTGAAATATAATCACCATAATCGTTAAGATTGTAAAACAATTGGCTTGTAAGCATAGCTGATAATGTTGCTGGTATTTTAAATAAATATACATCAAATATGAGTCGACTTAGTCGACTACACTTCTGGGTTTTCCCCAATCGTCTGCAACAAATTTTCTTTCATTTTTTTATCCCAGTGTCAACTCAATTCAATTAATTTCTTTTTTTCTTCCTTTTCTCACAGTTTAGATTTTACTTTTAACTTAAAATTATTAATTATAAATAATTGTTTTTTAAAAAAAAAAAAAAAAAATCGACTTGACACTTAATCTGATATTATATTATATGTATGTATGTATGTATAACATATAATATGCTGCAATCTCAGGCCTTCAATCCAAGGCACTCTACTTTGACTGTTTGTCGATCTGCCAACTGCATCCGTAAGATTCCCGTTGGTCGTGCAACTTTCTGTTTGCATTTCGAGCAGTTCACAAAAATTATTCACAAATTAACACAAGACACGACCCCGTTCTTCCCCCTGCCCCGTCTGCATCTCAGTCAATCGGAACTCATAAATCAAACAAAGAGAAGAACTACGAAACAAAGACACAAAACAAATGGGAAAACAAAACATACGGAGAGCGCCACGCACTTTCACACACAATTTTCTGCACGCACTCAGCCAAAAAGCGTTAATTACACTAATTATGTGTTGTTCTTGTTGTTGCTGTTGTTGCTTTTGTGTTGGCCATGATAACGAAAATAAATATGGAAAAATAACTAAAATATCATTTCAAGGAAGAGAGAGAGATAGAGAGGAGAGAGAGCGAGAGAGAGGGAGAGAGACATACAGGGAGCGAGCCACAGCGGAACGCTTTGAAGTGCTCCAAATAAAAATGCAGACACACCTCGAGACGAAGAAAACAAAAAACTCTTTCAAAGCAATTATAGAAACCAAAGGTTCGAAGAACACAAAGTAAAGAGAGAAACATATTACGGATTGAAGTGAATACATAAATCTTGCTTAAGGTCTGTTTCTGCTTTCGGGCCGCGTCGTTTCAACGGAAACCCTTAGCCCGGAAGTCGAACGTAGATAAAACACAGAGGGACAGTGGGCTTGGCTAGTTATGCCTAGTACAATGGGACTGTTGTGAAAAATTGCTTAATTCGATTAGACGAAGGCTTAAATGATGCCACATTATCGTAATTATGCAGCTTTATATACAGCAGATAGGGTAAGTATAGAGTTTATATACCCGAGGCAAGGGCAAGGCAGGTTAATTTGCCGGCTAATTAGCTTTGTTTTTTCTTGGCCAGCGACTGCTGCTAATTGTTTTTGCAAGTGTTTCTATATTAATTATGGCAAATGTATTCGCATCCGTATCTGCCTATGTATCTGTATCTGTAGCTGCGATACGTATCTGGCGAGCTGAAGCGTGCCTAAAACAACAGCCAGCAGCAGCAGAGACGCATCGGTAAGTCAACTGTGCAAATAGTTGTCACCATTTGTGGCAACCACATGTGTCTCGCAGTGTCGCCCATTGCCACGCAGTGCCTCTGCCTCCTCCTCATCCTCATCCTCCTACGTGCAGTGTGTCTCGCTTGGCTCGCTCGGGGATTTTACGTTAAATTATACGGTCTGACTGAAGTGATAAAATGTTGCACATGCGGCATGCGACATATAGTTGGCATCAGCAAGAGCAACAGCAACACAAGCTGAAACAGACTGCAACAGGCCAGACCAGAGAAGCATTGGCTTTTAATCGATGCAACCGAAAAGGTAAATTCCAGAAATGAGACCATTGCGATAGCTCTAAGAGGAATCTCCTACAATTTCTAGTTCTAATTCGATATACGAAGTTCAAACAACTAACAACAGGTGGCGTGGCTGTTGGCTTATTAGAAGTCAAAAACCAATTAGAATCGTTTTGAAGATGAATTCATTTCATTGTTTATTCAGTTTTCGTATTTTTTTCTGGCACTGATCGATTTCAGTGTCTACGGTCACACTGTCCGTTCCAATTGTGTTGTCAGTTCCATTTAGAGCGTTCCCATATCGGAGGCAGAAACAAGTTCACAGCTCAATTTGGTATACAGAAATGAGAAATGCTGCGATTAACTGAGCAACTGAGCAGAAAAACGCCAGGCATTTCCAAAACTAATCCATCATAATGTCCATCTATCGTCATGGGACCCCGCCCCTTGAGAACCCAAACGAAACGAAACGAAACTTTAAAAAAGTTGTAAAACAGCGCATGAGTTGACAGTGAGAGGGAGAGAACAAGAAAGTTATTTCAAAAGTTATGGTGCCATGGCCATCCGCCCCACAAATATAATTTTAACTTTTTGACCAATTTGGTCAAGGGCTCAGCTATTATAAAGGCTAAAGTACCAAATGTTGTAACAGGCAGAAGGAGGCGTGGCAGACCACATCAAGTATATTTAAATCTTGGTCCAGGCCCACAGCCCCCACAAATCCATGTACTTTTTGAACTCAATTTGTCCGTCTTTAAAAGATAGAACTTTCCGACTTAACATATACTAAGCTATAATGAAATATCTACGTAGTTTCCAAATTTCAGTCCAGGACAAAACACAGTTATTTAAGAAAGTATGAGCAACCAAGTGCTTTGTCAGCTAACAAGGGAGGCGGGCGACCGCCCCCAAGCACGAGCGCCATCTTTTGGGATCAATTTCAAAGCATGTGCATATGCATATGTGGCTGAATTTAAGAAATTAACTACACGGAACATACTAGGTCGAAGCAGATCAACTATCTCTGTTGCTAGACTGTCTTTCTTACTGGCCCCTCAACTCATCAATTTCAGTTTCTACGGTCAAATTGTCCATTCCAATTGTGTTGTCAGTTCCATTTAGAGCGTTCCCATATCGGAGGCAGAAACAAGTTCACAGCTCAAATTTCATACAGAAATGAGAAAAGCTGCGATTAACTTACTCTGAGAAAACGCCAGGCATTTCCAAAACTAATCCATCATAATGTCATCTCATCGCATGGGAACCCCGCCCCTTGAGAACCCAAACGAAACGAAACGAAACTTTCAAAAAAGTTGTAAAACAGCGCATGAGTTGACAGGGAGAGGGAGAGAGCAAGAAAGAAAGCGAGAGAGAGAGAGAGAGGGTTCTCTTGTTCATCTGTCATAAGTTAATTTTGACATTTGGAAAGAGCACAAGCCTCATGACCATGCAAATGGAACTGCTCCAATGAGGGGCCTCCCCCATGCTCGATAATATTTGTTTTGATGTTTCAACTCACTGTAAATTAAGATTTATTATGTAGACCTTGCCACGCCCTTTTGCCAGCGCCCACGCAATGATTGTTGTTGCACTTGTTCAATTGAATTCAACATTGTTTCATGTTGCATGCATTAGAATTTCGTATCTCCTTTTCTTCCCCCAGCAACGTCAACATCGTTGCTCATTCATCAAAAGCTGCTTCAACTGCAAGTGCAGCTGTATCTGCATCTGTAAATGTATCTGCATCTGCATCTGTGTTCGCCGCATGCTTAATTTGTTGCAGTTGTTTCACTTGTTGTTTTGCATTTTGTCGGGACAAATTTGTGCGTGTCATCAATCAAAAGTTTAACATTTTACAGTGTGATGAAATAATTACCCAGACTTGCTGAGAACAGAATCTGCTTCATGTTTGTCATACCCTTGCAGAGAGTATATTTATTTTGGCCGGCAGTCTGCAACGTACCTTGCAAAACATCTCCGAAATGAAGGTATTTTGTATGAAGACCAGTTTAAATTTTAGAAATAACGAAACTTATCAGTGCCCAAAGTAAGACATGATATTCTGCACCATTATATATTATATCACTAGTTTAGGAACGATTGGCGGATATGAGAACCTGTGAGGGTATAGAACCTTCGATGTGCCAAAGGTAGACTTCGTTCTTTTTTCTCTTTCGGTATAATCGACAAATTACAAATGCAATTGACCTCTGACCCCCGTCACAAACAATTGCTATGTCGTGGGTGGAAATAAAGAAAAATTTAATTACAAAATTGTGTGTAGCAAGAGGGAATTCGATTAGATTTTTAATTCGATTTATTACTAAAACTTCTTTGATAATATATTGCATATCTAACAAATAAATGGATACCTCTTTGATTACTTCTCGTGATTCCCGAACCCATTCGAGTTTTAATGAACCGAATAACGAGTTATAAACAAGCAGGCACCGCCTCGGGGTTGGTTAAAGGACAACTGTATGTCAGGCAGGTGTGCAGTCGCTGGCTACCTCTCAAGGACACCGGTAGCCAGCACCTGCAGAAGGGCTACCGAACAGGAGTCGTCGATGTGGAGGATACGAATGCCAAAACAGGTCGTATAAGGCAGTGCCCGTACATAGATATTGTATATGAGATCATAAGGAACGAGATAGTGACTGTCAATACGCCCACGAGTTGGAGTTATGGTCTCATGTGTGTATGTGTTGTGTGTGTGTGCGGTAAGCTGCGGTGAATGTGAATGCGACTGTGCTTGTGAATGTGAACAGCAGCGTGGCCGCGCCTAAGCATGTGCTTCAATTTATTTTGACAAGCGCCCACTGTGCGCATAACGTGTCCTTAGCCAGGACAGCCTGACCAGAGGACCAGGACAAATGACAGTGCGGGTGCAGGTGCGGGGGGGCTGATCAAGATACGAGATGTATGTCATCATTAGTACGCTGCTCGCAGAGCCAAGTCAAGGGTTCCACGCTAAGGTCCTTATGCCGGAGATGGGGAGGGGGATAGGGAGGGACCTCCATGCTGGCCACAACAACAAAACGATTCGGTTATGCAATAAAAATTCTATTCTATTCTCGGTATTCCATTCTTTCTTTGGTTGTGTGCAGCGAGTCAGAGGATTAGATAGAGCTCAACGACAGAACGGACTTGCTTTCTTACCTGCCTCCTTGGTTGAAGGGAGCTCAAGTACTGACTGTGGCATGCCACAGCATAGACACATATTTATTTATTATTGACGACAGCGGGACAGTTCGAGAGCCAACTCTGCCTGCCCTGGCGACTGGGCGCAAGTGCTTCGTTTGCGCTACTTATGCGATACTTTGAGTCACAGCGCGTGCAGCTATTTGCCTTGCGATGGATTGACGGGAGAGGGGAAGAGGGGGAATGGTGGAGCTGCCCCTTTGTATGGTGGTCACTCACATGCAGCTGGCTGAGACTGCATATTAAAGCGAACCGTTGAGCAACCATAACTCATCGGGGCACGTGTTGCATGCTGCACGAAAGCCTCTTCTCTGCCCGACTAATGGTATTAATTTCCAGCAGTACAGTTAGCTGGCCTGACTGTGACTTAGTCAGCAGCTTATCGAAGGAGCTGATAATATGCAGCGATAAAAAGGTTAACAGCTGCAGGGCTTTGCAGTTTCCCTAATTGGCCAGCAGATGAGCATTGGAATTGACATCGTAAGATGCACATGAATAAAAGCTTAAAGAGGAAAGTTTTGCAACAGTTCCACAGCACAGTTCTCTACAGATTGTGCTAAGTTTAACTTACTTAGGCTTGATACAAATGTATTTCTACTCCGTAAGGTTTACTAGCAGTATAGGTGATTATATAGGTAATTACCTTTGCTCGACAATGGCTGATCTTAAATTTCACAAACAATCGCAAACCGCGACAGCTGCTAGGGAAAATCTGGCCATCAAAGAGATCCGCCAAGGTTCGATGTCAGCCAAAACACTTAACTGATTGCAGAGATATGAGAAAGAAAGAGAGAGAAAGTTGAGAAAGAGATCACTTGGGCGTAGTTCGAGGCGTAAGTTGATAGCTTCCACGCTCGCATTGATGAAATGATTCCACAATTCTAGCCACGTTCGACGACAACTCTGACAAGAAGAACAACAAAATAAAACAGAGAAAAGATGACATACAACAACAGTCGAAAATAAAGAGAACTCAGTCACTGTCTCTGTCTCCGGTCTCCGATCTTAATCGCAACTGCAGCCGTACCTACCTGTTTCCACAGATAACCACAAATTGTTTGCTGCCTTTCGTTTTTGTTTTTTAGATTCTCATCAGCATGCGTGTTGCTCTCCGCTGTCCGTTGTCCGTTGTCCTTTGTCAACGGCTCTTTGTCAACCCTGGGGCTTGCTCACGTACTCGTATTAGTTGCTGAGGTTCTTTTGCCCTTAAATTGTACCTGAAGCCTCTCTCCCTCTCTCCCAGTCTTCTAGCTCTTTGTTCTAGCTGATATCGATCATTAGATAGTTGCCCAGCCTGCCTGACTACCCCATTGTTTGCTTGCACTCCGTCTTTTCAGTGCCAGCCCCACACACGAACGCACTCACACACATTGTGACATGTACTACGTGTGTCCTCTGTCATCAATTATTATGTAAGTTCTCCTCATCTCTGGACACATCATCTCCCCAGAGCAGTGTGTGTGTGTGTGTGTGTGTGTATTCGTGGAATCTACCCAGTTCAGGATACCGAGACATGAGACATGATTAACTGGAAGTATTTGAGGCGTGTGTATTTGTTTGTATTTGGTTTCTCTATTCTTCGTTCTTTATTCTCCACTGTCTATTCTTGGTTTCAACAATGTTTTGATATCTTGTTGATACTGAAAACTGTTTGCTATGATAACGGATTAGTTAAGAGTTCCCGTACTGGTTTGTTAGTCAAGATTAAGATAAAGGTTCACCTTATAATATGCAAGATCGAAGTCTAGATGTTTACAAGACCGAAGAATGATATGATATGTGCTAGTAAATGCTCCTTTGAATGCCCTCGACTTGTGGTGGCCTGCTTCACACTTTGGCTTCGGGATCGTAAACATTATTAACCATGTATATCCCAAAGTAACGATATTACAATTTCAGGGCATGTGCTTTAATTGCCCGACGGCGCCGTATCACAGCGCGAAGAACACTTAAACGGAGACCGGCCAAGGATATTGCGGTATCTTCAACCTTTTTAATTAACCGAAAGAGCGAACCTATAATTTGAGAGCGAGACAGACACCAGACACCACGCTAGCGTGTGTGCGAGAGAGCGAGATGGAGAGAGGGAGATTTACCCGAGAGAGTTGCAGCTTCTGTTATGCGGACCAAGGTGGTAGTTCCTGCTGCGTTAGCCAGGCCAACGAATTACAGTTAACGCCTAGAAAGTGATGGCCAAAGGGCGCCGACTCACGCGGCGTTAAATGGCCCCCAATCAGTCGGATTGTTGCACCTGCAGACGGAGAGGGAGAGAGGGAGAGGGAGACGGGGAGAGAGACACAGCAGACTGTTGTGTTAGAAATAATATCATATAATATGTTGGCAGACAACACTCGAGAGTTCTCTAATTCTTATTTATGGCTTCCTGTTTTCGCTTTGTGAACCCGAACCGAATCAGGCCTCGAGACTGACTTGCAATTTCTGTGCGTGCAGCGCGAGCGTTGCAGGTGTAAATTCTGCTGTGGCTGCTCTCTGATATTTTGGCACCTCAGCCACGCTGAGTAGGTGTGACTATAAACATTAATCAGCAGCTCCAGGGTTTCTCTGGGTCAGTTGGATAACGAAGCGGACGACTGGGAGAAAGTCAGCACTGAAATAACTGCAGATGCCGACGGGCGATTCAGGCAGGCAATTGGTAATGCTGGGACGTAAATAAATAATAAGTATAAATATAATTTAATAATATTATAGGTAACAAGAGAGACAAATGAATAAATAGTAGAATACATTTATGTTATAATTAGAGAGAAAACAGCATGTAAAATATATTTAGTGGTGTTGATAACTTACACCGCACACAACTTAACGAAACCCTTACGCTGTGAACCCCTTTAGATTGTGCACACTTATCCGTTGCTGCAGCTGTGCAGCCCTGAAATTATATGAGCAAATTAGGCATCAGTTTTGCGAAATGCGCCCAACCAATTCTCACTCGGCTCTCGGGCCTGTCAAGCAGCCAAGTGGCCTGTTAACAAGCGAATGATAAATGAAGGAGTACGGCTATCAACTTCACACTTGCTAAATATATTTTGGGACTGCATTGCCTCGACTTTGACTGACTGACTGACTGGCTGACTGACTGACTGGTTGACTGACAGAGCCGTCGTAATTAGTGTCGGGTCGACTTCGACTGCGGCCTCGACTGCTCGCGCCATGAAGCCTTATTGCTTTTGCCATTTTGCATGATGCATCATGTCTGTGCACAATTTGACACCGACAGTGCAAGGTGTTGACTATAATTACCATTAATTGGCAGACGCACTGGTAGACGGCGCGAAAGCTCTGGCCGTATTCAAGCTAAGTAGGCACCTAATTATTTTGACACCTGCCGGGGCGGCGAGTTGCGAGCTGTTTCCCATAATTACAGGGTTAGTTGAGCTCCGTTCACACCTCGAGATCAAGGCCAACAGATTTTCGGTTTGGTTTCCTTTTTGGTTTTAGCAACAACTGTTGCAGCAGCTGCTTCCTGCTGCTTCCCGCAACTGCTCCAAGCTATCATTGATCGAGTTGAATGGTTATCGACCTCTTCCCATCTCGAGCTAGCGATCTAGTCGATACTGTGCGATAAGGTAGCATGCATTGTCCCTGTTTGTGACCACATGAGCGTGTGTGTGTGTGTGAGGGTGTGTGTTAGCCTATTGTCAACGCCTTACGCATTTTAACAACGCAATTTGGGTTTCACATGTGCCATGAGAAACTCTCAACCCTCAACCTTTCAACAGCAAGTGGCGTTATCTAGATGTACACTTACTCAGACACATACAAGCACTGCGTACACGTATGTCGATCGGAGACAAAGATAGGAACTCAATACGATAGTTGGTACACTCTCAGCGCCTTACAAATTCCAGCTTCCTTCGATCATGTGCAGATCTTTCAGTTGAAGGTGTCGACCACACGATGATCCTTTCGATAGGTATCTTTACATATGCCTAAGGTCAGCTCTTGTGGTCATATCGATGGGATAATGCAGATTCTTCAGATCTCCAACTATAGATTCATCGGAACCAAGCAAATATATTCAAAAGAAAGAACAACATTGTTTGATATGCAGAGTAAATCTTTAATTGAGCACTGTGTATATTGAAACTGATTCAGTATAACAATTTAACATCTCACACTGATGAGCCATTTTTGGTGTTCGTTTACAACAAAAATAAATCAAAGAAGTGAAATGTCTCATTAATGTTCCCAAGGGCGAATCATCATTTGCACGTTTTTGAGAGAGTAGCTTCGACCATGCCAATGATGCCAATAAATGCATCCAGTTCCCTCAAATTCATTTGATATTTTTTCCAAGGCACAGTCAAAGTTTTTACCATTCAAATTACTGAAATGACTCAGTAAATGGTTTATTTGAAATATTTATTGCACACAATGAAGTTACCTATCAGCACAATGAAAATACCACCAACCGCCTCCTCTAATAGTGGCACAGTCTTCGGTAGATTTATCATTATCACTATCATAAGCTGAAAACTGCACTCCAATGTGGCGCAACATCGAGTTACCAACAGTTCCGTTAAATTTTCCAACTGAAAGTAGCTCGTATTTGTTTGTCTCATTCGCCACTCTAAAGTTGTTGTATCGTGCATAAGCAACCTTATTCGCTTGAACGACAAGGTGAATATAAAGCTCATATCTACGTTCTTTAGTCAATAAATGAAATTTTTCGATCCCAATAAAGAACTCCCCTTCTACGTTTCCGAATCCCTGCTTGTACTCTTCCCAGTTGCGATAAAAGTTTTCGGAGCCGTTGATCCTTCGCTGAATCACAGTCCAACCCGAGCCGGCCAACAGCGAATCATAGGAAGCATTAAATTGGCCCAAACCGTCCAGTTTTATAGGCAAAAGTCCCGAATAGTTATTCATAGCAGAGCAACTGTTTGGAAGGTGCTCCAATATGTTCAATTGTTCACTTAACTGTGACTGTTGATTAGATATTTGACTATTTAAGCTCTCGATGGTTTTGTTCAGTTCTCTATTTCCTATTTCCTTTTGTTCGGCATCATTTTTGAGATCGGTAATTTCCTTTTCTTTGTCTTGAATGATTCTTGTAAAATTAAACTGCTGAGTAGAGTATTCTCCTAACTGAGTCTTTTGCTGCGATATTCGATTATTTAAACTCTCGACCGTTTTATTCATTTCACTTAGTTCTTTTTCTTTGTTTTGAAGGATCATTTTAATATTAGACACCTGAGTAGAGTATTCTCCTAACTGAGTCTCTTTCTGCGATATTTTATTATTTAAGCTCTCGACTGTTTTATTCATTTCACTCATTTGCTGCGAACTGTTCTTATTTATTTCCAATAAATTTGCCAACTCTTTCTCTTTGCCTTGAAGGATCATTTTAATATTAGACACCTGAGTAGAGTATTCTCCTAACTGAGTGTCTTTCTGCGATATTTGATTATTTAAGCTCTCGACTGTTTTATTCATTTCACTCATTTGCTGCGAACTGTTGTTATTTATTTCCAATAAATTTGCCAACTCTTTCTCTTTGCCTTGAAGGATCATTTTAATATTAGACACCTGAGTAGAGTATTCTCTAACTGAGTGTCTTTCTGCGATATTTGATTATTTAAGCTCTCGACTGTTTTATTCATTTCACTCATTTGCTGCGAACTGTTGTTATTTATTTCCAATAAATTTGCCCTCTTCTTTGCCTGAAGGATTTAATTGGGGTCTCTTTCTGGACATTCTATTATTTAAGCTTCGACGGTTTTATTCTTTTACTCATTTGCTGCGAACTATTGTTATTTATTTCCAATAAATTTGCCAACTCTTTTTCTTTGCCTTGAAGGATCATTGTTAAATTAGAGTATTCTCCTAACTTTTTTTCACACATACTTTTCTCTTCGTCTTTTTCAATAGTGATTACCTCTAATTCGACAATTATCTGTGCTTGATTTGAAAGGTTAGTTTTACAAATGGATACTTCAGCATCCAAAAGCTGAGCTTTGTTTTCAAATTTATATAGCTGCGTTTTACACTCACTTTTTTCCTCAATCATGATTTTATTTTGTTTCGCCTAAGTCAACAACTTGTAGTGCTTGAATTGTTAAGTTCCCTTTACAATTTGATAATTCAGAATCTAAGAGCTGCAGTTGGTTTTCAAATCGACTTAATTCCTTTTTAAGCTCACTTGTCCCCTCAAGGATTTCTCCTAAGCCGATAATTGTTTTATTAACTGCACTATTCTTTATATTAAATGTGTAAACTTCATCTCTTTTCTGCACATTACTTTCAAGGAGTTTAGATAGCTGCGATATCTGACCTTGCAATAAATCAAATTTATCTGCTTCCTTTTTTTTTCATTTTCATCATAAGCTAAGCTTTTCTCTTAAAATTTTTCAATTTTTTCGTTTACTTGTGCAAAGTATTCCATCATTGGTTTAATGATATGGTATGAATATTCACTGCATTTCTTGTCTAATTCATGGGTACTGCAGAACTATTAGAAAACAACAAGTTAAAATTGATCGAACTCACTAATACACTTTGTGAGACTACTTACATTATACGCGCTGCCCAATCTTAGAATCCATGGTGATATTGCCAATAAAATTGCACAAAGTCTTAAGACTACTGACATGTCTAAATATTTCAACTGTGCTTTGTCAATTGCCAAATTAAACTGATCTAAGAATTAAATTATAAATTCAACTATACCTTTGGAGGGCTATTATTAGCTTTAGAACTTGGCTGTTTGATACCCTGCATTTAATATTGAATAACTTTTCAATCTATCAAATTATCTCGGGTTCGGTTGTTTGGTATTCATAATAGCAATAAGTCAACTTAACTAATTTAACCAAACATTTATATATTTCCTTTACCTTCTTTACTTAATATACCCATTTCTACATAATTTAACAATGCTCATTTATACTGAGAGCATATTTTGGAATTTATGTTTAATCATCTTTTTTGTGCCTGTAGCATTGAATTGACGATAACAGAACACAGTTTAGAAATATTCTAATCTATATTGTATATGTATGTATGTATTTATATAGGTCTCTCGTTGTCTCTCTTCGAAACGTAAGTTTTTTCAACTCGCAGGCACTTTAAATATCAACCGCAAAACGTCAACGAGTTGGACACTTGAAGCGAAACACTTCCAACTTCTCCCACATGCGACGTCGAAACATTTCCCGACATTTAACAATCAGCATTCTCCCCGACAATTTTGCTAAAATGTTCTTCGAACGCGACGGGCCATGCGATAATTAATTGCTTCATTACCAGTGCCGAAAAGTAAAGGCAGGGGCAGAGGGAGAGGCAGACACAAAAGCCAAAGACGGGTCCAGGGCCAGGTCCAGAAGTTTAAGCTCGTCCGTCACTTTGTCCACTGATGGACGGAAGCAGAGGAAAAGTTTGACAGGGCAGCTAATTGAATTGTCTTTGCCGAGCGACATAGACTTTAAGAAATCCAAGCAGGAGATCACGGAGAGTACCCAGTCTAGCAGATGCTCTGTACGGGTATATATACTTTATTTCATAGCTCGCAAATAACAGTTGAGCGTTTTGCGGCGTCTTCAAATAAGTCTCTTTTTCTGAGTATTTGCGAAAAAAACTCGCGAGCAACGGCTTCATCGGCTGTTCGCTTAGCTCGCTCTCGCTCGGACTACAATCGTTTTTTTCTTTTCTCTTTTGTTACACTCAGAGTGCAGTATTTGCTTGAGTGAAATGAAGCAAAACGTTGTTAAGCGAGTGATGCATATTAATTTGCGACGCAAAAACATTTGTATGTATCAAGTGTTGCATTTGCGAAATATATTAATTGCGTTTGTGAATTGAGTGCGTACGGTTATTAAAAACATTTTATGCAAAATGGGAAGGGAGTTAAATAAAAAAGTGCACAAATTCTTTAAATTTAATGCACAAGAAAATAAATCAAAATGTAATGTTTGCGATTTGAAATTGGCTGGTATTAACGTCACTAATTTAAATTCATTATTACTAATTAAGCTTAACCATAAGTAACCATACGTAAAAATTAAATAAATATTCTTTATAAAAAATATTCCTTTTTTTGTCAACAGAGCAAATTAATGTGAAGAGTGTTTCAAAGAGTTTTTGCAGTAACTTATTCTGTCATTTACTCACTTACTGAGTCTTAACTCGCGAACGACAATTTTATTGATTCCGAGAAGAGAATCGTTTAAAGAGATCAACACAAAAAACTCAACAACAACACTCAAGCGAAAGCCGATGCAAAATAGAAAAATAGACTCTTGCTCAGAGAGAGAGCGAATTTTTTGAGCATTTTCGCTTCTGCTCTGATATTGCGCATAAAGAAAAAACGCTCAATTGTTATTTGCGAGCTATGCTTTATTTTATTTTAATAAGGTCTTGCTAAAATGTCTTATCGTTAAGTTTCCTATCTGTTATAGAAACGGAAGCAACCTTTCGAGGGAGATGCGATTCTAATATTATTTTTAAATTGTCTGTTCGATGATGATTGTGGTACTCTGATTTGCTGTTGCTGAGCACGTCACATCGCATTTGAAACGCTTGAAACGCTAATAGTGTCAAAAGTTTAATGATGCTGCCCGCCTGTCATTTTTGGTGCCGTGTGCCGTTAAGTAGATGGCAGCAGCACCCACCCAGCCGCAGCCTATGTTTCTGCCTCACCCTCAACTCGAATCCCAACCCCCAACGCAATAGTAGGCCCAGTTTCAGTACCCCTGCCGACATGTCTGCCATGTTCATGCACCGAGCAGCTGTCAGTGGCAAAGTGACAGCGCCTGGCTGCCATATTGAAGATACGGGACTCTAGCAAAATAAATATATGTACATATATGTATATACATTTTATATGTAAACGCAAAAATAGGGTTAATTATGCGCACAGTGTGTAGAACAATGAGCATTAAAATAAGAATGCACGGACTTGAGCTAGCACTGCTGCCTCGACGGCTGGTTATTTATTTTTGTTAAGATCTTCTGCCTTTCATCACATTTCCACGCTGAGTTGTGGATGAGTGAGTTGAGCATAAGAGATGGAAAGATTCAAATGCCGCTGCACTTAAAACAAAGTGCACGCAACGGTGAGACAATTAGCAAGAACTCGAGAATTAACTGGACACACAAACGCAGAGCGGAAAGCAGGCACTGACAAAGACAGAGAGAGAAGGAGAGGGAGAGGCAGAAAGAATATGAGTAAAGGGTGAAGAAGGGCTAGAAAGAGAGCGAGTTACAGAAAGTTTGTTTGTCAGTGTATTGAACTGCCGCTAAATTTGTGTATAACATGAATTCTTGTGTTACCTTTTGTACTTTTGCCGCACACCAAAAACAAACAACACTCCGACAGACAGACGGCACAGACAACAGAAAAGTGACCCAATCCTACGGGATCTGAGGCAGCGAACAATTCTCACAGTGCCACTAGGTGTAACCCAATAAAGCTATCTCTAATAGCTCAACGGGCAGCCAATTGCAAGTGTAATTGATGCGCTTTTCATAAAAGACCATAGCTACAGTGCTTATCAGCAGTCTGCGGCTGCCATAATGATTATTCGTTGTGATGACAACACCCTCTCGGAGCATCAAGATTCGCCCAACCCACACCCCACCATAAAATCACTAAATCATCTCATTGACTTGTACATCATAGTCTCCAGCAGCGTCATTGCGTGGTATCTGTAGCTCTGTATCAATCCCTCAACCGACTGACTCGAACTAGCTCAAGCTAAATTGCCAATTTGTGGACACCACGCGGCTACGACGTCCGATAATTGCGCCTCTCAGAGTTGCTGCAATGGGCGCCAAGTCAAACAGACCTGCAGCATGAGCTGAATGTGTATTAAGATGGTATAACTTTTGATTTATCGATATTATATCGAATATTACATGTGTATCTTGTATATTATATATCTATGTGAGCATATAATAGTTTATATTGTATTCCTTCGTCAAGTTGTTCATTCATTTATTTATTTCAGTTGAATAAATCCTGTCACTGATAATTATTGCAACTACTAAGTTTAATGTGAATATAAAGATAATTATTACTACAGCAACGATCGTTCAGAATAGATAACTTCATGGCTCTAATAGCTTTCGAATTTAATTTAAGTCTTCATTGATTGCTTTGGCCCACTGTATGCACTATCGAGAATTAGACTACTGCTGTGCAGCTTTCTCTCTCTCTCTCTCTGTTAATATTGCTGTCTCTATTCCTTCAACTGGCCACCTTTGCCTCCTGCTGTTGCTATTTTTACGGCTTTCATGCAGCAGCACCAACAGCAGAAGCCACTGGGTGCAACTTTTTGACATTTACAATTGCAGGCGTTATAAAAGTGTTTGTTGTTGCTTCTGTTGTTGTTGTTGCTTCTGTTGTTTTTGTTGCTTTTGCTGTTGCCGCTGGGCTTGCAAAATTGTCAGCTCGTTAGGTGGCTTCAGTTGTTGTTGTTTTCATCATAAAGCAACAGGGCATAATTATGGCTGAACTAAGCTGAGTTTCCATAAACGCCACTCCCACACACTACAAGCTGCTGTTGCCTTCCCCCCCCCTCCTGCAGTTCCGTTGCTATTGAAATAAATTAATTAAATTATAAAGCCGTTGCTGGACTAGATAAGGGAAGGAAGGAGGGGTAAAGAGAGCAGCATGTCAGTGTTGAGCGCATTTAAAATGCAACAAAAGCTGCATAGAAATTACAGCTGTCAGCAAGATACGCACACACACACTTTGGTCTCGTTATTGGCCTGACTGGCTTTTGTTTTGCATTTGCACAAATGGGTCAAACCCCAAAAACAATCAAGAGACGAACCGTCTGTCCGTCCGTCTGTGCCACTGTCGCATCGAGCGACGCGTGCTATGGCCGCGCAATGAGTTGGGCACTATTTAAGTGGGCGTTGCTGGCCATGTGGGCGTATGCATTGCACGGTATCGTGGTTTTCCATTATAGTCCTGACAAACTTTTTCCACGACGTCAACGTCAACGCAGGCAGCAGTGGCAGCAGCGGTCGCCTGCCTGCTTGCCTGACAAGCTTTTGATTGAACGCCGCAACACGTCAACTGGGCCATCAAGTATACGCACAGTGTCACGCTCTATTGGCAGCAGAAACGCATGCGGCATGTAATTAAGGGTCCCATTTGACCCACCAAACAACCCACAGCTGACCTAGTGCCCACTAAGCACTATTCCAATGCAACATTATGGAAAATATGCCAAAGATTTAAGGCAGCTGATCTACTTATCTCAAAATAGGTTCGACTAACTGAACTCCTAAGCAAATTGGCTTAAAATTAGTTTATTCTTTGGTCATTAGATAAACGATGGCAGGGAAAACGTTGCCTAGGAGAACTTACGTGGCAACCCTCGTGCGTTAGACAGCCAAATGGATGAGCAGTCAGCGGGCCAGCCATGCACACATATGTCATTCAACAAAGGAGACGCGGCCCACGCCCAGCCCAAATAGAGCTCGCCCTTTTCATTGTAGTTGTTGTGTTTCCGTAATGCCAGCGCCACAGATTGTTTATTATCAACTGGGAGCGATAAAAGTGTCCTGGCCTTATGGTGTGTCATTTAGTTTTGGACATCGTGTTACCTTCTTTTATTGTCGTCGTTGTCGTCGTTGTTGTTGTTCGCTTTGTGTCCAAAGATTTCTTTCTAGCACTGCTTGTCAACACAAAATGGACATGTATCAATTAATCTTTACTGGCATAGAGAGAGAGAGAGAGAGTGAGAGCCTTGGTCAAGAGAGAGAGCCAACAGTTGTGCGCCTTATTTTCATTCTCATCCTCATTCTTATGTTTATCCTTATCCACATCCATATAAAAATTCAATGTGCTTGCCACAGCGCACGCTTCCCGGGGCAATTTGTTTGATGGCGCTGCGTGTGCCGAGGCCCCGCCTCCCCCTTCCCACGGGGGCCTGCGCCCACTGTGAGATGACTGCCATTAAAGGTCATGAACATAAATTACCTCACAAGTCAGTGGAGCGGGGGGTAGATGCGCACATAACTTCGATTTCAAATGCCACAAGTGCAACGAAAATAATTGCTTATGTCGAAAGGGGACAGAGCTAGCAAGAGTCTTCTACAAATCTCTTTGTCTCTTTCCAATGATATAGTATGCGTGAGAGCTGTGATAACTCATACAAGCTTCAAATACTTGTTATACTCGTCCTTGTGCCTGGCCTTTTAATGCTTCTGCCCCCTCCCGCTATGCAATACGTTGTATGGCATATGATACGAGACCCCTTGACACGTACTTGGTTAAAAGGAAAATGTTAGCAGACGTAAATGACGAGCATATTGATGAGGAGCGTGCCCGCCTTGGATAGATCCACTCGTCTGCTATAAAAACACAGATCCGTCGAGCGCGACGCGTGCACTCGATGGCCGATAACACGCTTTAAGCCATTAAAACAGGCTCGCTAGGGCAGCATAACCTCAAAGAATATCATGCAGGCTGACTTGGTCATGGGAAATGCACAAGGGGTAACTGGGGACAAAATCAGTCCAAGAATTGTCAAACTCCAGAAATTTTACTTGTTTCAGTTATAATACAGATTCTTGCTCTATCGTTTCCCCCGGTTGCCCCTTTGCAAACTCTTGAATCTACCCTCGGTCGTGGCACCTGCGTCGCGTTGAGTGACATGTCCTGGACACGAGTTTCACACTCATGGAACCGAACATAATAAATCCATCACATACGTCTTTCATATGCCTATCATAAAATAATACGTCATTCTGTGTACGAGCCCCTTATTTGGGTACCCCTTTATACAGAGCAGGTCTCAGTTTCCACATAATTTGATGTTTATCTCGACGCAGCAATTATTTCATTTTCCATTTCATAATATTGTTGGAAAATACGAGTATGATGCATTTTCCCCATATCATTATAGATAATTTCTTCATTAGAAACGCAATACTCGAATCGGAATGGAAAAACTGGACTAAAATTTCTCCAAACCTGTCAGGGGTTCTCTGTCCCCTGTCCACTGTGACAAGTTGTTATCGCTGTACTCAGATCTCATGGAAAACGATAGTTTTTCCGTTGAAAATTTCGTTAGGTGTTAAGTGCATTTCGATGGATTTTTGGTCAATTTTGTCTCTGTCTCTCTCCGTCTCTTTTAATTGCAAAGTTAAAAACAACACGCGGCTTAGGCAACTTCTCAGTCAATACGATTACAGCGCTACGTTGATACGATTTTCATATTTTCTAACAGAAATTCCAGCGAAACTTTTGCGCAAACTGCGATTGGAATGGGGAACGGAGTATTAAAATGCGGCTTTATCGCTGGACGAGACAAAGACGAACCTATTCTAATCTGATGCAGCTCGGTTGCACTTGAAAGGATTTGCCCAGTACACTGTGGACTGGTGGCAGACAAAAGCCCATTAAAGGATAAACGAATGCACTGAGAAAAAAGCAGACTGAGCTAATGAGAAAAGTGAAAAGAACTGAAGCATGTTCCAGGTTGGCAAGATTTTCCTGCTGTGATAATGGAAATATTTTTATTTTTATGCTCACTTCTTTTCTCTCAGTGTGCCAACAAAGGCAGCTGCCAAATCCTCAGCCTCATCCTTTAAACTCATTTGTGTCGCGGTTTCTGTTTGTCCAGACCGCAAAAACTGGGCACAGTCGAGACCCGCCGGGTATACGAGAACAGAGCGCATTGTAATGCCATTAGGGCTTAGCGTGACAGGCACTTTTGCGTGGGCCGCGATTATCGATCAAAGCCGCAAAATGCGCACAGGTAGCAAACAAAGAAAAAGATAGAATTCAAAATTTGGTAACATATAAAGCCGTAAACCATGGCCCAGGTAGAGCCTGTCAAAATGCATTTCATATTTACCTTTCTTTTGAATAAACCTCTTCTTCGTTTTCTTCTTCTTCTACGTTTACTTCGGTGTCTTCTACGTGTATTTTGACAAGTGCGTGTTTATTGTTATTGTTGTTAGTGTTGCCTTGGCGAGCAGATGAAGAGATTTTCACAAGTTTTTATTGCGCCTCTACGGCATTATATAACAATTAGTCTATATAAACCCCGAACCCCGAACTGAAACGAACCTAACCTCAATCAACATCTCGCACCGAGTTCGCGTTCTAATAATCCAATATTTTCATAATAATTTGTACATTTGCTCGGCATTCGCCATGCGCTCTAATTACCCAAAACTTCTTCGGGTACCCCTGCCCCCATTGCGCCCCCTTCTCACTTGGCCATTTAATTTGTTAATTATGTTGGGGTTAGTGTAACTAATGTGCTTCATTTGTGGTTTCGTGTCTCTTTCTTTTCCTTGGCTTTTTCTTACCATGTGTGTGTGTGTGTGGGTACAGCCGAAGACTAGTAAACTTTGCGTGGGTCACTGTTAAAGAAAATGCCGCCGACGCACCTGTTCCACCATCGGTGTAATTGCCACACTTTGTGGCATATAATCGTTTAATTGTGCCAATCAAAATTCTGTTATACTTTGATTGCAGTACTTAATAACAGCCAACCACAAGTCTGGTGATAAGACTGCCGTACAAAGACATCAGCCGTACATCATTAGGGTGTACTTCAAAGATTTTATAGATATTACTTTATTTCTTCCATTTAATTTATTATATTACATAATGTCTGTATATGCTGCTGCAATTATACAACTCCCCGTTCAAGGCGTTGTAATTGAAACACCTTCATGAGCTGTGATATTTTACTGCTACCCTTCTGCTCTCTCTCTCCCTCTCTGTCTTTGTGTCTCTCTTGGTAGTTCTAATTCCTCGGCCTATCTACACGTAATCTCTTGCTCCAATTTCGGATTCAAAAATTAAGTTTAGTCACATTCTAAAGACACTCGGAGGTATAATTACCGCGAACCCGAGCACGTGATTAAGACCCAACAATGCCCACAGAATTCGACCGCACGCAGCAGTGCAGGGCAAATAGAGTAAAGCAGGGAAAGGGGGCAGAGAGAGAGTGAGAGTAAAAGAATCTCAGTGAAATTCCCAGGAAAGCACACAAACATAAACAAGAAAACCTAGCACAAACAAAGCAAGAGATAAAGTCATAAATAAAATTGGAAGTGTGACCGTTGTGTTGGACAGTTGGAGACGGGACGGTGACGGCGACGGCGCTATAAACCGAATCTCTAGACCGACCTAACCCAACGTGAGCCGATGCTGAGAGGTTCCCATACAAGAACAGCACGCATCCTTTTTTGAGTGAAATGGCCCGAAATGGCCTGAAATGGGTTTTAGAGCCAGGAAGCATTTGATTATTTTTTATGGCTGTTTGGGGCGGCCGCACGCTCACAATTACAGGAAATAATTCGGTCAGAAGAGACAGTGGGAGAATACGGGGCAGAGAGATATAAATATTAAGAAAGAAATGTCCGTTGCCGGAGGCTGATAAGACGCTTGCGATAAGGAGCTGGCAAAGTGAAAAGACACACTCACACAGCAGCAGCAGCCACCTCATTGATAGCTACAGCGATAGAGGAGCTGTGGGGAGATGTGAGATGTGACCGGGTTCGGATCACGTACGACGTTGATGCGTATGGAACACTGCGAGACGCGAGGACGTCCAAGCGTGAATGTCACGTACCGAGAGAGTTGTGCAATGCTCCCACTGTAAATAAATAAATAAAAGAGAAATGCTTGCTTAGGAGGAGAGTCCAAGATAGAGAGAGAGCGAGTGAAGGAAACCTGGACATTCACACGGCAAAATATATATCAACGATAATTTATGTGCGTGCTGACATGCGGGACCCCTTCTGGCCAGGGGTCGTCGCCGGTGTCGCGCACTGTACGCCCCAACTGCGCAGTCGCCAGTTTCTGCTTCTACCTGAAGCCGATGCTACATGGCAGTAGCTTGTACGCTTTGTTAACAATTTAATGGCATAAACATTATGATTTCTGTTATTTCAATAAGCGACAGACACATGCGACAGCGACAGAGACAGCGACAGTGACAGCGACAACATGGCTGTCCCCGGGTACGCGGTCAATGCATGCACTGCGAAAAAAGTAGCACACTGCATGTGATTCGCTGATACCAAAACAGAACTCAAACTCAAACATGTGTAAAAGCTTACTAGAATTAAATAATAAATCTGCAAACGAAATAGATTTACTTATTGTTTTCTATCGTGTGCTACTTTTAATATAATAGTTTGTTTTGCAATTCATTTAAATATATAATCGATCTTAAACTAAACATAACTGTTATTATTTTCATTGTATTTTAGTCTGTTTTACAATTTATTTAAATGAAAAATTGAACTGGATTATGTATACAAATTATATCGAATTATTTTCTGTTGTATATTCTAACTAACCTAACTTAATTCAATAAACAAGCTAGAATGAAAGCTAATACCAAATGAAACAAACATTTGCTCTTATGTGACTTTAAATTCAGCAATTTCTCTCAGTGCAGCAGCTTATCAGTTTGGTTTTGTCTCTTGCTCTGCGAGGCGAGCGTGAGAGATGCGCACTCCAAGATAAACCACATGCATTTGATGATGAACCAGGCACCAGAGTAGCTTCCCCCTGCCACTCCCCCTCTCATACTCCACGCAGCACTAACAGCTTTGAGAGTACAGTGGGCACAGTGGGATGGGGAAGCAACCGTTGAAATATTTATGCGAGTGCGACGCACTGCGAAAATTATTATGCGTAACACGTTCGGTTTGTTGGCTTTTTCGGCGACGGCGACGACGACGTCGACTGCGCAGCGCGAGGCCCCGCAGCAGGCGGTCAAAAATGTTAACAAGCGCAATTTGAACGCCTCACGGTGCCATGGGCAGGGACAGGGGGGAGGGAGTATGGTAGTCAGTCCATACTGGGCCTGGTCACTTACACAGTCAGTTACCCGGTCCATCGGTCCATTGGTCCATCGCCTTGCGCCTGGTTTTTTGTGTGTGCAATTGATTTTTGATGGCTGATAAATATAGTTATGAATACGTTAACTGGGCCTGGACCTGGACCTGGATCTGGCAACGGCTATCTGGGTTCGCTAGCGATGATTTTCGTCCTGCGTCGCCATAATTATGCCAAGTTATCATTCATCTGATGAGTTTTTAATTAATTTTCAACCCGAATCGGGTTTATGTTTCTGGTAACTCGTTATCGATGCCACTTTTTGTTTGTGGGTCAACTGCAAATATCGATGCCAACTGATACGATACATATGATAAGCAAAGGCATGGCAAGTCTCACATACAGATGCAAATACTCCAGACTGCAGTCTATATATGTATGTCTTTATCTGCATCTCCATCTTTTGTCTCTCTCCCCCTCTGCAATCTCACTTTGTGTGTCAGCGTCACTCAAATGCCCCAAATTAGCCACAAATGGCGGAAATACGCTTCGCTGCAATTCGAGTAGAACAACACGAATATTGTTGCAATTGCAGCCCAATGTTGCCACGTCTGTGCACGTCACACTCAACTCGTTGCTGTCAAGACGAATCTAATCGGCCGCGTTCTCGACAAGCGTCTAAGGTGTTAATTTGCCAGGCGAATGGGCCAAATGTTGTCAACGTCAGAGCCAAAATTAAAAAGACCATCGGCGATTGGCAGCCAGATTGTAACTAGCACTAGCCCTCCCCTCTCCAGCAGAGAGAGATGGAGGGAGGGAGGGATCGACTGCAGCTGCGACTGATTGCAGTCTTCGCGTTGGTCGATTGAGACATAAGTCAAGCAGAGGACTATAGACGCATCTCTTGGCCTTTCACAATGCCGGCCAATTTAATTACCACTTTAGAGTGTTCAATTCCCCAGTGCTTATTACGATCTCTTTTTCTCTATCCCCTTCGCTCCCTCTCTCTCTCTCTCTGTCTCTCTATCTTATTCGTCTGGGGCTATTTCCTTTGTGCTGCCGCCCCTCCAGGGCCGAGGCGAGCAATAAAAGTGTCAAAAGTAACACTGTGTTATGCTGGAAGACATCAACATTGAGAGGAACCAGCAAATCCCTCAACTATTGCACACAATAAAACGAGAGACAGCAAACGAAACAGAGACCTGACTCACTGAGGAGCTGCGATCGCTCGAGTTCCTGCGGGATTAGGCAAGAGCAACCATAAAACAGGCAATCAGCTGAGCCAGAGTAGCGTCTCCATCTCCGTCTCTATCTCGGACAAAGGGTTACGTATAAATAAATAAAATTTCATCAATGCGTCGTCAATAAGTTAAAGGATTAGGCATCGAAATGGAATGGAATGGAACTTCAGTTCCAGATGCAGCTCGAACCCGCACTCCAGCATCAGCTCCACCTCGAGCTCAGGGCTTATATCAGGCAAAAGCGACGCATTTGACTTGCACACAAAGCAAATCACACGATTTAATGGGTTCCCCCAGCTCGAAAGTAAAGTATTGTGTGGGTTACCCCGTGCACTCTCTCTCTCTCTCCATCTCTCTTGCTTATACATTTCCGTTTGAGTCCGAACCTAAGTCCAATTTATTTGGGCATTCAGACGGTCATAAAATATTTGTGGCATGGGCGCGTCTTGGTATCTATTGAGCTGCAGCTGTCATAATTTAAATTCATTAAACTTGTCACAGTCTGTAACTGGAAGGGTGGAGCTCTAATTGTTTCCCTGAAGCAGTAAAAACTATTGAAATGCTACTCAAGTAGTTCAATGTATTCAGGATGGGGGACAGTGGCATCCAAGTTCGAGGAATGCTGCAAACCAAAGTGAATAAAGCAATTTGTGAAGTACTACGTGAATCAGATGAGTCTACTACGCAATCGTTATCGTTATCGCAGCACAATCACAGCTCCCTCCCTCCCTCTTGCTTTCCCTCTCACGCACTCGCTCGAGAAAACGCACTGAAAATTAGTGGGCAATTGGTTGTATAGAAAAAAAAGGGAGAATTGAGGAAAAAATTAGATTTATTAGGCATATGCCAGAGATCTCTGTGGCACGATTAAAGCGCCTGCTCGCCCGCTACGTGTTGTGCATCAGGAAGTACCTGAGTCCATTCAGGGCTCAGAGTGCCATGAAATGAGATTTATACTAATACTCACACATTCGGCTTACCACTTGGTAATCTCGTAAGTGAATATGCCATCAATTTCCTGACAACTTTGCGCATAATAAACAAAATCAAAAGTGCTATATATAATGCCCAAGGACTAATGAAATTAGGATGAAAACTCAAGTGAATTTATGCTCGCACTCTGCTAAGCTCTTAAGGGATATTTGAGTTGTTATAAATATTTTATTCAGTATGTTGTGCATTTTCAATGTATTGGCGATTATTTGTAATGTATTAAGTTTGTTTATTATATTCATTAGGGTATATTAACTACAATACATTTAGACACCTTTAAAAGTTGTTTGTTTTCTCTAAATAAAGAAAGATTTGCAATTTCCATATCTTGATATTATTTGCACCATTAGATTTCCTCTAGACTGTATTACTTTTACTTGGTAGTTCAACACTTGGTAGTGCGCTAAATCATATTTTATATACGACATTAATATAACTGTCAGAGCAGAGAACTCTATACTCATATGCGCAGCTCTTAATGACCCTTAACAGCTAGTCATTTTCGAATAGTCGCCACGAAAAGCAACTACCAGATCAGACAGAACTTGGATCTGTCAAACTAGACTACACACACACACACACTCACACACAGTGAACTGCCTACACACTACGCAGTAAAATGGTAATAAATGAGCAAAATATGAGGAGAGTGCAGGACTGGTGTATACCCTGCAGTGCCTGCAGTTTATGGGCAACTTGAGCAAGTGTTAACGAGCATATGCACAAATGGGAGACTTATGACTACAGGGTATAGGGTTGCACTTGGTGCTGCCAGTCAGAAGTGGGGCCCAGGTTAATTTACAATCGCGCACACAAAAAAACAAGACATTCATTTGGAGCAAACACCTGCAAGTAGTGTGATAGTGTGTGTGTGTGTGTGTCTGTGCTCGCATATTGAAATGCAGCAGCGTGTATGATTTTTGATTTATGATCTGTCACAAAAATAGCAGTCGGAACACCCTACTCTAGGTGCGGTAAAAATGCGTGCAATGCAAAAATGCGAAAATGCTGAAAGGCTTCGCCTCGAAGCAACAGAACGGTGGATGGGGATGGGAGTAAGGCTGAGGGTTGCGGATGAGGATGGCAGTAAAAGATATTTACGATGGCCAAGCCAAAGTTATGCATAAAACTTTCTATAGAAGTCTCAAAGTTGAGGCCTGGCCAGGTTGCTATCTTAACACGATCAAAGCCAGCCACAACAACAGAAGCAATCAATTTTCGTTGTTGTGATAGCCGCGGGTAGTCAGACAGCACCGGATCCCACCAGGGCACCCAAAACCGAAGCCAAGCCAAGCCAAGCAAAGCCATTCCAAGCCAAGCCGAGCCAAGCCAAGCCAGAGAAGCCAGTCAAGCGACCAACCTGTCCCGAGAAGCAAGTCTGGTCCGCAGGCGATGCGGCTGCTTAATAAATATGATAATGCTCTCGACGTGGCCAGTAACCAGTAACAGGCTGCTCTACTAATTAATGTAACAACTGCATGGGCAGTCGTAACTGAGTCGGAGACAAGTTCTCTCCTAGTTCTCTCCCCGATCCGCTCTCTCTCTCTCTCTGTTTACCCTATGCGCTCATTCCTGCTGTCCCAGCGTTAACCCTAATAATAATAAATAGTGTCAGGATTAATTGAATCGTTCGCACTTTGCGCCGTTCCTCCAACGACGACGACGACGAGCCTGCAAGTGTCGCCTGCTGCTGCGACTCATGATATATTGTCGTTATTCAACTTTGCAATTTATTATAAATTCATTTCGGCCCCTCCAGTCGTCCCCCATCCTGAACATGCCTTTCTATCGACTTGGCACTGGCATTTTATAGTTCATTAATGTGGCAACTCTGGCATGATTTACGCCACAAAAAAGAAACAGAATCCCAAGTACAAGCGACAAAATATAAATCAATAATGCGATTCGTTAGAAGCTGCCAGGAAAGTCGCTGCTCTCAAGTTTACAATTCCAGTTCTGTGAGAATAATTCTATATATAATATATATTTATACTGTATAATTATTTCTGCACTTAAATATTCCAAAATTAACAAAGAAAATTATCTCTATAAATTCGCCACTTCGTACCTATTTTATCCCCAGTAGTAGTTGTTCGATTTATGTGAAATAAGAGTTGCCTATTGGGGAAGTAATTCAAGAGAAATTGAGTGAAGTGGAGTGATTTACTTTTAGTATGCATGGGAGATCATTACTGAAGGAGAATTACACTACTAGATAAACTCGGATACTGAGAATCATCATTGTTAATTTATAAAGTTAAACTTGAATTACCAAATAATAAAAATAAATATTACTTCACACTTTTGCGGTTAATTAGAAAGCGCGTGGAATATATATGCCCGGAGGGTTTAACATGATCACAGGCAAGGGGGTCTGGGAGGGGGGTAATACGAACTGAGTACGGGGACAACAATAAGTCATATGCCACGAGTTACCGTTAAGCTGCAAAGATGCAAAAATGCTTAAAACAACGTAAGCCAAATGCGCAGCAGCAACAACAACAAAGTGTGGCAAGTGTGTCTGTTAACGTGGCCCCAAACGAGGCACTCAACGTGTCGCCTGCTCAGCTGATTGCTGCAGCGAATCGCTGAGTGAAATTGAAGTGCCCAATCCGCTGTGAATCAGCGAGCGAGCAGACAGATAATGGACAGCAGGAGGGATTGGGTAGCCATCGGGATAGGGAGAGCACATGTGAATATAATCGCAAGCCTGCGCATAAATAATGGACTTAAGTGTCAAAGGGGCACATCATCAATTTGTTTTTCGGCGGCCAACCCCACGACAATAGCAACAACAGCAAGAACAACAACAAAGCATCTGCTACCCCCCATTGCATTGTATGTATGTATGTTGCAATCCCCCCCCTCGTACTATATCTGTATGTCAGTTTTAAAAATAAAACCCAAACTGAACTGGAGCGAACTGAACAATGCGATGGCATTGAAGGAGCCCAGTTCGAGATTTTCAAACAAATTCGCTGAGTGCTTAAGTGCTTCCGAAAGTGAAACAAATCTGTGACATGTGTTTCAGTTTCTCTGTCCTCTGCTCCCCCTCTGCCTCCTCCTGCACGAAAGCCTGCCAGCTCTAGAGTAAATTTGCCTAAAGTGTCTGCACTACTCTGCCCTCAATCTCTCTCTTTTCTCTCTCTCTCTCTCTCTCCTTCCCTCTTGTCCTTTCTATAAAGAAGCGGAAACTGCGGACTCCAACTGCAAAAAGAAAAATGTGCCACCGCTTGCCCCCGTGGCACCTCCCGTATACACCCCTGATCCAGCCCTTGCAACTTTGTTGCATTTCAATTCAGTTTTCTTTCCGTTTTTGCCGCGTCTGCTACAACGCGGTCGCTTGTTTAAGCGGATTTTGAACGCCGCTTCCGAAAAAAACCCAAACGAAATTAGCTAAGAAATATTGGAGCGAGAAACAAAAGCTCAAAGAGTGAAAGAGATAGAGAGAGATCTCGTAATTTATGTGAGCTGCTTAGGCGATGCATCCGTAGAATGATATGTGAATGCGCATACAAATTGCCCGAAAGTGGGTGAAAGAACTGGAGTCAGGTAAATAAAGCGATGTTTGGCCAAGTCAAAGCACTCTTGTCATTTACAGACAGATACTTAAAATAATATATAGTCGCAATATCAACTGCTGACTTGAACTACGTTAAGAACTCAATTCTAAAAAAAATCCAAGTAAATTAATCATAGGGAGTCTAATCAAATATATTTTAAAGAAAAAAGGTAATCAAAACTTTATTAAATATCTTTCTGTATCACATAAATTAAGACTAGAAACTAAAAGAAAGAAGTTAAAATAATATATTATCGTATAAGTCTAATCTACAATACGTTGACTACTCAATAAACTATACAGCATAAGTGTCCAAACTATTTAGAAGTATCTTTTATCAGCTTGATGCCTTCTACAATAATAATTGTTTAGCCCTCTATTAATGTCCAAACTTGTTGGTTCAGTTGTGTTTTGATTATCCCTTCGAGAGAGAGAGAGAGAAAAGAGTCTTCTTCACTAGGTCCCTTAACAAAAGCCATTATAATGCAGCTATTCTAAAATCTCTTGGGTTTTAGTCAACTAATCAAAGAGGAGAAAGCAACAGCGTCAAAGGGAGAATGAGAGGTAGATAAAAAGGACAACAAAAAACTGGGAGAGCTGCTGCAATAACAAACAAGGCAAAACAATGAGCTGGTCGGGGGCTTAATGCCACAAATTGAGCAATTCTTGGCATATGTGTAGCTCCGTCCTTTCTCTCCATTCTTTCTATTCTCTGCACTCGCTGTCTCTTTCTTATGTTGCAGCAGTAATGCAGCTATTTGAAAACTAATGAGTGGCATGGAATAAAATGGGCAACAACAACAGCAAATGGCACAAAAAAACAGGCGGCAGTCAGAAATCCGCTTACAGCGATGAGCAGAGCATGAAAGAGAAGCCTTACAGAGGAGAGAGAGAGAGAAGGTAGAAGGAGCTGAAGCTGGAGCTGGAGAGAAGCAACGCGACGCGAATGACGACAGAGCCGAGTGCAAATGAATGCGCATTTGAAATTAAGCCCTAATCCTTTTACAATTGATGCTGTGCAGTCAGGCAGATACCTGCACATGCACATGTCTGCACACGTATGTGTCCTTGCCAGCAGGACAACCAACTGCAATCGACAACCTATTCCCCTCTCTGTTGTTGTTGTTGTGCTTCTCCCTCTTCTTGCATTCTTTTTTTTGGGCCATAGCAATATGTTTGTGTTTGTCCGGGCTTAGGAGCACGACTACACTCACTCCGCAAGGTGTGAGGGCTACATGCTTGTTTTGGGTTTTCTCCTTCTTGCAGCCCATCCCCGACAATGCCGACCTACCGCCTAACAATAATAAAGCCAGCCAGGCAGAGGAACATTCAAATCGAATTGTTATCATAGCTAAGCCAGCTGCTTCCTTGAATCGCAAGCCAAAACTAACTTACCAAGTCAAATAGATCGGGAATGATCTTTGTATATACGCGATATAATCGCGTGCTTATACAGACATCATTATAATCCTGTGGAAATTCGTTGTCTCTTGTCAACAAGTGGAATTATGCGCTTGAGAATGTTTATATTATCGAAGTAAGCCGTATATTTTAGAAGCAGACAGACTCAGAGTTATCCTGCGCCTTGAAACCACACTAAACAACACTTACAACTTGGGCGCAACTAGTGATTTTCTATTTATTTTCATTACACTATTATTATTGTTGACCAATGTTTGTTTGATATTTTTTAGAAATGAAAGACATAGTAGCATGCACGTTATTTATGGCACTACTATACTATACTATACTATACTACTACTATAATAACAGAGATCCTAGTGTTAAGCCAACTATAGCTACCCGGCATATCCATACGGAATGAATTAATTCACTCGAAGGATATAAAGAGTTTCCCTATCAGGCTACCTCTGTGCCGTAAAAAATATTTAATTAAATGAATAACTAAAATAAAACAACTATTACAATGATAGTATGTGTTATACCATAACATTAAAGTAGTTTATCATGCAATCTTTAGAGTGCTTAATTAACTATTGATATATTATTCACAATAATAAAATATGTATATTCCACATATTTCCTTGTTTATCGGTCTCTTTGTGATTATAAAGTTTGGATTTTCCATTGACGACTGTTAGAAATATATCCCAGTCTCCTCAGATATCTTTCTGCTGCAGTGGCACCTGGCTGTCTGGTGGCACAATCAGCTTGCCCCATCTGCCTACCGATCCTGACAGGGAGTACATGTATACTAGCTCCGGATACACCTCGTTAGTGTCCTAAAGGCAAATGACGCATTGTCTGCCAAGGCAGGCAGCTGCCCTGGCTGGACAGGGCGGAGCAGGCAACTATTTAGTAGCGTTTGAAAATCGAAGAGCGTTGCGAAACGCTTGAATTTGTTGCCCCTGTTGCTGCTGCTGCTGCTGTTGTTGTTGTTGTGTTGCAACAAAAGTTAACACATTGTCGCGAGCGCACAAAATCAAATAAGAAATTCGTTACAGGCGACGCATGCAACGAGTCGCAACGCACTTAATTTCAAACAGGATTTACGAGGTCGACACACTTACACACACACACTGCATGTTGCCATCTCTGTCGCACTCGCTGCTGCGCCTGCGCAGAAGGAAACTGCAAGCTGAACAGAGCAAATCGCTTGTGACGAAAGGGAATTTTCAACGCTCCGTCGAGAGCGATGCGACTTAAGAAACAGTTGCTAATGAAATGTCCTTTGTGAGTCCAAATCCGCATCCAAATCCGAGTTGCAGTTCCAGTTCCAGGTCGAGTCGCAGCTGTGCGGGGGGCATGGCGAATGCTGCGAGGAGTAGAGAAAATTGCTCGCTCGATTGCACTCTGTGAAAGAGCAGAAGGAAGAGGAAGGAACACACACAGCATGCCCCTTAATTTGTTGCATGCAACGCGTTGCATGGCAATTTGACTGACCCACCTCAAGTGGAAAATGCCGGTCTGTCTGTCCGGCATTAATATTCAATTTTCCGAGTGTACTTAGAGCGACTTAGAGACGCAACTGCAACTGCAACTGTATCTGCCCCAATTAGCTGCAATTGTTGCAATTCGCCTCGGGCTCAAGTGGCTGCAGCAGCTCCGCTCCTCTTGGGTTAATTATGTTGCAGCCAATCATGCAACATTCGAACTTAGTCGAGCAAGCAACTCGGAATATGTCAGGATTGATGGAGTAGTTGCAAGGGAATTTCTCTCAGTGTATTTATTGATATATTCTCTAAGGAATTTTCTTGTCTTAGAAAACTTTTATTTGAAATTCAGCTTGGCCTGCCGCTGCGAGTAGCAGCTACTGCAGTTGCTGCTGTGGGGGGGGGAGAACATCCTGGAACTGCAAGTCGAACAGGGACTCTTCAGCAGCTGCTGCACCTGAGCAAAACCACAGACTGTGCAAACAACAGTTAGCTACCTTTAATTAATAAACAAAGCACTTGGCTGCAGCAGCAGCAAGAACAGCGCACAGCACGTGGCTGCCACATGCCACGTCGCAGCTTGACATTTGTTTGCAGCAAAATATTTGCAACGTATGAGCTGCAGATTTCCATTGTGCTGCATTTCTCCAGAAGCACAAACACAGACAAAAGGATGCAGCAGCGGACTACCGAAACGGCAGCAGCAACCTTGAAATTGCATTTTATGAGGCAGCAGCAGCACGCTGCACGCGGCAAGGCCGAGTTGATTGCAACGCGGCTCAAGCGTGGAAAATCGAGAGTGCAGCATGGCCAGGTTGACATTTCTAAGCTACTAACTAGCCAGCAGGATGGCCTGTCCCACTCTCTCCCTCTCCCTCTCCATCACCCCTCTCCCTCTCTCTTACTATTGCGCATGCGTGGCCAATTGCGGTACGTGTGTCCAGCGGGCTGCCTTCGCTGCACGCGCACAAAGCGCCTTTAGTCACAGCAAATTATGACAGGAACTGCATCCCGAACTGGACCTTGGCTCACCTTGAGCTGCATTTAGTACACCCACCTGGTAGCCCATTATCCTTTGGCAACAAAGAGCGTAGCTAGCGTGGCTAACGCGGCTAATGCGACTGCCAGTGACTAGACAAATGTCGCGTGTTGCAGGGAGCAGTTGAAAAGTTAAGGCAGCTTCTGCAGGATTGTAAAGAAGCGTGTCTAAAGGTGCTAAGAATCAGAGTGAGAGCCAGATAGAGAGAGAGAGACAGAGAGAGGGAGAGTGAAAGGCAGGCAGAGCGAAGGGGAACGACGAATTAAGAATTGGATTGTAATATTTTTAGAAAAGATTAATGCAGCTACTGGACAATTGTTGATAAGCGTGTCTAAAAAAGATAACTCTGGAAAGAAAGAGAAAGATATACACCGACCGAGGCAAAGACAGAGAAAGAGATATACGAAGGGGGAGCTATAAGAAGAGTGAAATTAAAAACTTCATACAATTTTAAAGGAAATACAGAGATTTAATTGATACTGATATAGTCGGAGGCAGAGAGAGAGATAGAGAGACAGAGAAAGGGGGGGAAGGAGAGAGGAAGAGAAGCTTGTGTTGTTATTACTTGTATTTATCAAGTGCTACAGCTTTAGGCATATTCCCAGAGCGAGTTATCGCTTTATATTAATTACGAAAAGGGCTAATTGCGCACAGACAAAGGCCGCAAAAGGCGTCAGCTGTTGCTGGCTGAGCCCCTTCGGCCCTTTGTTGCCCACTTGGCCAATTTGCCACATTGACGGCTTCACACCTTCGCGTTGACCGACAGCCGGCGAAGGCAGAGGGGGGAGAGAGCGCAGAGCATGAAGCCTGAACTTGACAGCAAGGATAACGTTTTGGAAAAGCACCCAGAGCGGCAATTACAAACAAGTTTTTAATGCGCGTTAACTCATACGATATATACAAAGAGATATATGTGTATATATATATGTATATACTTCTATAAACTTTATAAAAATGCGTCTTTTTAAGCGGAGCACGCCCCACTGTAGTGCAGCAGTGCAGCATGCTGCAAGGCAGCTGTCGTATGGCAACAACGCAGATCAATAAGGAAAGGTAAACTTCATATACTCTTCGAATATGCGAAGTATGATTATAACACAAATATATTTCTCTTATCTAGGATAAATTGTATATATCTTATGTATATATGTATATACATGATTAAAATATCTTCATGCACATTCTTCAATTCAGATCTAAGTTATATGATACTCATACTCGTATAAAAGTTACTTTATTCATATAAGTTGGATAGGCTCAGACTTCGACTTACAGCCTAACTATGATGAGATGACTTGGTCTGCCAAGGCTTCTCAACTCCCTAAGGTATCTCTGTAAAGGGTATAGGTAAGGCCGCAGAGTTTAAGGCCAAGCGGGCAGTCTGCTAAATGCTGTTAAACTCCACCTGCAATGGGGCAATGTTATCATTCATAATTTTACACGCTTGTGATTTTATTGCCGTGAAATTGCCAATAATTACGAGCAAACGAGCCGCAGCGAACTGGGAGAAGGGCGAGATGAGGCAGAGAGAGCCAGGAATACATCGAGCTGACTCTACATAAGATTCTTCAGCTGCCTTAACCCGTTTTGCCCTTAAAAGTTTTCGGCTTAATCAACCCAGAAAGGGAGAGAGAGAACTGTCCTCATTATGCGACAGCTCTTTGTGGTATTTGGGTATTTGTTCTTAAGCCCCTCGAGGGGTTGAGGGGAGAAAGAGACAGGCAAACTTCAATTGCAACTTTAATTTGTCATTTTGCAAGTTTGTCTCCCACCATTTTTGATTCAGTTTTCCGTGTGCTTATGTGGCTATTCTCTTTTTTCTCTTTCTCTCTCTGATTTTGGCTTTGGCTTTGGCACAAATTGGCTTAAGCCCGCACAAAACGTTTTTCATCAACGTGGAAAAAGTTTTCCGGCACTGCTTTTCCGCGCTTTTGTCACAAGTTTTGCTTTTCGCATGGCTTTTATGTGTGTGTAAGTTAATAAATTTGTGTTTTTGTGGATGTCGTGGCTATGGCCAACGAATTATATTTTGATAATATTTGAGCTTGTATGTTTATTTAATAATAATATAATCAATGTCTGCGTGGCGACGACCGACGCGTTCGATGATCCAATTCGCTCTGCCCATCTTTCTTAAGCTCGCCTTTGATCCCAAGGCAAAAGCTCGACTCTTATTGTGAAAGCTTCAGGGCTTGCATTGGCCTCTCTTTGCTGCTGGTTGAATGTGTTAACTCCTCCCCTTCTAAGACGAAGGCTGTCCACAGACTTCTTGAGAAGGTTTATGTGTGGTGACGATAACATTGCCGGCTACCTCTTATAATGGCTAAAGCGGTGACCGCAGTCAGAGTGTTGCGTACGTAAAATTGAGCAGGAGATGGCATCAAGTTGCAAATAGATTTGTGTGGCAATCGTCAATCAGCAGGATCTGGCTTCTGCAATTGGTTATGGCCATCAAAAGTAACAGCGTGTCGACGCATTATTGATTTTTAGAAATTACAAACATTACAGACTAGTATAATTGGATATAATATAAATATATTAATGAACTATGCACAGCGCTAATTGGTTAAGTTTGTTGTTTTTTTTTCTTTTTCTTTTTGTTATTGAAAAATATTGGTAAAGGCTATTAATGACAATAGGTTTTTCCCAATTTCTGGATTCGAATTATTTTCTATCTTCTGGGGAAGTAGACTTGACAAAGATTTAATTAATTAAATGATTGCCAAATCCTTATTTATTTAAACAACAGATACCTAGCGTAGATTATCTTTATGGACTATCCTTCCATTTATAAGGACATTAGTTCCAATATCTGCATCAATCTTTTCCTCCTTGTACCGTGGGGTGATTTTATTTCCTAAGCGTTTATTTTGTTTTACCAAGACCGTTTGCCCTACCTGAAAAGTTCTGTCAGACCTTGATTCGTTCACCCTTTTTAACTGTATCTCCTGCGCTTTGTCAATTCTATTTGTTATTTCTTCTGCAAGTTCGGGAGGCATTGCATGAATAATGTCGATCGGTCTTTTGTTAGTGACTGAATGAACTGTTTTATTATATTCAATGGCTGCCTGGAGTATGAGGTTGACCGTATCATCTAAGCCTCTTTCTAGTTTTAAACATCGTGCTATCTCTACCAATGTGCTGTGAAACCTTTCCACCTGTCCATTGGAAGTACTATGGAGTGGCGGTGCATTCTCCACTGTTACACTGAATCGGTTTAATAAGAGTGACCTGATTGATTGAGAGTTCATAGATGGTTCGTTGTCACAATATATTGTTTTAACACATGGATAGAAATTCATTAGCTGCATTATTGCAGGTTCTATATCAGCTATTGTTCGAGAGTCTATCGGTTGCACTATCGCGAATTTGGAAAACTTGTCGATGCTGGTCAGGAAATACTTTCTGTCTGTGGAGAAAATATCTATATGTAATGTCTCGCCAATTAGTGAGGGAATAGGTGTTTTCCCAAGGACTTGTTTTCGAGGATGACGGTCGTATTTGGCTTTTCTACAGACTAAGCAGTTGCTTACAATACTGGCTACTAACTGTGACATTTTGGGAAAAAAATAGTTTTGTAAAATCTGTTTTACATTCTCCTGTGCTGCCCTATGTGCTCTGTTATGCTCGATGGTTACTATTTCCCTTTGTTCGTCTTTGTTATAAATGTCGTTGACAATTTTTTTAGTATGTCGGAATGTCGTTCCAGGAAACTCTTCCACAAGTTTGTTTTGTATAAATGCCAATACGGGCAGTTCGCAGTATATTGCATTCGTTACATCCTGTTTAACCACGTCACGGATTCTGCCAACCAAAGTTTCCCTGTTTGCGAATTGTATCAAATGTCTCGATTTATTCTTAAATATAACAAACGTACGAGTACAATCTGTTGTGCCTTCTTCTAAGACTATCTGATTTCCGAAACAATTGACTGGCTTGTCGACTGTTTCAATGGTATATGAAAGTGAAATTTCGCTATGAATTGTCGCTATATCTGACCGAGCGTCGCTTTCAACAGCATGAATGGCTTGTCTGGATAGTGCATCAGCAACGAAGTTTTCCTTCCCTGGCTTATAGAAAATGTTAGCGTTATGTTCATCTATAAATGCCTTCCACCTTTTAATTTTTGCGTTTGGGTTTTTGTCTGAAACGGCAAACATTAGCGGCTGGTGATCAGTATAAATGTTCAGATTTTGAACGCCATACAGATAGTTCCTTAAACTCTTTAAGGCCCATACAATAGCTAGGAGTTCGCGTTCGTTTGTTGCGAAACTAAGCTCTCTATCCTTTAAAGTCCTAGATATCATTGTAATAGGCTTGCCGCCTTGAGATAAAACCGCTCCGAGGCCCAGTGCCGAGGCGTCCGTTGTCAAGTCGAAGGGCTTTTTATAGTCTGGATAAAGCAGCATTACGTTTTCGGATGTAAGGACATTCTTAAGTTTTTCAAAGGCAGAACGTTGCTTAGTGTCGAGGGTAACTTGAATCTTTTTTAGAGCGACTGGCTGAAACTTTGCCATTTTCACCTTTTAGAATGTCACTCAATGGTCTGGCTATAGATGCAAAGTCCTTTATAAAACAGCGATAATAACTCGCTAGTCCCAAAAAGGATCTCACGTTGAACAAATTTGTGGGTTCTTCATAGTTTTTAATAGCCTCTACCTTATTAGGATTGGTTGCAATACCCCCGCTGGATACTATGAATCCTAAATATTCGACGCTTTCTTTAAAAATTGAGATTTTTCCCTAGACACTCTCATGTTAGCTTCGAACAATCTATCCAGTACCCACCGAATATGATCCACATGATCCTCTAGTCGTTCTGAAAAAATAATTACGTCATCCACGTAAACGTAGCATGATTTTCCTATTTCATCCCTAAGTATATCGTCTATGGCACGTTGGAATATACTTGGTGCATTTTTTAGGCCGAAGGGAAGTCTGCAAAACTCGTACTTGCCGTTTGCAATTGAAAAGGCTGTTTTCTCTCTATCCTTTTCGGCGAGTAGGATTTGATGGAATCCTGATTTAAGGTCTAACGTGCTGAAAAACCTGGCTTTCCCCAAATTTGACAGTATGGATGTTATATTTGGTATCGGATATTTGTCGTCCACGGTCTTTAAGTTAAGCTTTCGAAAATCTATAACCATTCTTTTATGTCTACACCCCTGATCATCTGTGCCTTTTTTTATCGACTACCCAAACCGGACTATTATATGGTGACCGTGAGGGTCGGATTATGCCGTCTTTTAACAATGCTTTCGTCTCCTTATTCACAAAATCTGCCACACCCATGGGGTAAGGGTAAAGTCTCGTGTATATTGGTTGATCATCTTGGGTACGAATGGTGGCAACAATATTTGTATTGTAAGGCAGTGCTTTTTCCGGCTCTGCGAAGACACCCACTCTGTCTGCCAGCATAGTGTAAAATTTATCAGCAATTGGCTTAGGTACGATGATGTCCTTAATATCGGAGAAATTAACGCTGTTACACCTTACGAATTGAATTGGTTCAAATGTGTTACCAGTTTTTAATGTTTTATTTTTTTAGGTCCAATATTGCATTTGTCTGTGTCAGTGTGTCAAGACCTATTATGGCGTCGAAGCTTGAGAGGTCTGGAAGAATGAAAAATGGAACGTCTTTATCGAATATCTTAACTAGGCATTTAAGTTTTATTGTGTTGTAACCGTGAAGCGATTTTACTTTAAATTCTTTTTGTACCGGCATTATATATTTTAGTTCTGCAAGAGGCTGTATGTAGTTTTTCGACGACCCGGTGTCAATCAAGAGTTTTATTGTTCTCCCTGCAATTTTCCTTTCAATGAATGGTAGCAGGGACTTTAGTCTAAAAAATTAACACTATCATGACATGCAAGTTCGTCCTCACATTCCTCCACAGCCACTTCTGATTCCTGTTCGTAATTTTCTGTATCAGCTAAATCTTCTTCGTAAGCTAGATGGTTAATTCTTTGTTGCTTTGGTGCTGTTAGCCTGCCAGTTCCACTATAGGGTCTTTTGTTGCGTCATAGCTAGCTTGCCCCTGCCCTTGCCGTGTGTTTTGTTGCTGAGCCGGCCAAGTGTTTTGATGTAAGGGTACGCTTTCTTGATGCAAGGAAGGTGACTGCCTGGGTTGGTATTGACCCGTTCTAATAGTTCTCATTGATACGTCAGTGTCCATTAACTGATCATGCGCTAAGTGTCGTGTCTGACTTGCCTGATTGCCAGAATTCGACACTGGCTGCCGTTTACTAAAATGAGGGTTTTTGCCCTGTTGATGAACGTTCGTATGCCAATCCCTATCAGTTTGATTTTTCTGAGCCTTCTGGCCTTCTCCTAAGCTTCTAGAATAGTTCAGTGCGAATTGGTAGCGTTCGTGGTTTGATTCGACTTCCTGTGCTAGAGCCAGAGCTGTTGGTAAGTCTTTAGGTCCTTTGGCAAATAGAATATCGCTCAAAGACTTTTTTGTTCCCGTTATGAATACACGTAACGCGTCTGACCTGTATTTTTTCGTTAAGTGACATCGCTAAAGTGGTATCGCATGTCATTATTGTCTTGTTTGTAAGGAGAGTAAGTTTTTTCAACTTCGTCGTAAAACTCAGTCATTGTCATGTCGCCCTGTCTTAACGTCGATAACTCCTGCTCTATTAAATATACTGGCCTTTTGTCGGCGTATGTAAAATCGAGACGATTTATCATTGCCTTGAAATTCAGCGGAGTGTTAAACGACGCCAGCACAGTGTTTGCCGAGTTTTTTATTTTGTTTCGCATTATGCCAAGTGCTTGATAGTATGTTGAACTGCCCTCGTAATTCTCGAAAACTTTAAAAGCGACATGGGCCGCTTTTCTCCACGACACATAGGTTTCACTTTTTCCGTCAAAATCTGGCAAAGACTTTACTATGTCTAATGGTTCAGTACATCTCACACCTGGTATAATTTCAGCATCTTTATAAGTTTCCACTTCTGGAGTGTTCACTGTAATTTTTTCTATACGCGCACTTATTTCTTGCATCTGTTTATCAAATATTTCTTTTTGACTAGCAATCGCACCAGCAACGGCACTCTCCACTATTGCTTTCAACTGATCTGCCGATAAGTTCATTTCGCAAGCTTTATTCTTCTTTGACCACCAATTTTTCTTCTCTCCCACTTCCCACACTTTGGTTTTGTAAATGCTCTCGCCAGCTATTCAAACTTGACTCTAAGTCGCCTAAAACTTCGTCACTTGCATGCATCTATTTGTCATTAATAACCTTCAATAACCTTCGTTAATGTAAAGGTCGTTATGAAAGTTAGAGATTTTATTAAGTAACCAATATGCGTTGTACTTACAGAAGTTAAGTTAATCCTTTTTTTTCTTAATTAATATTATTTAGTGTATTGATGTTGATTGTTGATGTTGAAAGAAAATCCGCAGTTGAAGTCGGTTGAACGGAGTTTTGTTGTCTCAGGAAATGTAGGTGCGTAAATAGTATGTTGGGCGCCAGTTAATAAATTTGTGTTTTTGTGGATGTCGTGGCTATGGCCAACGAATTATATTTTGATAATATTTGAGCTTGTATGTTTATTTAATAATAATATAATCAATGTCTGCGTGGCGACGACCGACGCGTTCGATGATCCAATTCGCTCTGCCCATCTTTCTTAAGCTCGCCTTTGATCCCAAGGCAAAAGCTCGACTCTTATTGTGAAAGCTTCAGGGCTTGCATTGGCCTCTCTTTGCTGCTGGTTGAATGTGTTAACTTGTACCATATCTCTCATGTCTCTCTCTCTCTCTCTCTCTTTCCTTCTCCATCTGCGTGCGTAATTGCATTGCATGTTGCGCTGCATTAAACATTCCATAATTTTATTTGGCTGCCTTTGTCATTGGCTTACGTTTGTTATTTGGCAGTTTTCCACAAAAGTTTTTCATCATCGTTGGCGTGTTTTCGTAAGCTGATCAAAAAACGGAATATATATATACACTGCGCGTCACCAGGTTAGCGCCCCCTTTTCACTCACCGCTAATGCTCAATAAAATCTAAACCATCAGAGCTCCAGCTTTAAAATTTTTTTTATACTATTCTACATTCATTCCTCTTCAAAATAAAACAACAATGGCTACTGCAACAATAAGAAATATTTTTTTTAATAAATGTTTTTGAGAAAAGGTATAAAAAAATTTAACAAAAATTTGGTCATCAGATTAGCGCCCCCTGCGATAAATTCAATTTAATTAAGTTTAGGAGCAAAAATTGTAGTATATAACACCTGTATATTAAATTTTTAACATTTTTAAGTAGTATTAGTAGTGCGTAGTCCCGCCTTTATTTGAAATTACTTCAAAAATTCGATTGGAAATTGACTCATAAAGTTTTTCAATGTAATTTAACGATATGGTTGACCAAGCTTGTTTAATACCTTCGATTAAGTCTTTCTTTGAACTATATTGCTTTCCGGACTCATACACTTTCCTGGCCAACCATCCCCAGACGTTTTCAATGATGTTAAGGTCGGGTGAGTATGGTGGCCACTCCATGAGATCCACTTTTTTGGTCCTGAATCCATGACTTCACGGATCGGGCGGTGTGAATTGGAGCATTATCGTGCTGGAAAGTCCACTGCAGGTTATGAAAAATGTTTTGGAAATGCGGGAAAGCCGTTTTTAACACCTTGTTGTAGTCCTGAGCGTTCATGCGCGATGTCAAAAATTGAAGCTCGCAAGTGCCGTAGTATGATATTGCTCCCCACACCATAACCCCTCCCACCCGGCTGTGCAACCGGTCCAAGTGATGTTCTTCTTTCCGTAGGTCATGGAAATAATAATTATAGCCATCAGGTCCTTCTAAATTAAACTTTTTTTCATCTGAAAAAACAACATGCCGCCATTGGGTAGACCACGTCATGTGCGATCGGGCAAAATTTAAGCGCATTTCTTTTCTCAGCATATTGAGTGGTGGTTTTTTTTTTTAATTTCTGTCTCTTTAAATGATTAGCTTTCTTAATTACTCTTTGGACCGTTGATAAGCTCGCCTTCACACCGGTTTTTTCCCTTATCTTGGTGGTCGATTTGTGAGAATTCGAAGCTTCGCGAAGTATTGCTCTTCTATCTGCTGGTGAAATCACTTGATTATTGCCGCCTTTGTAATTTTTCCATAGCTTTTCTTATTTTTAAGAAAATTGGCAATTGTTTTTCTGTGTCTTCCCGTCTTTTCAGCAATTTTATGGTAGGATAGTCCAGATTCAAAGTATGCCTCAATCTTTGATTTTTCACCCAATGACAAAACTGTTCCTTTACCCATACTGTATGTTAATTTAAAGATATTGAATACTTTAAGCTTCACAAAAAATTTGGTTACTGTACTTGCCAAAATAAGCGAGATAACTAAAACTGCATTTGCCGGCGCTAATCTGATGACGCAAAATAAGTGGACTCATTCTTTGCGAAACTAAAGCAGAATAGAAAATAAAACATAACGGTTCTTCTCTCGCGCTTTATTTCATTATGAGAGAGATCTCATATAATGACAACTAAATCAAAACAAAAACTAAGAAGTTACGTGCAATAGGCAAAGAGAAACCAGTAAGAAAAGCAACAGTCGCGCAACACGCGACAGTGGGATACCCTTCGACCTAGTATGTTCCCGTGTAGTTTAATTTCTTAAATTCATACACATATGCATATGCACATGCTTTGAAATTAATCCCGACAGATGGCGCTCGTGCTACGCGCTCGCCCGCCTCCCTTGTTAGCTGACGCACTTGGTTTTATGCTCATACTTTCTTAAATAACTTTTGTGTTTATTGTCCGATCGGACTAAAATTTGGAGACTACGTAGATATTTCATTAAGCTTAGTATATGTTAAGTCAGAAAGTTCTATCTTTTAAACAGCGCTTACAAATTGAGTTCAAAAATTAAATTATGATTTGTGGGGGCGGTGGGCGTGGCACCTAACATTTGAAATAAACTTGATCTGCTTGATCCACACAGGAGTCTTCCTGCCAAATTTGGTAACTCTAGCTTTTATAATAGCTGAGATCTGTGCGTTCATACAGACGGACAGACGGACAGACGGACAGACGGACAGACAGACAGACATGGCTCAATCGACTCGGCTAGTGATCCTGAGCAAGAATATATATACTTTGTGGGGTCTGCCACGCCTCCTTCTGCCTGTTACATACATTTGCATTTTGCACAAAGTTAGTATACCCTTTTTGACCATTTTCAATGGTCGAAGGGTATAAAAAGCAAAAAGAAAATGAGTGTAAAGGGGGGCGCTAACCTGGTGACGCGCAGTGTATATATATAAAGTTTGTATGATTCTTGTAATGCAAAAAATGTAGCCAAGGGATCTGATTTATTTTCAGCATTATTTTAAATGAACAAGTTTGGATTTCTAACGCAATGGAAATAAAAGAAACGTTGCGAATGCCATTTTATTTATTAACAATGGTAAATCCCCATTAAAAATTTAATTTAACAAAAGTCTCTCTTCTGTCGAGTGTGATTCACTGGAATGTTCCCGTACAATCAAAATAGAAAATCACACTTAAAATCCTTAATTTTCATTTACCGAGGCGTGGTCAATTTTTAATCAATTTCTGTACCTAATTATACCCTTCGACCATTGAAAATGGTCAAAAAGGGTATACTAACTTTGTGCAAAATGAAAATGTATGTAACAGGCAGAAGGAGGCGTGGCAGACCCCACAAAGTATATATATTCTTGCTCAGGATCACTAGCCGAGTCGATTGAGCCATGTCTGTCTGTCTGTCCGTCTGTCCGTCTGTCCGTCTGTCCGTCTGTCCGTCTGTATGAACGCACAGATCTCAGCTATTATAAAAGCTAAAGTTACCAAATTTGGCAGGAAGACTCCTGTGTGGATCAAGCAGATCAAGTTTATTTCAAATGTTAGGTGCCACGCCCACCGCCCCCACAAATCATAATTTAATTTTTGAACTCAATTTGTAAGCGCTGTTTAAAAGATAGAACTTTCTGACTTAACATATACTAAGCTTAATGAAATATCTACGTAGTCTCCAAATTTTAGTCCGATCGGACAATAAACACAAAAGTTATTTAAGAAAGTATGAGCATAAAACCAAGTGCGTCAGCTAACAAGGGAGGCGGGCGAGCGCGTAGCACGAGCGCCATCTGTCGGGATTAATTTCAAAGCATGTGCATATGCATATGTGTATGAATTTAAGAAATTAAACTACACGGGAACATACTAGGTCGAAGGGTATCCCACTGTCGCGTGTTGCGCGACTGTTGCTTTTCTTACTGGTTTTTGACCTCATTTTTTAGGGAAAAAAGTTGGTATACAGTTACCTTAATCTTGTTTTTTGGTAGTTAATAAATAAATAAATGTCTGATAATAAAGCAGAAAAAAGTTTGATGTGAGCAAAAAAGTGAACACGTAATTAAAGCTCGGGAAACTATTATTCGATTACCATTTTCAATAGTTATAATTTTAATAGAGTTTCAAAAACTAATTGAAATGATAAACCAATTACTTTATGCAACTTTTCAAGCTATACATGTATTTAAGATTAAACCTTAATGTGCTTAAAATGTTTTTCGATTTCCCAGAAATGTTTTTCGAAACTCTTCTCAGCTAGCCTAAGATCAACTGCAATCCCTGTTGGCCACTTTCTTCTGACCGCCACTTCAGTTACAAGTTACGAGTACAACGTGGGAAACCGAAGAACACTCGACAGTTGCAATCTCAACGGGATTGTTCTGGCTGTCAAAATATTGAATGAACTAACTGAAGAACTAAACAGAGAGAGAGCAAGAGAGGCCGAACTTCGATGTCTGTGCTGGCGGCACATGAGAGAAATTCGCAAACTCATTGCGCAAAGAGTAAAATGAAAGAAGAGATGAAAGCAAGCCGAATATAGAAATAGAACATCACAAGATGGCGGCAGCTTCCCACCTTTATTAACTAATTTGCTAAGGTTGAACAGCGATCGGACAATGAGGCAGTGTTAATGTCTTCTAATTGCTACAAGCGGCAGCCACACACAGCGACCGCCGGCAAGGTGAGTCAAGAGAGAAGGCGGTGGCGACTTTCATATGTCACCTTAATACGATTTCCAACTTCGAGAACAATTAAAACCCAAATAATAGAGAATGTCAACGTCATCGTTGAGGCTTTGCATGTGGCGCTGTCGAGCTACCGAGCTCGGGTATTCTCCCCGCTGGACAATGGGAGCGGCATCATCTTGGGAAAAATGTCGCACACGTCGTCGTCGCATTGTCTGGGCGAGGCGAGGCAAGGTTGTCATTGTCAATGTCACCTGAGCAGTGCCCTTTCTCCCTCTTTCTCTCCCATTTTGCACTAGCATTGCCCTTTTCTTTGCCATTACTCCCTCACGCTCAGTTCTCTCTCTCTCTTTCTGTCTCTGTCTCGCTCTTCTGCAACATGCCACAAGATGGTTGCGTGAGAGCGCTGCCTTTTGATCCTTGGGCTGGGCCTCTTTTTATACCCTTCGACCATTGAAAATGGTCAAAAAGGGTATACTAACTTTGTGCAAAAATGAAAATGTATGTAACAGGCAGAAGGAGGCGTCGGAGACCCCATAAAGTATATATATTCTTGCTCAGGATCACAAGCCGAGTCGATTGAGCCATGTCTGTCTGTCTGTCCGTCTGTCCGTCTGTCCGTCTGTCCGTCTGTCCGTCTGTCCGTCTGTATGAACGCACAGATCTCAGCTATTATAAAAGCTAGAGTTACCAAATTTGGCAGGAAGACTCCTGTGTGGATCAAGCAGATCAAGTTTATTTCAAATGTTAGGTGCCACGCCCACCGCCCCCACAAATCAATAATTTAATTTTTGAACTCAATTTTTAAGCGCTGTTTAAAAGATAGAACTTTCTGACTTAACATATACTAAGCTTAATGAAATATCTACGTAGTCTCCGAATTTCAGTCCGATCGGACAATAAACACAAAAGTTATTTAAGAAAGTATGAGCATAAAACCAATTGCGTCAGCTAACAAGGGAGGCGGGCGAGCGCGTAGCACGAGCGCCATCTGTCGGGATTAATTTCAAAGCATGTGCATATGCATATGTGTATGAATTTAAGAAATTAAACTACACGGGAACATACTAGGTCGAAGGGTATCCCACTGTCGCGTGTTGCGCGACTGTTGCTTTTCTTACTGGTTTTTTTACTGCTGCTCTGCTGCTGCTGCTTGTTGTGTTTTGCCGCTCGATTTGCTTCCATTTGAAACTCATTTGGCTGCACTTGCGCATCCCTAAAGTGTTTTGCCAGCAACAATTTAGTCCCGACTCAGGTGGGTCTCTTGCTCAGGGCACACATTGTTCGCATATGTGCGATTGTTTGCGCTCAATTGCCGAAAATTGTTGCAAGCGCCCTGATTGCGAGTGTCTACAGATGTGTGTGCGAGTGTGTGTGTGTGGTCCTTGGCTGGGAATCAGTGCAGCTCAAAAAACATTGCATTTCGGCATCGACTTTGCATACACTTAAAATGCTGTGTGCCTGCTACTGGGCAGCTGCTTCGTCGAGCTGCAGATGCACTGTGGAACGAAGAGCAATGAAATTGTAGGAAACAATGAATATTTATTTATATTATGAAACATAATTTAATATGCTATACATGATATATAAGTATAGTTAATAAAAACAAATAATACAAAATATAAATAATATTATGAATTAATCAAAAAACACTTTACTAACTTTGCGCAAATATATGTAACAGGCACATTGAGAGATCCCATAAAGTATATATATTCTTGCTCAGGATCACTCGCTGAGTTGATTAAGCCATGTTTTGTCTGTCTGTTTGTCTGTGTGAGCACAACGATATAAATCTTTAAAAAAGTTAGAGACACCAAATGAGCCATGAGGGAAAGTCCAAGCAGATCATATTTCAAATGTTGGTTGGCGTGGCAACCCGAGTTTGGTATATATTTATTTACATATTTATATTAATATTTTTTATCATTTACTTGTATTCCAAATTAACTGAATAGTTAGCCTTTAAACTTGTCACTTCTTCGCTCATTTGGTCCACTGTGCCAGCGCTCTTCTCTCGCACTTGGCACCCACTGAAGCTGGGCCTGAACTATTTTTGCATGATTGACTGTTTGACATAATGAAACGCATGGAGCAGCAAGCAGAGGCGAGCAGCCAAGCAGCCAAGCAGCAGACGAGGCTAGGGTTGGACCCGGAATGGTGGAGAGGGGGAGTGGCAGACGTAACCCAACAACCGATAGGCACACAGAGCTGCAGGGTAACAAGATTTGGGGTTCCGGCCCACGCAGCATTGCATTTGTCGTTGTCGCTGTTGTTGTTGCCACTGTTGATGTTACTGTTGCTGTTGTTGTTGTAGATGCTGCTATTGTTGTAGCTACTAATCAAGTGCAATGTTGCTAGCATGGTTTCTGCTCTAGGGTGCTGCTGTGCCTTCCTGTCATTGTGGCAGGTTCAGTATTGTGGTTTTCCCCGTCTGCTTTTCTTTTATCAACGTTGGCCCAGTCGCCGTCTCCATGATTGCCTCAGTTGTTGTTGCTGCCGTTCTTCTAATCAGTCAGTGCACAGTGCCGGGCAGAAAGTTGGTCAGTAGTCGGTTTTCCAAAACTGATGATGAAGGAGGCAGATGCGGAACGAGGATGAGGATGGAGCGTCAGGCTAATGAAAATGAAAATCTGTGTCAATGTGCATTGTTTGCATATTGAGCTGCATCGAGTTAGAGTTTCAGCTGCAGTTGGAGCTTAAATTGGAGTTCGAGTTGCCGTCGTAGTCGGAACTCTTCACGTGCATCGCATTTCCGAGTCATTGTCAACAGATTTTGAATTTTCTTTTGGGTATCGCACGCAAATTAACTGCGACGCACGCTCCACACTGCTCTGCGTTGGGTGGGCTGTTCCTGTTGTTGTTGTTGTTGTTGTTGCTCGTAATTGCAGTTCAGGTGTAGGCAGATCTTAAGTTCACTTCAAAGCAGTCTGACAAATTTTTAAATACCCTGTACTTGGATAACTGTCGCTTGCGTGAGAACCTCATAAGTTATATGAAATTATCTGGTTAACCTGATAAATCAGTAACTATATTATAACACTGACATATTATTAAAATAAATACACACATATTTATATAAAAATATGTATATTTTCTGCATATACAAATAATAAGAATATTCTTACGTAAAACATACTCTAATATAATGCTCATCTTCTTCTTATAGTAAATAGAACATCAAACTTTTAGTTTTCAATACAAATCCAATGTTCTGACAAGTATTGACAGACAACTTTACATATATAGTAAGTATTTGTTATCTTCATTTCTAGGATAGCTCTCGGCTGATCATTCAAACATTTTCTCTTGATTATTTTGGCGCTGTGTCACTTGTAAAACTTCAAACGCGCCTCGCTGCATATGATGTGTGTGTGTGGGCTCAAAAGCCAGTTCCAGTTAGTCAGTATTCCCGAGAGACAGAGAGAGAGAGTGACAGGGATAGGGAGTGGGAGACAGATGAGCCGGAGAAGGTGCGAAAGAGACAGAACGGCGAACTACGAGTATTAAAACAAACGCCCACCGTTTGTCAGCTCTTCAGTCGGCACGGATGACATGCATTCGGTTTTGGGCTGACACTGAAGTGATGAAAGTGTTTCACAATCAACGAAGACATCGTCGTCGGCAGCATCACAAGCTAAAAGACACAAGAGACTGCAAAAGATCCACTGAAAAGAGACAGAAGAGAGAGAGAGAGAGAGAGAGACACCCACACACAACAGGACGCCGGCATGTCTGAGGGCAAAGGGAGCGACCTCGACCTCGTTCCCGACCCTCTGCCTCTCCCTCTCCCAGTGCCGCTCTCACAGGGCGTTACTAATTTGTGTCACATTTTTTTGTGCTCGCCTCGAATTTGCTACACTTGTTACACGGTTCACACGCCGTACGCACCCGAATCCCCTCTGTACACCATCTTTCATCTTCCGGCTTCTGCTGTGTCTCCGCGGGCATTGTTTGACTTCTTCAGTGTCGGCAGCGTCCGACTCTCGGTCTTTCTTTCTTTTTTGGCAATCATTTTTGCGGTAGGTCGACATCATCGATCGAGTGGCGAGGGCGACGACGACGGCGACTCATTCATCAGCCCCGACTGGCATTACTAATTGTCGATTCGTTACAAAAATGTGCGACTTCTTGCAGCCACAGGCGGCCTTCACATTGCTCACTGTGTGGGCAGCATAGACCACATATTAGACATATAGAGACAGGACTAATGCCAGCACAAAGATGTGCCGCTCCAGCGCTCAGTGTGCTCCTTGCACATGCAAAAACTGCAACTTGAACACGGTGTGTGGGATGCAGACAAGGAGACCTCCCAGAGAACTTGGAACAGCAAAGTTAGTTGAGTATATGAAAGGTTTTTATTTATTTTAATTCTACTATATAAATAAAATAAATGCATATTTCACATTAAAGAAAGCTTTGCTTATAAAACGTATATCATGTTTTTTATAAATACCTATTTGTTATACAAATCTGATACAAATATTTTCGCAAACAACAACAATTTCAAGCTCTATAATAATGTAATTACCTTAAATTAATTACATCTCATCAATAAGACCACTTGAATAGAATATCAGTTAGTTGCATTGGTAAACTAAATGAAATTTAATGGAATAACATTGACATATCAATAAATGAAATGTATATTCAATATAACAATCTATGCCTTTGGTTTGGAAGTCCGATAGCTTTACCAGTAAGTTAAACTTCCTTTAAATTGTTCGCTCAGTTTGCAACATTTGCTGTAATTCACATTTAATAAACATTAATTAAATCACGTCCGATTAGCCCGCTTGACCTGGCAGTTAAGCAAGCTGGTATTGCTAGTTGGCTGCCGACTTGAGCGGCAGACAGTTGCTACCACTCACCCCTCCAGCCCTCCACCTCCTGCTTAACCCAGCAGCAGCACTTGAATGTTAATCACAGAGAAATTGCAGGCAATGCATTCAGTTCGCGTTGCACCCACTGCAGAGGGGTGAGGTAGGGAGAGGGCAGGAAGAGAAGAGAAGAGGAGAGAGAGAGAGGCAGGCGCATTGTGGCGTAATTTAATGTGCGTCTTAGAACGCTTTTGGCCATGATTTGGCGTACGCCATTTAATCTCAGATATCAGCAACACCTGCCGCAGTTGCACAGACTCGGCTGCAACTGCAACTGGGAGTGTGAACGGAGTCCGAGTGCGAGTGCCGCTTGACTGGCTCCTGCAGCGGCAATAAATAGATAAAGAGAAGCAGAAGTCGATGCCGTGCAGCACTTCCTGTTCGCTGTTGGCCATCGGCTTATTGGCCTTGCGTTGCATGCCACGTAACTTAAATCAAAAATCGAAGCTGCTGCTGCGTGCTGCTGCTGCAGTTGCCACTGCCACGTTGCAATGTTGCAGCACTCGCTGTTGGCGTAAAAATTAATTAAGTTGACTTCTGGCATTGGCAATGGTCAAGACAACTTCGAGACCTTCCCCCTTCCGTCATGCCCGGCCAGCGGAAGTCGTATGTTTTGTTATATTTGGTTTTCCGGGCTGCGGCAGCGCTGCCTTCTTGCCCCGCTGCCCCGACCATGCTTGCACCAAGTGTGGAAAAAATGAAAAATGAGCCAAGAACGACAACTAACGAGCTGACTACCTCTCTCTTCTTTGCTGGCTGCCTGCCCCACTTGGCGCCAGTTTGCAGCAGCTTTGAAGCTGCTCCATCAGACGCACATGTTGCAAATATGTTGCCATTGCCCTAGCCTCCTTTTCCACCTAATTGATGAACAGTTCTTGACTTTTCCGCTCGCATTGCGTAGGCGCTGAAATATTTTTCACAAAATTGATGAATTGAACATATTGAAAGTCATCTTGAATGATAAATTAACGAGGCTTCAACTATTTGTAACTGGCGTGTGGCCAGAGATCTTATCACTGATACTGCCTGCCACCCCCTTCCACTAATCACTCACACACACACACACACATACAGAAGAACACACACCTAAAATGCAATCACAGCTTACAGTTGGTGCTGGAATGCAGCCCAATAATGCTTAAATGTCAACTGTCCCGCGGATCAAATGACAAAACTGTCCGCTAAACTGTCACCGACAATTGGGCACGATATGACTGACGCTTGTAATTGATTTCGAAAACGCTTAGCTATAGATTACAACACATTAACAGCCCATAGACCACATACAGTACAGTCTAGAGGGGTTCCTATCCAGGGGCTTGGCTTGGTGTCGCCTTCAGCTGCGGCTCAGGCTCAACTCCCAAGACAGTTGGGCTTGACAATTGTTCACTGGAAAAAATATGACTTAAAGTACTTTGTTTTTGTAGGTCATGACTAGCTAGATATGATCGTAAGTTATAGAAATACTGTAAAATAAACCAGTTACTGGAACTGTAATTGACATGGAGAACTACAGAATTATTAAACAGCAACAAAAGTTAGTGCAAGATAATAAATATATAGATATCTTTAGATATATATCGATAATATCGAACAGTGACAATCAAATTATAATATTGTTATCTGTCAGTATTCACAGCTCTCTTTCATGTTATTTCTTTCTCTGCGTCCCTGTATAAAGACCCATCAACTACCGCCCCACTCAACATGATATCGTAAATCAAATCCGAAGGCTTCCCCAAAGTGCTTTCGCTTGTTGCCTAATCTTATCTGGCCTAGGATTGTAGTTTGATGGCCTCGAGAGCAACCCGCGAATGGTTCAACTATTCAATTCATTCAGGAAAGTAAAACTTGGTAATAAAAATTAAAATCAAATTCGATTTTTATGACGGACGCAACGCGATGAGGCCACAACAATTGCAGCTGCGGAGAAAGAGACTGAAGGCGAAAGAAAGATAGAGCGGGAGAGAGATGGAGACCACAAACAGAGATCTAGCGACGAGCTTGTGGGGCATTTGAAGGAACGTAAAATGACTGTTAAGGCCATCATTAACATTATCGGTTGAACGTAATATGGGCAGGGCCATAGATAAGACCAAACGAGAGCAGAACTGGGAGGTCAACAACAATAACAACAACAACAACAACAACATACAACAACAAAAACACTTTTCAACTTTCCTTTGACGCCCCAGAGAGTGTCGGAGATTTCGTTTTATGGACTCGAATTAAACGCGATTTGTGTTGTTCGACAATCGTTGTTGCTGTTGCTGTTTCTGGTGGTACTGCTGTTGTTGTTTGCTGGTTTAATTAAAAGTAAAATCAGGTTAAGTATTGAGCAAAAGCGCAGCATGAGCCGCGCTGCTCTGTCTTTGTTTGTCGTGCTTTGGGCCTGGCCAAAATCTGGACACCAAAGTGCCATTAAAATCGCGTAAATCTCGGGCCTACATACAGGGCCGGCCATCAAATAAAAGTTCATTAGTTGCGCATAAAAAAGTGAAAAGGAAAATCATAAAAACACACACAAAAATAAACAAACACCAAGTCGGCGAATCTCTATGAAAGTGTTAGCTAATTTCTAGCTAGAAAACTAATCTATACAAAATATAATTCAAAACTCTTGTAGATTTGCTCGCCATCAATTTAAACCAAGCAGCACAAATTGGCCTAGCCGAAACGAGAATTTGGCAATTGCCTTTGCAGCTGCCAATGGCACACAAATTATGCTCGCTGCCAGAGCAACCAGTTGGCCAACTGCACTGCAACACCTCGTCTCCGTCTCCGTCTCCGTTTCGGTTTCGGCCAAATCCAATTCGAAATGCGTGTCACCTACGGCTGGAACGAAACGGCAGCAGGACAAATGCTGAGCGTGAAAATCCTTTGGGGCACACTCACACACACACACACATAGACAGAGAGCGTGTTGGAAAATTTCAAGTGTGAAAATCGCTTATGTTTCGGCATTCGCATCTGCAAAATGTGTGCGAAGGGGAAACCCGCCAAGACAATAACACGAAATTCCTATACAAAATTTGTGGCTGTTTCCTAATGGGATTAAGGCCGAGGAAAAGGTGCAACAGATCTACATGTATAAAGTATATACAGTATTTCATTATTGTTAATTTTACTTCATTCATATTTTGGAATCCACACCGCAATAGAAATTGATATAAAATATAGTTTATAAAGGTGGTTTCTCTAGGCTTTGTTCACGTTCTTATCAAATCACACATATTAATGTGTGATTCCTCAACTGTTTATTAGTTATACAAGTGTTCTTTCTATACAGTATAGTACAACATTGTGTTTGTCTGAGAATAAAACATATGTTAGGTATAGAATTTCATACCTCTTTCAAGTATTGAATACCCCGTTAATGTTCAATAATTGTACACATTCCTGAGAAACCTTCAGATTAATTTAATAATAATATAAATAACCTTTTAGTTGGCCACTCGGTAAATGGGTCAGAGTCGGGGCTCATTTCATTATAAAAGCAAATTATTGCTGTGCCACAGATCCGGACCACACCTTTGGCACGTTTGCGGCACAATTGAAATGGCTAAAACGAAAAAAAAAGCCAGAGAGCAGCGCTAAATAATGCAAAATTTGAAACTGACGCAAACTGAACCGACAAAAAAGTGATTTAACAAAGCGTTGAAAATGTATTAAACTATTCATAGCTCACACAGAGCAAATGTTAATGAATACTCCCCGTCGTGTTAATGAGTCAAAGCGCTGAAATTATTTGCATTCACTTTTTAGCACTCACTGTGAATGAATTTATTGTCGTGGCATGCGTGAGTCCAAACAGAAATCTGCACAGAAGTCTAAATAAAAACAATTTATTAATATTCATATTGCAACTGCAACTGAAATACCACATAAAAGTTGTGCAATTTGCCAAGAGCCGAACTGTATATACACTTATGGGTCGACAAGATAGTTATAACATATGTTCATACACTGAGAGATTCAGTTTCAATCCAACAAGTTTCTTCTTGATAAGCCTCTATATATTATAAAACTGCAGTGAAATTATCTTGTATATCAGGTACTTATAGATATATCCCTTTTCATTATATATTTTACTTAGGTATATTACAGTTTACTTTAATTTAACATAGGTCAACATACCTAACGATCATTTGTAGTAGCATGTGATATGCTAGGAATGCCTTGCAAAATACTGTATACTCTATAAAAGTGCATAGAAGCCTCTCGAATGCTCTGAAAAAACGAAATGCACTTACAATTAAGCTAAAATTAATTGACGCCACATCGAAGAGGAAGAAAAAGGCAAAATCAAAACTAAACTGGTTTTTATTTTACTTTGTCGACGGCTAATTGAAAATTGAAAATATATTTCACGCGCCACGCATGCCACACCGTTTGGGGCCTTTATGCAGATTTCTAGTGTGGTTCGTGTAACTGCTGGTGTTGCTGTTGCAAGTGCCTGTATGAGTGTGTGTGTGTGTGTGGAAAGTGGTTCAGTGTGGCAATTGACCAAGTGGAAAACTGGTTAACGTTGCAATTTATTTTGTTTTTAATAAAAATGTTGAAAAACTTCGCCTATGCATATAGGTTGCTTTTTTACGATTATTATACGGATGGCAAAGTTAATTAAAAGTCACAGGCAACTTTATTAAAATCCTTTTTTATCGCACTTTGATTTTTTTCTGATAAAATAGCTAAGTAATTGAACGCTGCGATTTGATTTATTCGATAGTTATGATTTTCACAATTTCCCGTAATTAAATTAGTTATGATATGATTCACGTTTCATTTTAGCGAGAGTTATGCGATCAATTGCAAACATAACGAGCTGTTTGATTTTGTTATTAGGTTTTAATTGTGAGATATGTTCTAGAGCAATTCCATATGAAAATAAAGTGAGTTTTTTGTGTGAAAAAACAGTCATCTTTTTTGCAATTACTGAGAGATATGTCTAGAATTTTATGAACTTGCAAATAGGATGAAAATGTGAAATTTGCATTTAATTAATAAAATTACTTTTTTATTCCTCTGTTGACACTGTGCAAACATGTATTGGAAACTATATATAATATCATAATTGTATTTCCTTTGCTTATGCGCAATTCCATTAAAATGATTTGCAGTTTCTGATTGTAGTCGGGCATTTCTGTGCATGCTATGGGGCAATCTGGCCAGATGCAAGGCATTAACTCCATTTGCCTGGCATAATTTCCTGTTGGGCAAAACACGCTAAATTTACGAGCACAAAGAAATCGCAGCAAGAAACATGATCAATTATAGTGCGAAATGCGAGAAAAATTGCGGCCCAAAACAAATATGGTTCGGTAAGCCGGAAGAGGGAACAGGGGCGGTCACGGTGGGGAGGTGAGTTGGGATGCATGCAGAGCATTTGTTTATGCGGATTGCGGGCGCGGCTCATGTGAGTAATTCATTTATGCCATTGGCGTTGTAATTGTTGTTGTTATTGCTATTGTTGCTGTAGTTTCTGTAGTTTCTGCTGCTGTAGTTGCTGTGTTGCTGCTGCAATTGAAGTTGTTGCTGCCGGTTGATTAATCGCGGCTAGTTACGAGCGGCAATTGCAAAATTAGCCAATAGATAGCAGACAGAAACCCGTATCGAAAACGCGGCCAGAGACCGCCCGACGGTTTTCAACACCTACATACGTGAGTGAGGCAACAGGCCAACACGGTTCAGTCCAAATCCGAATCAGAATCGGACGAACTTCGACAATCCTCGATGTGAAACAATTATGCAAATGCGCTGTGTGAGAAACAATACAGAGAAATCATTGCGAGACACAAATTAATTACCAACTAACTGCCGCATGTGCATGCTCTCATGCATGTGTGTGCGTGTATGTGTGAGAGTTGCAAGGTTGCTAAACTTATGTATGTGGGCGGGGCACACACACAGGTGGGCGGACAGCAGCTTGTGTTCATTCTGTCACGCTAATGAGACAATTGCAATTGTTGCCGCAAAACTTTCCTCGACTCGCTACGTGCAATGTGAGTGTGTGTGTGTGTGAGTGTGTTTGAGTGTGTTTGCCTTGTGACTACATTGTTTGATTGTCATTAAGATGCAGCTTTGCGTTTGTCTCCACACATGTCTCTCTCTCTCTCATTCAATCTTATGCAACATGTGGCACTACCAGTACTTACAACTACAACACGCTGACGTGAACACACTGACTGACCCAATTCTCAGCTTCAGCATTGTCATCACTTGTGGTAATGTGACATAAGGTGCAGGCAATTACACTAAACAACAAGCTAAGCACACGCATCGCGTGCAAGTCTCGTTACAAGCACAGCAACGATAAAGATACTAGAACAGAACAGAACATGGAAATTGGGAGAGCTTTTAATATCAAAAATAACATTAAATAATCATAAATACATTTATATACATACATATACACATACTCATTCTTATACTATATAGTAAACTCTCGGATAAAGCATTATATTCCAACAATTTCATTTGTTCTTTTCTTTTTATAGTAAACAGAAGAAGTCATTTTACAAGTATACTAATTGAAACATTATAATTTATTAAAGAAAATATACGGAATTAATTTATACAAATCATTGTATATACATATGTACATTGCTATCTATATTATATGACTTAATCTTCGAAATGTCTTATTTTAACTATGTTCTCAAGTGTAGCAGATTTGTTGTCTGGTGTTGCTCGATCACGTGTGGCAAAATAGAATTGTCAGTCTAGGGTTGCATCTTAATTTGTTTCATGTGTTGCTGTTGCTATTGCTGTTGTTGTTGGTTAGTTGAGCTGCATTGCCTGACTGTCTGCCTTAGTTAGGCCAACTGTCATCATTATTTTTTCCAATATGCATTTAGCGTTTTTATGGACATGCGTGCTGAGGTTTGAGGCATCGATTTCGGGTTGAGACGTCGTCCGGCTGCCTAATCAGCATCTCATATTGTGTTGCTGCCGCTGCTGCTGCTGCTGCCAACGTTGCTTCTGCTGCTGCTGCATGTGGCACGCAATTGCCGAGCATTGTTTTGGTATTGTCTGCCGCGTATCCTTGGCCATTGAACTTGCCAGTGACGCTGACCAAGAGTTGAGTGTTTCGTGACAGTCGCCGTCGCCTAGTCAAAGTCGTCATTATCGAGGGGCTTGTTTATACTATGTGGTGGTATACGAGAGTGTTCGCTGGCATCTCTGCTGGTCAGCAGCGGCAATTGACGTCTTAATTTTGTGGATGCTGCTGCTGCTGTTGCTGTTGCTGTCGCTGCTGGCGTCGCGCAGCTCGACGAAGCACTTGAAATGAAAGACTTCATCACAAGATCTTCAGGCGGAGATGTTGCTGCAACCTCAAGTCCCAACTTGCCACTTCATCACAGTGTGTGTGTGTATGTGAGCGTGTGTGTGCGTCGCCTGCCTCACACACTTGACGGCGTCTTGGGACCGCATCATCCCATGGTTTTTGGTTACTTCCCATTAATTGCAATTGCGTGTCTAAAGCTTCGACCATTGTTTGTTTTTCTCTCCCCCTCTCAACGCTTCTCTCTCTCTTTCTCTCTCTCTTACTGTCGCTGTCTGTTTCTGTCAGTTGCATATGCTGCCAATAATGCATTTTTGGCCTACGCTGTGTAAATAAACATTGATCTTGAAAAATTATATTTACCCAACTCATCAGCAGCGTCATCAGGCAGCCGACACACCATGGACAGTGGGACAAGTAATGTTTTCTTTGCTGATTGCTTTGTATGATCACGCAGATGAACCTGACACTGACACTGCATTCGCACAATGCCTGTGGCCAGAGTAACTCTATCTCTCTCTCTCTCTCTCTCACTCTGAGTCGTCAGCTTTTGCAAGGTGTTGATATTTGCTTATTAAATACGAGACCTTTTTTATGAGCTTTGGGTAAACAGGGCGAATGCTTAATGAACCCAATCACGTTAATTTCTTGTGCCAACACTAAGTTGTCTCTCTGCTCGTGCGTGAAGCCCCCACCATGTCTGTCATACTCGGCTCAAAAAAGGAAATATCGGACAGGTGTTTACAGCCAGACAAAAGGATAATGAACTGATTATGTGGCAAGGTGACTGTGCAAATTGATGAGGGCATCTGAAGTCATTATCATCAATTTAATTATTTATTAAAAAAATAAATATTATTATTAAATTAATAGAGTTTTTTTTAAGTGCAGTTTGGAAAGAATATAACACAACAAAAAATATAAAATAGAATTTTAACAGATTTTATTGTAATTGTTAAAGAATTCTACACAAATTACCGCTAAAGATTATTTATAAATAAATCAGACATTTTTTTAATTTTTTATTTAACCATATGATATAACAAATAATAAATATCATATAAATACTACATACTCATTTTAACTTACCAGTCATTATGTGCACCATAAGATTTCAATAAACATTTCAATTTTTCCAATGATTCGCTTTAACAGTTTATAGTCAAAGTTTCACACAGCAATGACCACAGCAAAGTGAAATTCGTTCCAAAGGGCGCAGCAAGAAAATATTTTCTGTAATCAAAACTCGTTGACTAACTAACCAGCAAAGAGCAACACCAATAGCAACAACAACAGCAACAACAACAACAACAACAGCATCAACAACAAGTCTGACATCGATCTTGTCTATCAACAGCAAGCAAAATGCTGTAATATCGAACTTTTTCTTCTATTCAATTTTTTTGGAGTTGTTTTGCAGCACGTGAGGCAGCAACAGACACCCACAAAAGTAGCCTGCAACTTGTTGCAGCACAGCAACAACAACAGCAGTGGAAAAAATCACTTCCGCGTATGTGACCAAAGCAGTCGAAAGAACACTGAGAGCTATAGAGAGACAGAGAGAGAGAGAGAGAGGGACAGAGAGAGGGATAGAGAGAGCGATAGAGAATGCGCTTGGAAAATAAAAAAACTTGAGCTGCCTTTGCTATTTTCCACTTTGGCACTACAATTTGGCGCGCTGGCAAATTTAATGCGAATTTAAAATGTTGTCGATGATAATCTATTAATTATGGCTTCGAACTAACGGCAGCCCAAAAGGTGTTGACTGGATGAGCACCGAAAAGATGCCATATACCGCTATACACGAAAAGAAAAACAGCTAAGGTTACTCGAAGTGAATTCAGGAGAATTTTGGCCATTTTTTGAGAGCTGATAAATATAATGGGAATATTAGTGAGCTCTAGAAATATGGTGTAATATTTCAGGATGAAGAGTTTAATGAATTTCAATATATTACTTTCTTAATTACACATTTTATTTATAGTTTTTGATAAATGTTGAAATATTTATCAAAAGCGCATCTATTCAAACTTCTCTTCTAAAGGATGTGAGATCTTCGGTGCTGCAGAAAGTTGGCTCGTTTTTCTAGTTTCTAACTGTTTTGAGTGACGCCCCTTAGCAACACCTCGACACAGCAACAGCAACAGCAAAGGCAACAGCAACGGTCAGGGAGACAGTCAGCGGAACAGCAACAGCAACAGCATCGCCAGCGACAGCCAGAGCAACAGCAACAGCAACAGCAACAACAACAAGAACGACGGCAACACTGGCAACAACTTGTCTAGCAACATGGCCAAGCAAATTAAGTTGGCACTCTTTAATAAGATGATGATGGTTCGGCTTTGATATATCAAGCAGCGCAGCGCAGCTCGCTTGTCTGGGGCAGCGCGCTGCAGCGTGCTGGGGCGTTGCAGCAACTTCAGACAGTGCAACAGGCCACAAAAAAAGGTGTCGTGCATGTTGTTGTTGCTGCCCAAGCTGCAGCAGTTGTTGTTGTTGTTGTAGCTACGGTGTGGCGAACGGCATTGACAGATTGCAACTGAGCGTGAAAATAGTTCCCATGTCTGCAGTGCTGGGTATTTTCTGCAATTTTTTTGTTGCTATTGCAGCTTCTAATGCGCGTTGGGTACTTGCCGTTATTGCTGTTGCTGCTGCTGCTGACCGGCAACAGCAACAGTCGCCGGGGCAAGAGAGGGGGCAACGTTGTTGCCTGGCAGTCATTATATGGAATTTTTGGATATATCATCTTTTGGGCTGACTGACTGGCTTACATGCAACACGAAGTTACCAACCTTGCCTCCCTCCCCACTGCCCCACCTACTCTCTCCTCCCACTGTCTACCATTGCCGGCGGTTAATTTTGTGTTGTTGCTGTGTCTGCTGCTGTTGCTGCTGCCTGGTGGACACGTCTGCCAAAATGTTTCGTTTTATTCTGTTTCGGCGAGAGAGCCAAGTACTTTTGCTATCATTGCAATTTATCACGGAACGTCGGCGCGGCGGTCCTTTTTGCCAGGGTTGCCTCCTCGCGCGGCGTACGTGTTGTTGTGCGTACGTGTTGCTGATGCAGCTGCTGATGTTGCCGCCATCGCCATCGCCGCCGCCGACAATGATGACGACAACAACATCAGCAGCAGCAGCAGCAGCAACTGTGCTGGCGATGACGTTGCTGCCCACTAACAAGCATTCCCCACTAATCATAAAAATTATGAGGTCGTCGCCATCGCTGTTGTCCCTGCCACGTCGCCGTTGCCGTTCCTGTTGCCGTTGCCGTTGCCGTTGCCGTTGCCATTTGACACATTTTCAAAGCATTTTTGAGCTATGCTAAAAATAATTGCAAAAATCAATTACGCTTATCAGTCAGTTGCCTGGGTCAACGCTGGACACGGACACAGGCAGGCGACGATGGGCATGTCTCGCATGTTGTTGTTACACGTGGGATAGACACAAGCACACACACGCACACACACACTTAAGCATTGTAGGTTTATAAGGTACTCGCTGTGCCAACGACATTTTAACATGCAGATCAACAGTGGGGGAAACTGGACATTAAGTGAGCAAAGGCTGAAAATATTAAACAAACATTTAGGTAGGTATTGATAATAGCAGGGATAAATGATGATTGATAAAAAATCTGTAATTAATTAAATGGAAAAAATTATATAACAAATTTAAAATATTTATATTATATTTTATTCCATTAAACTAACAGTATACAAATAGTTTAATTTTTTAATTATTAATTAGGTTTATTGTAAATCAACTATTTATATAATATAAGTGTATATCGTAAATTGATTTGATTTCGCATTATAGATTCATATTTAGAATACAAAATTTTAAATTCATATAAAAGCAACTGTTTAAAAATAATTGAATAATTAAATTACATTTAATTACATTTACTATATAAATATACATCTATATTTAATTCTTTCATGACTATATATAATATACAAAAATCTGTTAACAATTTATTTTCCGCAACATTTTTAATTTGCTCAATTTTATTTCATATATAGTATGTATGTGATTCTGCCCACTGTGCTTGTCGACATTGCTAATTTATGCTACGCATCAGTTAACATACTTTATACGCTTTCAGATAGTGCACACTCACATTTTCGTATTCGCATTCTCATCTCATCTCATTCTCATTCTCATTCTCATTTC